>JAJEJO010000365.1:42302-563722 GCA_020662805.1 Glaucomys volans
GTAGCATCTGCACACTCCTGTGCGTGTCTGGTTGTTCTTGGTTTCCTGCAGAGAATCATGTCCTATAGCCTTAGAAATCTGATGGGCACAGCTGTCAGGATTAAAACATCAACAGAAGAGGCCAGACCAGGAAGGGCAGTGGGTTGGAATCTCTCATCCAGGTGGAGGGATGGACTTATTTGGGTAGTGGGAATGCAAAGGAGGTCACTTAATTGTGAAATGAGCTGTAGGGGAGAGAACTTGTCAACCCTGATGAACCTCAAGGGGTTTCACTGAAGAAGGGGGCTGGTGAGCTTTGCAACAAGCATGCCTGGCAGTGCAAGTGGAGACACTTAAACCTGATTAAGTTGCTATTTTTTCAGAGGGAAGCTGTCAGTTAAGCATTTAGGAAGCTGAGCAAGGCACTTGGAGAAATGGCAAGTATAGCCCTTGCCCTCAGAGAGCGTGGAGTCCTGAAGGTTTGAATATACCAGTCAGATGGTTGTAATGAAGGCCTTCTGTGCTGCGGCTACACGGTGAGTGTCGTAGAGATTCAGAAGCCACAGGGAGTGGGATGGGACAAGATGCATGGAGGAATGTGAACCTGAGCTAGCAAAAGCAAGTCTTATAAGCCGCATTTGCAAATTGTGCCTGTCTGCTCTCTTCTCACATGATGCCAGTTATCTCTGGCCAGCAGCCCTGGTGGACACCTCATTGCTAGTGACAAAGACTTTGTGTTCTCACCTCCATGAAATTCTCCTCCTTTCAGGAATTCATGTTCCTCTAGCTTTTTTCTTTTGCTGTGAATGTGTGGAGTGGCCTTTGCCAGATCTCTGCTTTAATATTTGCCACCTGCAAACTTTAATTTCCTGCATGGTTTCAGTTGGAAAGTCTTCCCTCTGCACCCAGCGATACCTGTTATGTTGGTTGGCTGCAGGAGCTCCCTGGCATCCTTGAAGTGGTGGCAGCGTTTTCTGTGCATCAGAACACTCACATTTGCCTTGTGACAGTGATCATCAGTAAATGCAGGACTGGCTTTGTTGGCCCTGGGGTGGCAAAGGCTGTCATTTCTCTGTGGGGTATTTATTCCTGGTTTCCCGGTCACGAGCTGAGTGTAATCAGGGGCAGATAAGAAAGCCATATATAGAGCAAAGTACATACTTCTTCAGGTGGATGGCAGAGGCGTTTATATATATGTGTGTGTTTGTGTGTGTTTAAAAAAAGCCCTATATTTTCTGGGCAACAGAACTTAAGTTTCCAGTAAACATCTCCTCCCTTTTTACTTTACCTTTTAATTTTGTGTTTATGGTCTCTGCTTTGAGATTGTCTTGCTGGGATGCCAGCCCTGCCTGAAACAGGCAGAGCCAGCCACCCCTTTGGAGGACAGGGTGTAGACCAGGTTCTTGGAGTTTCTCCTGCCCAGTTGATTGACAGCTCAGACTTGATTACTCCAGCTCATGGAGAAGAGTAAAAATAGAAACCTTGGCTGGAGGGGGAGGGCACATGCATTTGTTCGTTTATACCTCGTTATCACCTGATGGCAGGGGGAGGTCCGGGGGTGGAACTCTGGTTTAGAGTTGGTTTGCCCCATTCCCTGTTTGCCTGTGTGGGTGCTGGGAGCCCTCCACTTTGGACCCATTCTCCTGGGAGCCAGTGCTTGGAGGATGGGTTTAGGGCTGGCTGGTGCTAAGTGGGGTTTTTTTTGGAGGGGAGGATTGAACCCAGGGTCTTGTGCATGTGAGGCAGGCACTCTACCAAATGAGCTATATCTCCAGCCCTAAGTGGCTTTCTTGATGGATTCAGTGAGCTCACTGCTGTTCTTTCTTAGCTTTCCGTGTTGGATTAGGGAAGGCGAGGCTGGAGAGTAGTAGCTGGCGCCGCCCACTGTGGAAACCCTGGGGCAGGAGTCAGTGGAGGCATGTGTGTATCAGCAGCAACTGTGAAAACACGTGGTCAAGGGAGGCATGCAAGTGGGGGAGCAGCGGGGCACAAAAGCAGCAGAGCTGACCAGGGCCCTGCATCCGGGGTGGTCATGGCAGCAGAAGAAACCTGGCAGTGCTTTGCTTCTTTTTCACACCACTTTGAGTTTGCTTGCTAGGAAGCCTATTTCAGTGTGCCCTCCCTGACTCACTGGAGGGAGAAACACTCTGGGTAAGAAGGGAGCAGCTTCCTGCGGCCCAGAGCATGTGGGTTGGACAGAGCTGAGCTCCGATCTTTGTCACAGTGACCTCTCTCGGGACAAAGATGGCCCAGTGAGCCCAGAAAGGAGGGGCCTTCAGCACTAGGATCAAAGTCCCCAGGAGACCCCAAAGCAAGCAGTGCAGAGGTGCACCCAGCAGCTTTCTCTTGCAAATTGGGCTTTTTAAAGGGTGTGTGTGGCTGGTTTGGGCTGTTAGATCTGAGGAGGCCACACTAGGAGCCCCCAGTGGGGAGCAGGAGGAGATACCTGAGGAACCCATTGCCTTGCCCTCCCTATGGACCGCTTTTGTTACCTGGGGGTTTTTCAGTGAGCAGTCTTTTTTCTCTTTTTTTCTTCCATTTACTCTTTCAGCTTCTTGGGCATTTGTGAATAGCCAGGAAATAAGGCTAATTCCCTTCTCTCTGGGCCATCCTGTCATGGTCCTCAGCCTTACCGCGGGCTGATGTGTGGTTCACTGTGGTGCACAGAGCACTTTCCCACTCCGTATCTTTACAGCAGCCCTGGGCAGGGATGGGGGAGTTAGTGGAGGATCAGGGCCTGAGGCCAGTCCTTCCAGTGGCAGAATTCTTGACAACACTCTGTTGCCTCAAAAGAAAAAAAAATGGACATACTGTGTATGTTTCCTTTATATCTCTTGGAAAATAATGGATTCTTTTTCCTTTGCTGTCACTGGAACAAGGGGAAACACTACCACCTTTCCTGTGTACAGCACTTTACAGTTTATGAAGCATTTTTCCACATGGTTCCCTTTCATCTCTGTGCGGGTTTCTGGAAGTTGGTGGTAGCCTCTGTGAATGAGTGGAGAGCTGGAGGGCAAAGGCTTGTCCCAGGGTCCACAGCCAGGAAGCAGCTCAGTGGTCAGCAGGTAGCCTCAGTGGGGTGCCGTGGACGGGGAAGTGAGAGACACGTGGAACACTCAGTGGCTTGAGAGCTATCAACGGTGGTTTGTTGTCCTTGCGTCTGAAGCCACGTGGGCTTCTGTTCCCCAGGGTCTCTCTGCCAAGGGGCTGGCTTGTGCATGCTTTGCCCCGCATGGGAGGCAGGGAGGAGGCGTATGTGGGCCAAGTGCTGCACCACCCAGAGGAGGTGGCGACGGGCCCACAGGGAGCTGATGAGTTGGGGGTTCCCCTTGCTCAGGGTGGGAACTTCCTATCTCACATGACTGACAGGTGGACTCCTAACGAGTGCTACACTCAGTGTCTTGGTGCCCCTTGGAAGATAAAGGAGTCTAGGGTCAGATTTTGTTGAACATCTCAACTTAGTAGTGCTGACTCTTGGGACATTTGGTTCACTTCTTTGAACCTCCATATAGGGGTGCTCATATCTTCTTCAGGAGCTCTGAAGGTGTCTATCTCATGACAGGTGATAGCATATGTTCACCCCTGTTCAGAAGTGACTTGACAGGTTGAGGACCTGAGGGGTGTAGAGACTGGCCCAACAGCCTACGGCGAATTAGTGGCAAAACCCCAGTGACCATAAGGTCTCTGGGTCCTATGCCTGGGTTTTAAAAATTTTTTTTTGCATGTGTGGGTTTTGCTTGAATCTGAACCATCTTTTTTTATTAATTGGCAGCCTGGCCAAGAGCCATTTCCCCTGAGCAGATCATTGTCTTGTGAGGTAGAGCGGGCTAGCACCCAGGGGTGAGAATGTCAGGCCCTCATGTCAGCGTCCTGGGAAAGGAGAATGGGTGGGAGGTGGCAGGTGGGAGCACCCCCTGGTGCTGGCTTCAGGAGCCCCAGGCGAGCAGCTGTAAATCGAGCCCTGGTTTCCCAAGTGTGCTTGCTGGCAAGTGCTGTTCAGAGGCTGAGCTGCTCCCTCAGGTTTTGGAAAGTCTGTTTCCCTGGAAGCCCTTGGGGCTTCTCCATCCTTCCGGCACCCCAGCCTCAGTGTTTCTCCCCACCTCCAAATCAGCCTTGGCTTGGGTGTGGAAGGAACTCGCAGCAGTGGGCCTCCTGGTCCGTGGTGTTGGCAGACTCAGATCTTATAAACAGACCACCAAACTGTGTTGGTCCCTGAATAAGCGCCTCCTTGAGCCCTTAGTTACCTACCACCCGTCCAGGCTCAAACTTGGGAGGCAACAGTTTCCTTCAGGGCCCTTAGAGTTCCCACCTAGGAAGCCACTGTAATTTATTATATTGTTACCATCTGGTTTCATGGAGTGTGTTTCTTTTGATTTTAATTGTACCTGTGGGAGAGAAAACCTCTCAAAATGGTGGACAAAGATGCTAATTCCTTCCCCCAGCACCCAAGCCCACATGTGGCTGCCATGATACTTGGTGGACCTGGCTGACCAAAGCCAACTCTCTCTCTCCTCTCTCATTCTCTCGCGCTCTCTCTTGCTTGCCCTTTTTGGTGGTGCTGAGGATGGACCCCAAGGCCTTGTATAAGCTCAGCAACTGCTCAACCATTGAGCCATACCCCCAGCCCCCTCTTTGAACATCCTCACTTACTATTCCTGCACCCCAGCAGTCTCAGGCTCATCTCCTCTGACAGGATTCCTGCATGCCTTCCAGGCCAGAGCCTGATGTGAGGGACCTGCCTCCACTGTCACACAGGGCTGGGGGTTGGGGGTTGGCTGGTAACCTGCCCTGGCTGGGCGCTGAGGATCCAGCGTGATATGCTATGTGACCTCTTCAGCAAGTGAGTCACTCACCCCAGATAACCACCCCATGCTTTCAGGGGAACTGCTGGTGTCATTGTGGCTGTGGCCATGGTTTCTCCAAAATAAGGTGTTTTTAGAAATGAAAGTACAGGGGTTGGTTTTCTTAGATTTGTTGTCGTGAATTCACGGCTCTCCAACCTTCTCCTCACACAGCCTCATCTTTGCTTTCCCTTAAATTGCATACCTGGTATGAGTTTTATATGTTAATAATAATGGATAACCAGCACTCCTCTAACAGTTTTTGAGGAAGAAAACCCTTCATAATTTTACCTTTTAAAATTCTTTCACGTTGCCTTCTAGAAGTGTGTTTGCATAAGCATTTTTGCATTGCTGAAATCAGATATTTTTTCAGCCTGAGTCTGACCAGGAAAGCAGGAACAGCATCAAGTATTTACCACAGAGGGAATTTAATATGGGGCCTTGGTTACACAGCAGATAAAGAAGCTGAGAAGCCAAACATGGGAAGGCGAGGTGACCCAGAGCTTAGCAGGAGGCCATTGCCACCTTTAGGCTGGAGGAACAAAGGGAAGAGGTGGTGTTCCTGGTGCCCAGGGTCGGGGTCACTGTGGGCCTGTCTAGAGCAGATGCAGCTGCTTCTAGAAAGGCCCAACCTTGGTAGAAAGAGAGGGGAGAAGTGCCCTGCCCCCACCCTTCCACATGGGGCCTAGAAAGTCAGGGATCAGCCCTGAGGCAGACAGAGCAGAGCACAGGGAAATGAGGGATGGATCGGAGGGCAAACCAGACTGGGACCAGCAGGTGGCATGAACTCGATGCTCTAACCCGATCCTGCTGTGGGCACTTTGCCGTGGTCTTCATAATTACACATGCTATTTCATCAAGTAGATGCCCCGTACTTAATCTTACCCATCCCCCACTGTTGGGTGGGCACTTTTGGTTATCAGTTGTCAATTGTCAAAGTGTGCTCCCTGGTCGGCCGATCAGCATCAGCCTCTCTGGGGTATTTGTTAGAGGTGCAGCCTCAGTCCCACCCTGGGCCTCTTGGGCCAGAAACCCTGGGGTGGACCCCGCCATCTACATTCTGCTCTTGCTCTGAGGGCTGCTGCTGCACATGAACGCAGGGAACCTTGGTGGCTTGCGGGTGGGGTGTGGAATTGCTACTGGTGGGGGATCTATCCAGAGCAGGGTGGGAGTAGAGCAGGACTGCAGGCTGCACACCTCTCAGGTCAGGCCTCACCCTTGCTCTTAATTTCCTGCTGGGGTTCATCTTTCCTCTTGTTAAAGAGCTAAAAATATCAGACCATGAGATTGCTCTGAGGAGTTGATGTAGCAGCAGGCATGATGTTCCATGTATGCTGGGTCTTTTGGAGCTTTGGGGAAGGAAGTGTGGCAATAGCAGGCAGCCTCTGGGCTGTAGGAAATTGGCCCCCGTGCCAGTGCCTGAGGTGGAAGCTCTGCAGATCAATGGTGGACCCTTGGGGGCTGGCAGCCTGCTCTAAGCAGGAATATGGGACTAGAATTTGCTTTCTGTCATCAGACTTCCCTTCTCTACCCTATGGGTGCCACTACCTTGTTGCTTGTGTCTGGCAACTTGGTTGAAGGGGAAGATCCCAGAAGCAGGCCCTGGCTTCCTGTGCTGACAGTGTCCTGAGGCACGTCACGTGAGCTTTCTGAGACACACTGGTTGTACCTGTCAGACCTCTGCCTGGCTCCCCCTCACTGATCGTGGTGCAGATCAGATGGGGTAGTTGACACAAAACTGCCCTGTGGGTCTCCTGAACATAAAGTTGTTAGGGTTCATACCACTTCCCTGGCCTGTGTCTGGACTTGCCCCCTCCATGAGCCTCACGCTCCATCTCTGAGCAGAGGGTCTTGGTCTTGGTCTTTGTTGGTCCATGAAGGCAGGCATGGCCACCAGTGCCTGGGAGAAGACCCCACTTTGGCTTTCTATGCCCTTCCCTCTCTTAATCCTCCCAGCAGCCCTGCCAAGCAGGATTTAACGAGAAGTCACTGAGACTCTAGACTGACATAGTTTAAGAGGAAGCAAGTGAGCATGCCCAGTCCTGAGGGGCAGACAGAGCTGCTTTGCCTCTGAGCCACCTGCAGTACTGCTGCTGCTGAGAAGGGAAAGAGGAACTGGGTAAATGCTCTTGTTGACTGGCGGTGGCAGGTTGGATTGACAAAGTGTGGCCTTACTGACTGGAGGCTGGTTACCTACAGCAGAGGCAGTCAGCTGTTCCTGTCTTCCTGCCTCTGGCAGCCTCTTGGACCAATGGGAGGACTGCCCATCACCCCACTGCACACATCACTGAGGTGATGGAGGGTCTTTTCTACTCAGTGTTGTTCCCAGTTTGTGGTTGAGGAAAACCAAGGCTCAGAGAAGGCAGATGGTTTCCTTGGGTGACTCAGGAAAGAATCTGAACCCAGGGCTCTTGTGTGCTTCCCAGGCCAGCATCTCATGGCATTCCAAGCCCTTTCCCAGCCATCTGGTGGATGGGTCCTTGCTCGGCCAGGCAGTAGGACCCCCTGAAGCAGCCCGTGGCCTGTGGGGCAAAAGGCCATGTGAGGCCAGCCTCGGCCTCCTCCAGGCATTGTCACCATTTGGGTTGCAGCTGGAAGTAACATTAAGATGGGAGGACGAGCCCTGGGACAAGGGTGACTTCTGCTCCCGTTTGCCCTACATTTGGGGTCCTGCCATCCCCCTCTATCCCAGAGGCTTCACCTGCGCAGGGTGAGGGTGTTTATCTGGTCGCTTTCAAGGCAGACTCAGCCCTAAACCATCTTGCTGTCAGACTCTGCTCAGAATTGCTGCCCTGAGGAGAGGGCTGTGGCAGGGCAGGGCAGGGCAGCTGTGATAACACGGAGCCCAGGGCCTGCTCCAGCAGGTCCCACTGACTAAATAACCGTGTGGAGGCAGGACCTGAGCCTTTACCGTAACAAACAGTGCTTCTCGCTTAGCCAGCGACCATCGGAGGGTCATAATTACCTGAGATCTGCTTTAGAGGCATTTAGGGGAACACGGGGGGCTGCATTAATGTAGGCAAGGACATGTCCACGTACCTTTAACACGTGTCTCCAGGAAGGCTTGGCTTTTGTTTTGTATTTAAGCCCTGGAAGATTCTAACGACTTGGTTGCCAGAGCTGTTGTCATGGGTCACTCTCCCCTTCTCTTGAGTTCCATGTACTTGTGCAGGGTAGCCCAGCTCTAGTACCTAGCTCGTGTTTGGCACCTGGCTGGGAGCTGGGAATTGGTGGTTGGTGGTTGGTTCCTTCCTCCTTTCCCTTAGTGATAATCAGCTCTAAGGGTGGCTACTTGTTTACCTGTCTTGCTTTACTGGGGGTGAGAGAGCTGTCACTCAGTATGGTAGCCTCAGGCAGGTTAAAGAAGACCAGTGAAGGCTTCTAGTCCATGGTACTGGACTGGGTAAGCATTCACTCTGGTCCTTTTTGCCTCTTTCTATTGGAGCCATTAGCCAGTGTTTCTAGGCTCTGGAACCCCTGAGCTGGGGTTCTGAGCTCATTTGGCTTTAGCTGAACCAGGCTGGAAAGTATAGCACAGCATGGGAGTGTGTGGCTGGCATGAGGGCCAGGCTCGTGGCTTGCTGTAGAGGGTCTTCTTATCTCTGAGTTTCAGGAGGGAGGTCCATTGAGATGTAAGCACACATGTGTCCCCTGTCCCTTCCTGCCTCCTTCACATGTGGCGTTCCCATTGCCCACAGGCACAGACTTCTGTCAGTCCCACAATGTGGAGGAGCTGAGCAGAGTCAAAGCGAGTGCTAGAAAAGATGTCACAGCTATGACTGAGTGGGCGGGGGCCCCAAGGTCCCCACGCTTTTCATTTGAACCAGAACTTGTTTTGGATGTGGAGAGAAGGCGATGGCCTTCTAAGAAACATCAATGACCCGGGAACCCCATCGTCTCCCTTCTCACTGGTTACTTCCTGGCATTAGGCACCTCTTAAGGCGAAGATGACGACATGGAAGGCAAGGGAAAGATAGGGCTGCCCAGAGTGCCTGAGGGTCATGGTGGAACGTGGGCATGGGAAGAAGTGAAGGGAAACGGCGGAGGTAGGGGGATGTGGCAAGTCACGGGACACCTGAGCATGTCAAGGCTGCACAGTGCAGTCTGTGTAATTTCCACCTACTAGTTAAATGCACCTATATTTGCATTAAAAACGGGCATCACTTGGTACAAACGGAAAATTCATGGAAATAATTCAAAATTTTATTTTCTTAAAATGATATTAAATAGCAAATGAAAGCTGCCATGACAATTTAAGAGAGAGGCTGTAGATAAGAGGAAGAGCCTTATGTTTTAGTACCAGTACTTTCTCCTGCTTTTTTCGCAGAGAGGGTTCCCGATTTTTATTGTGCCCTGGACGCTGCCACGGAGTAGCCAGCCCTGCCTTCCATCCCAAGGCTGGAGGACTCAGGCTGGTCTTGCCCATGCTGGCCCTTTGCTAGATGCCAGGTCCGCTCTCCTTGTCTTCTGGGTTGCAGAGCAGAGCAATGACACATAGGCAAGTGAGCCTCTTGCTCTAAAGATTCTGGGCTGTTCCAAATGATGGTGGCCCCACTGACAGAGATGACAATTGAGGAGTTCAGAGGCTGCAAACATACCCTTGTTGGAGATATTTTAGGATCTACTGTGCGTTCATTCTTGGGAGCTTTTGAGCAGCCCAGTGCAGAGGTGCAAGCCAGCCGTGGACTGGGGAGAAGGGCTCTAGTTTAGTTTAAAGCCCAACTCTGACCTTGTCTCCTTGGCCAATTCTCTTCTTCATCAGACCATTCTCAGCTCCTGGCTGTAATGTAGTTGTTAACAACTGGGCTACTTGGAGACTGAATTCTTGGATCAAATCTCATCTCCTCTTAACTAGTGGCTTGTCCTTGAGCAAGTTGTTCAAGCTTCAGTTTCTCTGTAGAGTGTGGATGGCTGGTCGTGAGGGTGAATGAGTGCCGGAGAAGTGCATCTGGACCATCCTCCTGAGTCCATGGCAGCAGCGGTCACGATGGTGAAGGACAGGAGGAGGAAGAAACAACTGCTTAGAGGTGCTAGGATTAAAGTAGGTCTGGCTCCAGAGATTCTATGGATACAGTT
The DNA here is from genome assembly GCA_020662805.1 of Glaucomys volans. NCBI lineage: Eukaryota > Metazoa > Chordata > Mammalia > Rodentia > Sciuridae > Glaucomys > Glaucomys volans. The sequence continues at coordinate 52,199 of JAJEJO010000365.1, forward strand.
CCAGGGGCCTCTGCCCAGATTTCTAAGCAGTTTTTCAGGCTGTGCTTTAGAAGTTACGGGAATGAAAGAAAAATTGCAGTGTTTGGAGTTTGAAGATCTGTGTTTTTGTTCTGTCACCCTCTGCCATCCTTCATCCTATGACTTTAACTGCCCCCTCCCTCACTAAGCCTCAGTTTCTTTCTTTCTTTGTTTTTATTTTTATTTTTTGGTACTCAGGATTGAACCCAGGGGTTTTACCACTGAACCACATCCCCAGCCTTTTTTTTTTTTATTGAGAGACAGGGTCTCACTGAGTTGCTTAGGGCCTCACTGAGTTTCTGACGCTGTCTTTGAACTCGCCATTCTCCTGCCTCAGCTTCCCGAGCTGCTGGGATTACAGGTGTGTGCCAGTGTGCCTGGCCAGCCTCAGTTTCTTAATGTGTGAAGTGGTGATGAATATCCCTGCTTTATGGATGAGACCCAGCCGAGATGACTTGTGCAGACATCTTTCGTAAATACTAGTGTTCAGAAGAGCTCTGCAGAGTCTTCAGTGTGTTTTAAAGCTTGCTCACTATTGTGACAGCCTGGAGGAAGTAGTTACTTTGCTTGAGTCTCCACTCCTCTGTGAGATGAGGGGACAGGACTTGGGACCATCAACTGCCCCCTTAGCAGTTTAAAAAAAAAAATAAGAAGGAAGAGGGAGGGAGAGAAAGAGAAAACTGGCAGTGTTTGGAATGTCCCCTAACTGAGCCACAATCGCAGGTTTCAGGGACTCAGGAAGGGGTGCAGCTGGCCTGCGGTTGAGCACCCAACGTCAGCTGTTGGGAAGAGAAAGGCCCATAGTGAGGAACGGGCTTCTTCCTGCCCTGCCTCCTGGCCTTGGGAGGCTGCTGCTGCCCGGCTCACAGCTTGGCAGCACCGGGCAAACCACAGAGTACATTTGAGGCTCAGAGCCGCTCATTTGGAGGGTGGAGCCGCGTTTTTCTCTTGCCACAGTGAGCTAATTAAAGAAAACAAGCTTCGGGAGCCGGAGAGAGCCGGCCACAGTGCCCTTGGGGAGGGTTGCTTTGCCTGTGGACGCCTCCGCGGCCCCGGAAGGCAGGTGGAAGTGGGCACGCAGGGTCCCAAATGCCCCCCGTGGGGCTTAGCTGGAAGACCCAGAGGGGCTGTGGGAGGCTGCAGTGGGATGGGAGGGAACCAGTGTGGGAGTTCAGGCAGCCCAAGAAGGTGGGACAGTGCTTTGAATGTCCACCAATGTGGACTTCCATCCCAAGTGGTGGATGGAGCCTATGTCCTGTGAGCTAGCACTGTGAGTGACAGTGGCGGTTCCCACCTCCGTGGCCCTGTCCTTTGGATGCACACACCAGCGTTAGGGAGAGTGGTGTGACTCCCGCATTCCCCAGGAGTAAACGGACACTGAGGGCAGTGGTGGTTCCTGAGCAAAGGCACAGGCCTGGACAGTGGAGCAGGGACCAGGACTTTGGCTTCCAGATCGGGCATGCTCACTGCACATCAGCTCCTCAGGTCCGACACAGTCCTGGTCCTCCAGAACCAGGAGTCTGGCTCCCAACTGCTGCATGTTGTTTTATGGAGCAGGTTTGTTGTGAGACATTGTGGCGACTGAATTGCTCTGGAAGCACCAGCAGAGCCCTTCAAAGGAATCCTGTTGAGAGTCATTTTGAAAAATGAAGAATTATACCACCTCCCCAGTCATTTTCTATTTTGGTAAGATTCATGTGACAAGATGGCTCACAGAAGGGTCCTAGTGTTTCATTACCTTACAGTTGTCCTGCATGAGGGTGGGTTACTCCTCAGGGGCACGTAGGAGAATGTATGGTATGTGTGCAGAAATGTTTTGGTTCAGCTCAGAAGTGGAGGCCTGGATGGAGCCTCCAGTCTGCTGGGGGCATGCCATGGGGATTTTGTTACTGATGGTGAAGAGCAGTAGCCAGCTGAGCACTCCCATGGGCCCTGTCCCATACATAGGTTATCTGATTTAATTTCCACTATTACTAGTACCAAAGTTTGTGAATAGTTTACTTACCCCTTAAATCAAAGGGATATTCCGCTCCACAGTGGACTCTTTCTCAGCCAAGAACTGCAGTACGTGCTACGGTCTGGATGAAGCTTGAACACATTAAGCTGAGTGAAAGAAGCCAGACTCAGAGCAGCCATATGTGATTCCACTTACACGAAATGCCCGGGATTGCAGACGTGTTAAGATAGCAGGCGGCTTCATGGTTGCTGGGTTGAGGGAGGAAGGGGGAGCAACTGCTTAGTGGGCGTAGGGTTCACCACTTAGGGGCGATGGCCGCGTTCTGAAATCAGGCAGTGGTATTGTTGTGCGATACTGTGAGCAAACCGACCACTGAATTGTACACACTAAAATCCCAGTGTCTGTTAAAAATAAGTGTGTTCCTCTGCTGTGTGCTTCTCACTGACTTGGTCTGACATGGTCGTGGTGAGTGGGAGAGAAGGGGAAGGGGTTGTGTGTGTGTGCAAGAGGCTGAAACAAGTGTGGGGCTCTCTAATTCAGGCTCCACCTTTATGTGGAACCAGAGACCCATAGAGGGCGGGAGATCTACCCAAGGACACAGAGCAAGGTATTAGAGTTGAGAGTTGGATGCTAGCCTTTTCACTCTCCATCCGGATTTCAGCTCCGTTGTGTGGCTGGACACCCCTGGGTTGCAAAGAGTACCACCGCGGGCGTTCTGTGCCCTCCTAGTGTGCTCAGGGAATGTGTCTTGTGCTGGTAGAACAGGCCTGGGATTGACTCGGGAGGCTCCAGGGCTGTTTGGCAGAGGTAGGCACAGGCTGGGCTGTGTCCTCGTGTGTGTGTATCTAGAACGCTTCAGTTGTGACACTCACAATCTGGGCACTGAGCAAAAGGAGTGGTTACATGTGGATGGGCACCCTCAGGGTTGGACAGGATCACTCGTGTGGCACAGCTGTTTCTCTTTGACAGTGAATGTCTAACATAAGAAACTTTCCAGGACCTAATTGGTGCCCACTCTACTTTCAGACCCTTCTGGCTCCAGCTCAGAGTAAATGAAACCGTAGCTTATAGTAATATTTACGTATGGGAGTCAATGAGCTGTTTAAATGCCTGGATGTCAGAAGAGGGTTTCAAATATAGCAAGCCCTGCGGCTGCCCTGCTTTTCTGGTTGACAGGCCTGCCTTCTCTCTTAAGACCAGCTGTAGCATACTGTCCTGGTTGGTGACCATCTAGGGACAATAATGACAGCGACAGTGATGCCATCTAAAGAGTTGAGCTGTCACTGAATTAGATGTATATTTAATCCCTAGGAGAAGCCAAGCGCCGTTTCAGAATCTTGGAAGTTCTGTTGTGCTCTCGGCCGCTGAGGTAAGATGCAGGATCTCATTTGGGGTTTTACTAGCCGCGTGAGTTAGGGATGCATCTGGATTTCCAGGCCTGGGTTTCCCTCTCCTGTAAGTGTGAACAGTACCCCAGCCTCTCCTGTCCTGTGGAGTGGGTGTGAGTGCTGTGTGAGATGGGTCCTGAGAGGTTTGCTCTTGTGAAATGATCATGGAGCCCAAGGGCAGGCGGGACGGTGAGGGACAGTGAAGAACAAACACGACCTAATTAGTGCTGCTAGTTGTACTTTGTGGACTGATTTGCCTTCATTTTTTGGAGGAACCTTTGCCACGGGAAGTGGGGCTCAGAATGCACAGGGTTTATTCTGCCGTTGACTCCGCAGGGTGAGAGCCCCCTGCTCTCTTTAAGGCAGTGTGCATGAAAGCCCGGTTCTGGTCCTCCAGGAGTTCTTCGTTTAATTTGTGTTTTCACGGGTCACCTGGAAGGTCATCACACCGAGAGTGAGGGGAATTGACCTGATAGATCCCTTGGGGCCCCAGGCCCACCTGCTAGTCTGACCTGTCTCAGGGGAAATGCTGCATATGTTGGAGGTGTGTATGTGTTGAAAGAGAAAAAAGCCAGGAGAGGAGGATGAGTCAGATTTAACCACTGTTTTTTTCCCTCTTGAAACTTGTTATGTTCACACACATAGCAGTCATGCACTTGTTCAGAAATGTGTGAAAACCACTTAAAATGTGCAAAATGCGGCCCTTTTCAAAGTATGCTTTAGTTTACCTTCTCTTGAGCAGTGGAGTGGACTTGTGAGTGTTCAGATTGTACCTTGTGTGCAAGAATTTGGGGTCTGCCCAGTCCAGGCTGATGTGTGTGTGCCAAGAGTGACAGGCACCAGATCCCAGGGGATTCTGTGGGATAAGTGGAATTCTGAAGCTCTTAGAGGTCTTGGGCAAGCTCCTGGTGGAGCAAGGAGGTGACCTAGGATGGACTGGGAGGAACTGGACACATCGCGTTTCTGTAGATGGGATCCCTTAGCAGAGTATTTCATGTCCTCCTGAGCTGACACTTTGCAAGTTTACCTTCTGAGTGATCCCTTTCCCCATCCATGTTCCTCTCCAAGCTGTTTAATGCACAACCACTGCCGTGTTTGTGCTTCCCTATCTTTCCTGGGATGTTTCCCAGACCCCTCCGTACTTTCCCCTCTCTTTTGCCTGGACCACCGCACTCACTCTGACCTCCCTTCTGGCTGACTCACTTCCTGGCTCTGGTGCATAGCTTAGTAAATATTTTTGAATGTGTTAATTTGGCCCTTCTCCATGAAGGTAACTTGTCTGTGTGTCATTCATCCGCCCAGATCTGATTGTCAACTTCCTTTGTACAGGAGCAAGTGTCTCAGGCTTGCTTCTTATTCCTGTTGCCACCATCTGCACCCCAGAGGACGAGGAGTGGGCCAGGGCAGGCAAGACCTACATGCCAGGACTCTTCCATGTGGCCTCTGGTATGGCATGCAGCCTCCCAGGACTCACTTTATATCACTTAAGACAGATGTAAGACCCACTCTGCCCATGGAAGGCTGCTGCGAGGAGCAGGAGAGAGCAAGGGACGGGAACGTTTCGGGAAGCAGCCAAGCACTGTGCTGAGTGGTCTCAAGTCCAGGTTGTCAGTGACTGACCTGGCATGGAGGCTGGCTCTGGCTTGGGTGTGCTACTGACCTGGGGTCCAGGACCCTGGAGTACCACTCACCCTCTTAGGGCCTTAGTTTCCTCAGTTCAGCTCCACACGTTGGATGCAGTGGCAGGTGTGGCCTTCCTGGCCCCCAGCTCAGTGCTGACTCTGCTCAAACACCCTGAAAGCTTGTTTCCAGCTCCTGGACCGGCTGTGGCGCTTTGGACATCACTGCAAGGGACCCGCCTGAGGGACTGCCACGGGCTTCTGGCCTCGCTTGTTGCTGGACCTCCATCAGTGCTCTCTTGAATTCATGGCTTTGCTAAGGTGGTGAATTATCTCACCTTCTGTAGAGGTGTGGGCAGTTAAGGGCACTGGGAGGTGATCCTAGAGAAGGGACAGGAGCCCTCTAGGAAGGAAAGGGGCCGTGGCTGAGAGGTATGGAATAACCCCTGCTGGCTTTGTGGCAGCCTTGTTCAAAGGCAGGAAGGTAGATAAGAACGCATTTCGGGATTTTCCCCTTCCCCCACTTCCCTGCCACTTTTGACAGTTGAGAGCTTTTCCAGAGTGGGCAAGGCAGGGTACTCTTCCACTTTCCTGATCCTTGCATCCAGCATGATGCTTGGTACCACGACATGCTCAGTTAGGGTTTGATGAATGAATGAATGTTTTCCCAGTTCTCATTGAACCAGGGTGCCTTTGTGTCCATCTTGTGGTGGTCAGCAGTGGGTTTGGTAGGTGAAGAAGTGCTGATCAGCGTGTCTGATTCTACAAGATGGAGATTCAAGGAGGAAGCTGCCTTCTGCGTGCCCAGCCCTCTGTATTTTGTGCCTGCCCCTCCTTGGTCCTAGTTCAGGAACACTTGGATGGGAAAGGGAAGCCTGCATCCTCTGTCCCCAGAGGGACATTATGTGTTGTGCACACTGTACATGACAAACATTCATTCTAATGGTGGGCCTTGTCTCTTCCGGCTGAGTCCCTCTTAGTCTGTTGTGGCAGACTGGCTGAGGGCAGGTGGCTGAGGGCAGATGACTTTGGCAAGGGGCTTGGCACCATTGGCCAAGTTTATGCTGGATTGCTATATTCTGTGCTATCTTGCTATCTTGTTTCCTCGATGGTCATTGTCACACGAGAAAGTACTTCCTCCGCGGGCTTTGCCCACCCCCTTGCCTTCATGGGATCCTCTGGGCCTAGATGAACTCTTCAACTGCATGGTGAATGAAACTGTTTCTGTTAAGAGCTCATGTTTTGCTGAAAGTCTCCTGAGAGGCTCCCCAGAACCCCGGGCACCTTTTGTCTGTGTCCCAGGGCCCAGGCTGTGCGGAGAGGACAGCCCTTGAGGCACCCGTGTGCAGACTGCTCTGAGAATTTCCTGTCTCTCTTTTTTTTTTTATTTGCTTATTGATTCATTGAACACAAATGGAGTACAGCTATTGTTTCTCTGGTTGTACACAAAGTAGAGTCACACCATCTGTGCGTTCATGCATGTACACAGGGCAATGGTGTCTGTCACACATTCTGTTAATATTCTTACCCTCCCACCCTGACCCCACCCCTCCCTTCCCTCTATGCTATCTATCCTTCCTCCATTCTTGCCACCCTTCTCCCCCGCATTATGCATCATCATTCATTTATCAGAGAGACCATTCGGCCTTTGGATTTTTGGGATTGGCTGATCTCACTTAGCATAACAGTCTCCAACATCATCCATTTACCTACAAATGCCATAATTTTATTCTTCTTTATGGCTGAGTAATATTCCATTGTGTATATATACCACAGTTTCTTTATCCATTCATCTATTGAAGGGCATCTAGGTTGGTTCCACAATCTAGCTATTGTGAATCAAGCAGCTATGAACATTGATGTGGCTGCATCACTATAGTAATCTGATTTTAAGTCCTTTGGGTATAGGCCAAGGAGTGGGATAGCTGGGTCAAATGGTGGATCCATTCCAAGTTTTCTAAGGAATCTCCACACTGCTTTCCAGAGTGGCTGCACTGTATGAGTGTACCCTTTTCCCCACATCCTCGCCAACACCTGTTGTTGCCTGTATTCTTAATAAAAGACATTCTAATTGGGGTAAGATGAAATCTTAAGGTAGTTTTGATTTTCATTTCTCTTGTAATGAGGGATGTTGAACATTTTTTCATAAATCTGTTGACCTAGAAATCAGACCAGAGACTCTGCACCTAATAGAAGAGAAAATAGGTCCAAGTCTTCATCACGTTGGCCTAGGACCAGATTTCCTTAACATGACTCCCAAAGCGCAAGAAATAAAAGCAGGAATCAATGATTGGGATAGAGTCAAACTAAAAAGCTTTTTCTCAGCAAAGGAAACAATCAGCAATGTGAAGAGAGAGCCTTCAGAGTGGGAGAAAACCTTTGCCACACACACTTCAGATAGAGCACTAATCTCCAGAATCTACAAAGTACTCAAAAATCTTTACACCAAGAACACTAATAACCCAATCAATAAATGGGCCAAGGAAATGAATAGACACTTTACAGAGAATTTCCTCATGTGGGGTCTCTGGCCCTCTTGTCTTGGTCTGCTTCCTAAGTATCAAAGGTGTCTGCAGCTCGATGTCACCTACCCCAGCAGGAGGCAGTGTGTGTCAGGAGGTTCTGCCACTTTGCATCCCAAAAAGGTCCCCAAAGAAAGAGCACTGGCTTGGAGTGCTCCCTGGGCAAGACTCTTGATTTCTCTGAGCTTTAGTTTGCTCCTCAGAAAACAAAAAGATTGAATGAGGTGCTTTCTGAAATTGCTGCCATCTGTGTCAAGGGAGGCACAGGTGGGGAACCGCCTCTGTCCTGTGGAGGGTCTTGGGCTGGAGGGTTAGGGAGGTGCATCTGCACAGGCCGGGTCCGTAGGCAGTGAGTCTGGGATGCTGAGAAGTCATGGGGCGCGGGGTCAGCAGAGCCGCTCTGGGAAGCAGCTGGGCTCCTTCAGGCCTGCGGGGTGCTGAGGCCCGGCTGGCAGGGCACAGGGAGGCTGTGGCTGTAACTGTGGGCAGAATTTCATGGCCTTGAACGGCTACTGTGTGCACCAGTGATAAATATTAGTCACTCTGGCAGCGGAACCAGCTTCCTGTGCTGCCTTTTTGGCACTTCCAGAACACAGAAAGCCTTTCTCCCAGACAGGGCACCAGAGGGAGCGGCAGAATGTGCCTCTGACCCTGGTGCCCCAGACCCCGGGGGTTTTCAACCTGCCTGCAGCCACTGAGGCCTGCTGAGACCACTTGTCCTAGCTGAGGACAATGCCCTGGAGATGACAGGCCCTGGGTGACTTCTCTGCCGGAACCTTTCTTGTCATATCCCAAATCGAAGACTCGATTCACCCTCCTCCAACCCTTCTGCCATCTGCTCAGCCTCCTGCAGCTCTCAGTGAAAGGCACTACTGTCCACTAAGTCAGGAAGCTGCCCCTCTTCCCCCTCCCTCCCCTGTGTCCAGTGAACCTCCAAGTCCATCGGTCCTGCTCTAGAATATCTGAGTTCATGCTCTGCCCTCTCTCCACTGCCTTTTCATCCCACTTGGGATCCCTTTGGGCCCAGCCTCCCTCCTCGCTGGGTGCTCTCCAAAAACTTGCAGCCTGTCATCTGGCACATCTGCTGAAAATTGTTGAGGAACTTGTTACTTGAAGCTTAGAGTCCAACCCTGTAATGAGGCCACAGGATCTGATCCTGGCCTGCCCTTTTAGCCTGTACCCCTAGCTGGGCCCTTTGCCCCATCCTGACCTTCTTACATTTCCCTCCTCAGGACCTTTGCACATGCTATCCCTTCAGCCTGGGATGCTCTTTCTGGAGTTTCCAGCTGGCTTTGTGAGTCAGGTCTCAGCTTAAAGATCATCTAAGACCGTTCCTGGTTCCCCTTCCATCTTAATTATATCCCTGATACACTCTCTCCTAGAGCCCTGTTTTCCTCCCGAGACCTTCCCCCAGCTTGTAGTTACAGATCCAGGTGATGACTTGTTTACCGTCTGTCTTTCCTTAGAGGGCAGGGATCATCTCCTTTGTTCTCCACAATGCCCAGGGCCAAGGAGCTCAGTCAATATTTGCAGGCATGAATCACATGTGTAGGACGCTTACGCTGGGTTCACTGAGCACCCAGGTTCCTTCCGGTCTGTTCCCTCCTCCCCAGTCCCCATTGAGTGACCAAGAGCACCGCCTCTTCCTGGCTCCACTCCTCTGGCATCAAAACTTATCAGTCCCACATCTCAGCCTTTTGCAAGGTGACACTTCATCTGATTACCTAATTCACACTAAGGTGTTAATGGTGCTAATGACATGGTGTTTATTACCCCAGGGGATGCAAAACGATGGTATCAGAACATATCATTCCCTGCTGGGTTAAAACCCTCAGTAACTTCCCAGTGAGTCCAGTCCAGTCCCCTTCGCTGGGTTTCCAAGGCCCTGTCTGCATGACCTGGCTTCTCACTGTGTCCCCAGCCTTAGCTCTACAAGCCTTAGTCATCCTCCCCCACCCAGCACCCAGCGCCGTACCTGGCATGGGCAGGCCTGCAATAAATGTTTACTACGTGGATTTAGAAGAAGCAGATTGCAGTGACTCATGCTCTAACCAAAGCTTTTGGTGTAGTCAGTCTTTAGGCCCTGGATGCCAGAGAAATGACAAATGGTGGGAATTTCAGTGACTATCATACCCCGAGGAGACCAGAGAAAGTGGCTGTATCAGGGAGAGGAGGAGGGGTGACCCTTCAGAGTCCCCGAATTTAGATCTCTCTCCCCCTGTCCCACAGGTCACACCTCACATGCCCTCTCCGTCTCCCTGATGAGATGGATCAGTTCTTTGGTCTCTGAGGTCCTGGACAAGAGGAGGGTGTGGTCACCATGTCCTCCTCCTCTCTTGCCACAGCCTGTGGTCCTCTGCAGGTGGAGGCGGAGAAGCAGCGGAGGTGGGGGCTGGGAGTTTTGCAAGGGATCCCTCATGGGAGAGCTGCTGCCCAGCCTTCCCCATCTCTGGGTGCTGCAAGGTCGCATTGGTGGCCCAACCCAAGCCACTGCCCTTCTGGTCTGGCTGTGGTTACCATGTGGACTAGTCCCCTCTCCATCCCTCAGCTTCGCCTCTCCACCCTGTAGTCTTCCTACCCCTGTGTGAGAAATGGGATGCACTGGACTTTATTTTAAGAAAACCGTCCTTTGATTTGTTTGGTATGGTGCACAAAGAAGGCGGCCCTGTCATGGAACACCAGTGGGTGGCCTGGCTTAGTCTATGTTTTGGAAGGGCGTATTTTCTGGGGCAGGAGGCCTCTGTGATAACAACATTAGGTGTGGAAAGTCACCCACCCTCATCTGGGTGACTGGGCCCTGGGCTGTCCTCCATAGCCTCCGGCTGCTGCCTTGGGCCTGGGGTTATCTTTCTGAAGGATGGATCCTATCTGTACCCCCTACTAAGGCCCCATCTCCTGGGTCCTGGTGCTTCCGAGATAACCTGGCTTGTCTCTCAGGATCTGTATGATGGCCTTGCCCTCAGGGCTCTGGTGAGGAGCTTTCCAACCTGGCTGCTGCAGACTCATGTATTTCCTGCAAGTGGGCCCCAGGCATTCCTGGGGTGAAGGGTTTCAAACACAACCACCATCATGGGAGAGGTCTGCGAAAGTCACTGGAATAAGAATGACCACTCGGTGCCCCAGAAGCCGACAGTCCCCATTCTGACTATACGCTAGCATCCTGCTCACCTTCCCCACAGCTCCCAGGCCGTCTCTGGCCTCTTTGCTTTGCCATGTGCCAAGCCTGGGGTGCCCCAAGCCTATTCAGTTAATTTCCTCCAAAATGTGATCCCACTCAGTCTCAGGGAAGCAGCTGTTGGGTCCCATCCTCCCCCATCCACTGCAGAGCGTCCTGCTCCTGTCCCCACGGTTGCTGCCACACCTGGGGCTTGTTATGCACCACAGTATATGAAAACAATTTGTTTCTGGGTCTTTCCTCTCATGGTCTCAGACAGGGAGCTCCTGCAGGGCAGGGCTCTGTGGACTGACCTCTGGATGGGAGGCTGGTGCCCTGGACATCTGTGCATGTCCCTTGTCTGACCACAGCACAGCCCCTGCCTCTCTTCTCAGCTTCTGCCTGTGGTTTTTGACATCATAGACTGAAAAAGACAGTTGTGCCTTCTTTTCACTTGGGAAGAAAAAAAGATGGAAATTCTCGAGATTTTACTGATCTGAGGGCTGAGATAAAATGAGGAAGATCAAAGGAGGCATCAGTTGTTGCAATGTTATGTAAATCAGGGCTCCTTGTTTTCCATGGGTTGGCCTTGGTCTGGGGTCTCACCACTGGGTTCTCTTTGAAGGCAGAGAAACTGGTTCTTCTTCAGCTTTGTGTCTCTGTCAGACTCAGTGCCTGATAGTGGTCACTTGATTAATAGTCCTTGAAGGAATGTATGGGATGAATATTTGTTTGGGTATTTTTAATGTTTGGCCATTAAAATATTCCTGTGGCTTGTTAATTTGTGAGATATGATTTCTGTTGTGAAATATGGGAATGATTTTTATGCGGGATGTCTGCCTTGCCTGCCGAAAAATGCTTTGTGGCAGCAGTTTTGAAAAATGGAGTCATTTTGCACTGATTGAAGCTGGGTGACCTAGTGCAAGTCCTTGGGCTCCATGACCCTCATCTGTAAAGGGGATGGGGGCACGATGGGACCCCGTGGCTTCCCAGGGCCCCGGGCTCCGTGCTGCATGTCATTCTCCGGTCCTCCCCTCTGGTGATGGACGCAGACCCTCTCCCCAGGGGTTGGTGCACAGAGCTGGAATTCTCCTCCAGCCTCTTGACAGCACTGTGGAGGGTGGAATGCCCGCTTCTCCATAGCAGCGAGCAGTGTTAATGTGGGGTTAGGAACGCCAGCCAAGAGCCAGGGAATAATTAAAGCAAACACGCACACAGAGAGCGGGAGAGAACGGGCGCAATGGACAGGGGAAGAGTAAAACCCAATGGACTGAGAAAACCCCAGAACTGAACTTCACGTGACCCCGCGTGCTGCCTGCAGTTGCGACACCCGGGTGCCCCTGCGCACCGCTGGCCGCTCAGTGATGTCAGCAGACTGTGGCCCCACAGGAAGCAGGGCTGCCATCAGCCTAGTGGAGCGTGGGAGCCACCCCTCCACCGCGGCCCAGTTCCCACCCGCCACGCCCCTGGGCTCCTGGAGGGGGAAACCCATCCCATGCTGCTCAGAAACAGAATCCAGCCCCTTAGTGATGTTTATGCCAAGAAAGGACCAGGAAGAATTTTTTTTTTCTTTTTAGGGTTCTCTGCTGGAAATGAGCGGGTTTCCTCTAGGGATGATGGGACTTCGTGCTTCTTGAACTTCTCTGGGTTATCAGCGAGTGAATTGCTCAAATGTGCGGCGTCAAGACCCGGGGGGGTCTGGGGATGAGTCCAATCTCCCGTCTGCCCTGGGAGCCCCATGCTGCTTGGAGGACAAGACTCATGAGCTTGCAGAGGTCAGCCAGACACAATGACCCATGCAGGAACTGCCCACCCAGCTTTCCCGTGACCTCAGCCCCTTGCAGGATGTGTGGGAAGATTTGGATTTGGAGGATGGTGGGTCTGAGAGAACAGGGTGTACATATGGAAAGAGAGGTGGAATGCGGTTGGGGTGTGCCTTTGGTTGTCCCTCCCTGGTGACAGTGTCCACCTCCTGGTGTTGTCCTGAGGCTTGGAGGAGAAATTCTGGGGAAGACTGTTCAGTGCGCTGGTTGCTAGCTCAGCCTCTGGGTCCGTGCTCTCCAGCCCTGCCTGTGTTGTGGGCCTCCTGCTTGTGAGCAGGCGTGGTCCCCAGGACAGTACGCTGCAGGCATTATGGGCACACAGATTAAATAATACCATAATGGTTAGCACCATATATATGACTGGCCTTCTCTTCCAAGAAGCTTTTCATTTTAGAATTATGTATATTTGTAGCAAAACTGCAATGATCACACAGCGTTCCCGTGTGCCCCTCAGTCCCAATCCCCCAGTGTTAGCCTTTCCTGTTAGAGTGGCACGGTGTCAAATCCGAGACAGCAGCATGGGTACATGCTCATTAACACAATTCTAGACTTGACTTCATCAAGCTTTTGGGAAATAAAAGCTTTATTGGTACACGTACTTTAAAATTCGCTGTTTCGAGGTGTACAATTCAGGGACTTTTAGTATGTTAACGGAGTTGTGCACCCACCATCTCTATCTAATTTTAGGACATGTTCATCACTTCAAAAGAAACCATACACGGATTTGCAGTTGTTTCCCATCTGGCTCCCTTATCCCTGTGACTTGATCTATTTCCTATCTCTATTTGCCTCTTCAGGACAGTCCATGTACATGGAATCAAACAGTATGTGGTCTTTTGTATCTGGCTTCTTTCACTTCATATAATGTTTTCAAGGTTCATCTGTGTGGTAGCATAGATCAGTACTCCATTTTCACAACCAAATAATATTCCATTATATGAATATACCACATTTCATTTGTCAACTTGTCAGTTGAGGGTCATTTTAGGTTGTTTTTACTTTATGCTTTTTGTGAATAATGCTGCTGTAGACATTTGTGTACAAATTTTTGTGTGCGCATGTTTTCATTTATCTTGGTAGACACCTAGGAGCATCGTTACTGGGTCATTTGGTAATTCCACAATGAACTTTTTAAGGAACTACAAACTTGTTTTCCACAGTGTCTATACCATTTCATGATTCCCTCGGGAATGTACGAGGGGTTCAGTTTCTTCCCCAACTTGTCAACACTTGTTATTGTCTGTTCTTATTTTAGCCAGCTTACTGGTTGTGGAGTGGAATCTCATTATGGTTTTGATTCATATTTCCCTGATGGCTAATGGTGTTGAGGCTCTTCTCATGTCCTGTTGGCCATTTGTATATCTCCTTTGGAGAAATGTCTATGAATCCTTTGTCCATTTTAGAAAATTGGGTCGTCTTTCTGTTGTTGAGCTATAGGAGTTCCTTGTATATTCTGGATACATGTTCCTTTATCCAATATCTGGTTTCCAAATATTGCCTCCAATTTTGTGTGTGGTTTCTTCCTTTCTTGATGGTATCCTTTGAAGCACATTTTGTTTTTCATGAAATTCAATTTATTTTTCTTTGGTCACTTTTGCTCTTGGTGTCATGTGAAAGGAAAACCTTTTTCTAATTCTTTCCCTGGTGTTTCATATTTAATTTTCATGTGATATGCATGGCAGGGGCTCACTTTCATTCTTTTGCATGTTGCTGTCTAGTTGTTTGGGCACTTCTGAGAAGACTGCTCTTTTCCCACTGAATTATCTTGTCACCTTTGTTGAAAATCAGTTGACCACAAATGTAAGCGTTTATTTCTGGACCCTTAGTTTGATTCCATTCATCCTTATGTCGACCCTCATGCTAGTCTTAATTACTGTAGTTTTTAGCATTAATTAATGTTTTAAATATTTATTTCCATAATCTGCTTTGTTCCAGAAAAGAATTTGAGGCAACTCTTGGAAAATACAGTATATAGAAAAAGATAAAGATAGTTAAGGAAATTAGGGAAGAAGAAGAGGAAAAAACAAGGATAGTACACAGTATATTGCATGTTGTAAGATTTCATGAGATTGTTACAGATGGCCTCCAGATTTGGTTTTGAGCTTCCTAGTAGCCAAAGGTAAAATGGAAATGTAACTTGACAAGATTATGTGTGCATAAAATAAAAGCTTTTTTTCTTTAGGGAAAACTCTATTTTCTTTTTGGGGGGAGGGAGTGGGGAGTACTGGCAATTGAACTTAGGGACATTCAACCACTAGGCTGTATCCCCAGCCCTGTTTTGTATTTTATTTAGAGACAGGGTCTCACTGAGTTACTTAGGGCCTCGCTAAGTTGCTGAGGTTGGCTTTGAACTCATGATCCTCCTGCCTCAGCCTCCAGAGCCTTTGGGATTACAGGCATGCTCTGCCGCACCTCACAAAAAATTCTTATTTTTAGGGACTGAAACATGAGAGAAGTCCTTTCTGGATCTTAGGAACAGGAGCTTCTCAAGCACTAATTATTTTATGTGCGTTGTTCCTGTCCCTTTAGTTTGATAGCACTCCGAGGGGAGGAACTGTCTCTTATTTCCCTCACGTTCCCCCGTAGTGGTTAGGATGGAGCACAAGAAGTGCTTACAGAATCTTGATTGAATTCTTTCCAAGATTTGGAATCCTTTGGAATCCTTTGTCCACATTCTGCAGCCAGGCTGAGGTTAGTGGGGACCAGAGTGGAGATGGAGAAGTGGCAGTGGTGCCCCGCGGGCCGTGTTTTAGACATTGTTTCTTGCATGGAGTGGAGCGGTGGAAGCGTGGGACTGGGGGTGCGTGTGCCTCTGCCCTGGTCAAGGCCATCCTTTGCAGGGAGGGGAGGTGGTGTGGCTTCCCCCGCCTTCTAGCCCACATTCCTGCCTCCTCCATGAGGCAGGGTCCTCTTTCTCGCTCTCTTTGACATGCCTTCCAGTTTTCCTGCCTAATGGAAAACTCCAGCATGTGTGAGGGAGGTCCTGGCCCAACTGGACAGCTTCTCATGGATTCAGGGCTACTGCCACCCACAGTGGAACTTGGCACTGGGATGACCACTGTGCAGAGAGGCCCACCCAGACAGGCTCCCTCACAGGGGAGGCACAGGCTGCCTGAAATTAGTCTCTGTGTCATGTTGGGTGGCCTTGTCCCCAATAAGCAGGACTTTAATATTTCAGTTGCATTCTTTTTTTTTCTTAATAAGTTTGAATACTGTGCTCTGCAGGGGGGAGGTTATCATTATTTCATAATTTACAGATAGGGCAACCAAGGCTCAGTGCTTAGACCCTTGCTCTAGGTCATATGACCAGTGAAATACAACAACATGACTTTAACCCACAGAATCTTGACTTTGACCTCTTCCTTTCCTTCTCTTTCTACTTGCTGGCCCTCAGTTTTTATCTGATTTAGGAGATATGAGAAGCCAGTATTCTTTCTGACTTGATCACTCTGGGACAGGTGGGTGCAGTTTCCTCCCTGTGGGGAGCTGGGGACTGCCCCCTGCATCAGCACTTCCTGTCCCTGATTCCACCTGTGGCTTCCAAAGAACTTTCGCACCTCTTGGCTCATTTGATCCTGGCCACAGCCCTGTCAAGAAGGCTGTGTGGGTGCTGTTAATCCCATTGTGTTCCTAGGGTCACCAGCTGGGCAAGGTCAGAGGCAGGCCTCGAGGCCAGATCTGGGCTCCTGGTCCAGTGCTCAGGTCCAGCCACTGAGCACCTTGATGTCAAGTTGCACCCACAAGTTAAGGATTCCTAGAATCTGCCTTCAGGAGCCCCGCGCACTGCGCTGCCTGGATGACGTGACCACAGAAAAGTCTCTCTTCCCCGTGCAAGTGAAGCCTCGCCCACGCCCATGGATTCTTTGTGTTTCTCCAGCACTGAGCTGGGCTCTCAGAACAGAGCGTGTAGAGTAGAATCGGAGGCACAGAACGTGACCTCCATCCTGCACCTGCTGCGATGAAGGCGTGAGGCTGAACAGGCGAGCAGACACACTGTCTCAGCTCCACTCCCAGGTTGCTCAGTTGTTCTGTCGGCTTGGAATCCACGTCTGCCATGGGTGCAGAGCTGTGCACAGAACCCAGAGCCTTTTTCTAGTTGCCAAAGAGTCTGACAAGAAAACATGGGGCCCCCTAAGGGCACTTCTGTCTTGGCCCTGATGGTGCCCCTGAGCCCAGGTGATCCATGTGCCCTCCAGCTGCTACTTCCCATCAGGGAAGCCTTCCCTCCTAATGATGGGCTGACGTCTGTCTATCACTGCAGTGACGGGTTTGGTCATTGCCGCACATGCTTTATCAACTGCTGACACAGTGCTGGACTCTGGGTACAGTACTGGATAGGATGAAGCCCCCCAGGTATAGAGGACAAATTGCAGAGCCACAGATGACAGGCAGCCTGAGTCCATCTGAGGAAGGAGCGGTGGTCCTTGAAGAGGGACATTTGGGTTCAGGTCCCCAGGGCGATCCAGTGAAACTCCAGATCATGTACAAATGCAAGGATGGGATCTGAACTAGAATAAGTTATACTCCATGTGTGTATGTCAAAATGCACTGTCTATGTATATCTGAAAAGAACAAACAAACAGGAGTCCCCAGGGTGAGTGACAGTCACCAGAAGAGCATCCTGGGCAGAGGGAACAGCAGGTACTGAAGTTCCGAGATGGGAAGCTGTTTAACAACAGGGAGAAATCCACCCAGAGGACTTGTATATCTCTCTGGTGTCTCTTTGCAGGCCTTTTCTGAGCACCTGCTAGCAGCTGAGTGCACTGCCGAGAACTGGGCATGAAGCTGGCAGTGGGGGCACTGCCCATCAGCTCCCAGTGAATCAGGGGAGGCAGGTGATGGGCTGCCTCCAGCCAGAGACTGAGGCTGTCCAGGCAGAATCCGGCCATGCTCAGCTCCACATCCACAGTGCCCAGTGCAATGGAGTGGGTGAAGAGGATCACTGTTGGACTGGTTGCCCTCGGATGCACATCCATACCCGGCCTTGCAAGGCACTTAGAAGTCTTCCTTACACACTAGCCATGTGGCCTTAGGTGAGGGATCCAAGCTCTTGAATCTTGGATCCCTCCGGGATTTGGTGGGGATAATGGTAGTGCTCATCTCAAAGGGGGTGAGGATGTAGTCCTTGTGATCCCTGAGGGGGTGAAGGTGTCATCCTCATGATCCCTGAGGATCATGTGCAGGATAAGTGCCTGGCTGGAGAGGCACATGGTTCAGACTTGCTGCCATGGTCATTAGGGCCATCGTTCCTAGAGGCCTGCAATTAGTCTTGACAATAAGTGCCTGGGAAATCAGGGAAGGAGAGGACCTTGGTGCTCTGTGTCCTTAGGGCTGTGGGATCAGATAGATGGCAAGGGTGGGGGTGAATGTTCTAGGAAGAGGCAGGAAATCTGAGCATCAGGAAATGAGGAGGGCCCTTGGTGATGGGGGTCTCCATTAGGCATGTAGGACAGGGGGGACCCACAGGGCCATGGGTTCATGGAGCTGAGGCAGTTGGCTTCTCAGCCACTGGGATACCAGCTAGCCAGTGCTCCACTTTATGCACGTAGGAAAATCCTGTGACAGGAGGTTGTGGCATGTCAGGTTTGAAAGGCAGAGGTCAGAGGTGAGAGATGCAGTGTTTATCTTGATAAAACTTGTAAACTGCCTGGAAATCCCCAGGCACACTTCCTCCAGGAAGCCACTCTGGACTGCCCCACCCTGTTCTCACTGCCAGGTCCTCTATCTCCCCAGCCCCCGTGGAGCTCACACTTCTGTCTAGATGTGTCTGTACTTCCTCTTTGGGGCGATGTCTCCTCGAGACCTGGAGTTGTGGCTGGCCTGTTGACTGGAGTGACTGGGAGGACGCCATCTATTTTAAATGTGCAAGGTTTGCAGAGGTTTCACAGGCTGAGAAGGCCAAGTGGGTCACAGACTCGGGTCTTCTGACCTCCAGCCAGGTGTCTTCCCACCTCACTGGTCTTGTGCAGGTGATGAGCCCAGAGTGCACTGGCCAGCTTCGTTCCATGAGGCTGTGAAGCAGCAGAGTGCTGTTGGCATCAGCAGGGGCCCCAACCCGGAGTGCGACTCCTTCAATTTACAGGTGAGGAACACTCGTCCCCTGAAGCAACATCCCGAGTCTGGCCCAGTGCCCCCCTCACTGTGCACAGTGCCTGTCTTCTTTTGATCATTCCCCTGCTTTGAGCAGGTTGTGGGCAAGAGAAGGGGGTGGGCATGAGGTTGTCTCCCTTCCTGCTGGGAACCCCCAACCTCATGGGAAAGGGCTGTGACTTATGCCGCACAGATTTTCAAACTCTCTTTATGGAGAACTGCTCTTAGCAAGACTTGAAAAGTGATCAAGTGATGACGTTTGTTTTAGTGACAACAGAAAAAACAATACCAAGCACTACCTGTAGATGATGGTTTATGCTCAGAACTCCCAGTTAAGAACCTGGGGTTTATTTTTCGGCAT
Source organism: Glaucomys volans (assembly GCA_020662805.1). Lineage (NCBI taxonomy): Eukaryota > Metazoa > Chordata > Mammalia > Rodentia > Sciuridae > Glaucomys > Glaucomys volans. The sequence goes on from JAJEJO010000365.1 coordinate 71,131, forward strand.
GCTCACGTTGGGTGCCCACCACATGTGCCAGCTGTCCCATGTGAAGATGGGCACCTACCTTGATGGAAGCAGTGTGGACATTGCAGTGGGAATCCTGTGAGGGCTGTCCACCCAGCCGAAAGAGACTGCTAGAAGGCTGGATGGTATAAGTGATGATGAGGGCTGAACTTTCCTCTCTAGAGCCTTCTTTACCAGAGGCAGGTAATGCAGACCGAATGCATGTTCTGATAAATGACCATCTCAGTTTATTGGATTTCTGGTGGTCTTCAGAATTTACCCCAAAATAATGCCCAGTGGTTGAGTGAGGGTGGAACTGAGACCAGCAGACACATTTTTATGCCTGATGAGAATTGGGGAGAAAAAAAAAGCAATCAATTTATTTCTCTCTCTCTCTCTCTCTCTCTCTCTCTCTCTCTCTCTCTCTCGCACACACACACACACACACACACACACACACACACAGAAAAGAGCTCTGGAGGTTGTTACCCAGCATGGGATATTAAACACCAGTTTAAAATAACCAAGACTTTGTGCTCTCTCAACTCAATGTGGGGGTACTGAGTCATGAGGACCCCCTTGCATGGAAGAAAAGTGCTGGTTTCCTGAGCTGTCTTTTGAGACACAACCCAAATACCACAGTCCCAAGGATGCCTTCACTGGGAGCCCCAGCTGGCTGAGACCTGCCCTTTCTCTGGAATTACCAGCTTCTCCTGTGTCCCCTGGAGCTCAGAGATGTGCATCACCTAGCACAGAACATGCACAAAGCAGGTCCCTGTTAAATGCTGGTACAAACCAGTGGACATGTATAGAGCAGTTGTTGCATGAGACCTGGGCCAGGTGGCTGGACAGGTCATCGTGGACTCTGGGGAGAGGTGTGAGCTGAGGTTGGGATCTGTGAGTTGTTGTATGGATGAGGCTGGGTTGGGGAGGATGCAAGGGACACTCTAGGCCAACACCTGAGGAATGGCCAGAGGGGGTGGAGAGAAGGGAGAAGGAAGATGCTGGGCAGGGACACTGAAGCCAAGAGTGGAGAGACCCTGCAGGAGAGGAGAGGAACGGCCTAGCCCACGTACAGGGGAATCCAGTTGGCGAGTCCTGGAAGGCATGTTTTCGATGTTGTAACCTGGAGGCTGCTAGGTGACCTTGAAAGGGACAGTCACAGTGGAGTGCTGGGCTGAAGCCCTTGTCGTGAGCCCCACAGTGAAGGGAGGTGAGGGCTGGTGAACCATCTACATAGCCCTGCGGGGTGGGGAACATGGGGGCTAGCTGGGTCTAGGGATTTAGGAATGAGCCACGGTGGGAGAGCCTGGGTGCTCACAGAGGCCAACTGAATGGAATTGTTTAAGTAGCTGGGTGGAACCTGGGCCAAGTTGAATCTCATACCTGCCAAGCACATCCATCAAATCCATACCCCCGGGGGAATGGGGTGAATGGATTATTTTGTAAGATGCTTCTAGGCTAAAGGTAGAATTGCTTAAGTGTGCTTCTGAAAGTAAAAGGTCAAGATGGGTTGTTGTTTTTTTCTTCTTTTGTACCAGGGATTGAACCCAGGGGTGCTTAACCACGGAGCCACATCTTCAGCCCTTTTTATATTTTGAGACAGGGTCTTGCTAAGTTGCTTCGGCTGTAACTAAGTTGCTGAGGCTGGCTTTGAACTTGTGATCCTCCTGCCTCAGCCTCTTTCTCTTCAGCCGCTGGGATTCCAGGCAGGCTGCACAGTGCGTGGGGATGGGTTGGTATTTTTAAAGTGAAGTAACATAGGCCAGATTTTTCTAGTAATTTCAAGGGGTAAAGACTTTGGGTTTGGTAGACCTTGCATCTCACCAGGAATGGGTTTTGGGGACCATCCCTCTTTTGTTGGATTGTGTCTTTTTGCTAGCCAGGAGTCCCTGGAAGACACTGGGTTCCTTCTAGGGGGAGGAAACAGCGTGGGGCAGACTTTGCCAGGCGCTCCTTAGTGGAACAGCAGCGAACAGAGACAGAAGAGCCTCTGGCAGCTCAGGAGCCCTGCCGTGGCTTGAAGTTGGGGAGGGCCTGGGGAGAACGGGTCTCAGCACACCCAGGGCTCTCTCTTTGGGTGGATAGTGAATGACTTTGAGTCTGCACAGAGCAGGCACTTCCTGAGGCTGCCCCTGCCCCGGCCAGGATGGGTGGGAGGGCTGCTCCCTGGCCTGGCCTCGCTGAGTCACAGCCCAGCTGGGGCCCGGTGGGGATTTCCACGCGGCCCCAGCACTGTCTTCTCCCATTTCCTGTTGGCCTGTGATGAAGGCTGCTTGCCAGTGGTGTCCCTGTGGGCACTGCCCGCCCAGGAGGATGCTGGCCTGCCTGTGAGCCCCGAGGGCACCTCACAGCTCCCTCTGGGGGATGTGGCCCTGCGGGGCTTGTACCCTGCTGTGCTGGTCACCTTGTCCTGGGGAGGGGGACAGCTACCTGGGAGGAGGAGCGTTTGTAGAAGGAGACTGGGGCAGTCTGCACTGGAAAGTTAGGGTTAGAAAAATCTAGGGTGGCCCAGATGCTTTTATCTGCTGATAAGAACCTTATCATGCAAAGAAGCAAACAGCAGGCTAGCAGCCATTCAGCCTCCACACTGGGGGCAGGAGTACAGTGGTATAGCTGGTTTCTTTAGGTTTTCCTGATATATCTGTGTGTCTGTGTTCATCAGCATCTGCTACCCCCCTTTCATAATCAGAGGATAATCTGCTTTTAAAAAATCCTTACTGATAGGACCTCTGCATAGTCATGCATTTATTTCCTCTAGAACTTACTGTGTTCCATGTAATTCTATGCTAGGCAGTTTACAAATATTATCTTACACCATTCTTACCACTGCAGTCTCGGGCTGTACCTAATATCAGGCCACTGTCTGTGACATGTGGCTATTTTAAATTCAGGTAATTAATTCAAGTCCTTGGTCATTTGAGCACATTTCAGGTAGGGTGGTGGCTACCACATTGAATAGTATGGAGGAGAACATTATCATAATCAGAAAATATCTGTTGGTTAGCACTGGTCTATGGGGTGGACATGTGTCCCAATTTTATAGATAAGGAAACTGAGTCCACAGGGGTTAAATTAACTTGACCACTTATAAGAATGAGCAGATGATACATTCTCATTTTACAAGCGAGGAAACTAAAGGCTGGACTCTTCTTTTCTTCATAGAGAAGAGAAATTGGTCTGTAAGCATTGGGACCCTCCAGTGAGAGTGTTGTGTGGGCCAGTTCCTTTGCCTGCCCCCTTGCCACACGGTGGGTGGCTGGTTTCTCTTGGTTTCCTCATGATTTGGGAACAGGCAGACAAGGACCGCTTCCCCCACAGGAATCCTTTGGCACATTTCCTGTGCAGGGATTTATGGTCGTTGGTGACCTCTTGGGGGTTTTTGGCTTTTAGTTAGTCAAAAGAAGTCTCAGGAAATATGTAGCAGTTTCATAGTAAAAAATACTGAAGTCCAGAGAGGCGAGGAGACTTTGAGGGTCATGCAGCTAGAAAGAAGCTGGACTGAGCTGGTTCTTAAGCTTTTGTCTTTAAGATAAAGCTTATCCAATGATCTTAGGAAGAACAGGGCTTCAGGTTTCTGCAGACCAGGGTACATATCCAGAAAAAGTAATGGGAACTTTAGCCAAGGGCTTACACTTCCTGAATCTCAGTGTCTTCATCTCTAAAACAGGACGACATGAGAGAGGTCAAATTGTAAATGTCTCAGATTCAGTATAACTCCTGGCACATAGTAAGTGCTCATCACATGGTAGCCATTCGTATTCAGGTGGTAGTGTCCCTGCCTCCAGCCTTCTAACTCAGAGCCTTCTGCTCAGATGGGCCAGTGCCTCAAAGTGGGAAGGCAGGGTGAGCTTATTTTGGAACCATCTTCTAGAATATGCCCAGTGCATTTGTGCAGCCCTTGAACTTCTTTTTGATTTCTTAAGTGTAAAGTTGTGGGTCCATTGCTCATTTAAAAATGTGTGAGCGCTACATCCCAGTGTGGCCCAGAAGGCTGGAAACAAGGGAAAATAGTGCCCCTTGTTTTCCAGTTTTGGGATACACCATGGAATAAGACTGACATGAATCACCAGAAAATAGGTTGCTGTTGATTTTAAGACTTTTGTTCATTTGAAAGCCATCACCAGTGACGATCCTGGGGGGTCCAGGTGACCTGGCCAGCTGCCCACCTCGGGTGCTTATCTGGCTTGTTGGTCTCCACAGTGAGAATTCACATCACTATCTGGGCCTGAGGGACAGGAGGATCATTAGTCTTTAGGGAAAAAATAATCTATTCAGAGAAAATGGACTTGTTGAGGGAGAAGAGTGGACAGGTACTTTCTGGAAATATTTTAAAAGGGAAAAGGCTTTTGGTTGTCCTTTGGTGAGCGAGAATGTTCCTAAGCAGAATATGTCATCACCCCAAGGACAGTCCACTGAGGCCTTGTGTTTGACCGTGTTTGACTAGAAATTAAGCATAGCTGACAGGGAAGTTTCGGCTCTTCATTTCAGCGTTCAAAGCTGGCAAACCTCTAGGTATGACCTGGGGCTCCTTAGAAAAACCTCACAGCCCTGTGCCCAAGTGGGAGGCTTGGAAGGAAAGAGGTGGCACAGGGCCGCCAGGGGAGGCGGGTGACCAGAAGATGGCCCTGACCTTGGTGAATGTACCTGGGAGCTGGACCTGGCTTTAGCAACTCAGAAAGCTCATTTTGTGAGGCCCGGAGTCAGGCCTGCTGGCTCCCACTGACCAGCAGGGAGCAGAAGCCCAGGTCCAGCCACAGGCTCCTCCCTCCAAAGTGTATCAGCAGGAGCGGGCGGGTTAGTCACATGCCACCTCCTGACAGTTAATGACAGGCTGCATGTTCCACAGGGGTCCCACAGGATCGTAATGGAGTTTAAAATGTCCTATCGCCTTCTGACGACAAAGCTGTCCTAGCAAGGTGTGATGCTCACATGTTTGTGGTGAGGCTGGTATAAACGAACCCGCCACTGTTCTAAAAGTATAGTACATATGATGATGTACACTACGTGATACTTGACAACATGAAATGACCGTGTTACGGTTTATGCATTTACTCTCCTTTCTGTTTTTGTTTTAGAGGTGGCCTCCTGCCTAACAATTCAGAAACCTCACTTATGAGGCCTGGTGTTGTTATACTTCCCAAAAAGATTCTCCAGTGCCATAAGGAGAGAGTCAGCCCCACCCGAATCCCCCCTCCCCATAGCCCCGCCCTAATCCCTTCCTATGCCCTATAAAAGTTGGCAACAAAAGAACTAACGCGTGATTTTCCCGGCACCCCGCTTTTAGGTGTAAGGGAGGTCATGGATGGCCAGCTAAAATAAAGGCTTCTTCTGGCTTTACGTGATCGGCTTGGATGATTTTATTTTCTTTGGGTCCAACAGCGTCAGGGCTGCTGGCTCCTGCTAACAGGTGTGCCGTGGGTGCCAGCTCAGCCTTGCACATCTGAAGGGTGTCACCCCTATGATTTAATCTCGTGTTCTTTGGCTTGGCGTGGCCCTGGGAGCCACAGGCTGTGCTGTGTGTGCGTGCATAGGTGTGCACATGAGCGTACCATTGAGATCTGCATAAGTGCGCTCTGAGGTTCCTGCGATGCTAAAATCACCCAGCAACTCATTTCCAGAATGTATTTCCGTTGTTAAGTGATAAGACTGTGAAGCTTGAGCACTTGCTCCTTGGGGGCACCCTACTGGGGATCCCAGAGGTTTGGGGGTCTGGGGGTTCTGGAGAAAGGAAGCTGGGGTCATAGAAGCAAGAGCATTGAGTGGCTGAGGGTCCTGCACACTGTGCTGTCCTTCTGCATGCCATGCTGTCCCCCTGCTGCTGGCCAGACTTCCTCACTGGCCAGGGCCTATACCTCTGCTCCTGTTTCCACTATACTTCTTGGCCTTGCAGCTGCTGCTGGCCCCAACTTCCTTCTGTAGAGATTAATTCGGTGTATTGCATGTACACAGCTCTTGTGAGGTGACACCCCCTGCTTGCCTAGGTCCGCAATGTCCTCTCGTGGGATCACCTCCCAGAAGCACTTGCTTCTTCCTCTCTAACCCCCTCGAATGCGTGCACCCTGCCCTCATCCTCACTGGCCACACCAGGCATCAACCAGAGACCTGACCTCAGGCTGCTCTTGTAGCCACTGAAGAGGAAGGCAGTGGGGACAGGATGATACAAATCCGCCACTCTGTTGGCCTCCTTGGACCTCATCATTTTAATAGCTCAACAGAGACAGCTGTGACGGCTTGCATCCAGAGTGCGTGGTATTTGTTTTTTATTTGAAATATGAAAAGTATTTTTTGAAGGCAACTGACTCCTCTGAGTCATCCCCAGGGGAGCAAACGGCCTGAAATGTGAGCTTGTGCTTGCTGGAGGAGGATGACAGAGGAGGCTACGGGCTGAGCGGCCTGGGTTAGGTCACTGCTGGGCTGAAGTGCGCTGACCATAAGAGCAACATGTGGGCAGGAGCCGTGACGGGGGGCAGGTAATTTATTGCAGCCGCTCACTTAACCAGGAACCCCACACTCTGGGTTCCCACAGGACAGGACGACAGCATGGAAACCCACACGTGGCCGGTGTTGAGTAAGAGTTATCTTATTTGGCAGGGTGGATTATGGGTGGGGGTGCTCGTCACTGAGAAACCGGACATTTGGCGTCCAGCCTCTGAGTCCCCAGGTGGTTGCTTGATTTCCTTCTGCCAGGTCCACTCTTTCCTGTGGTTTGGTGTGAGAATGTCCCTAAGTCCCATCTGTTCAGCCCTTTTATGGTCTTGGCGCCATCTTGCTAGGTGGGCTGGCCAGGAGTTCTAAGACCTTATTTACAGGTGAGAAGACTGAGGCATGGTTGTGACTCTTGTACTGTAGCTTCCTGAGTGTAGGGGCAAAGCTAGGGCTCTGTGCTCAGACCTCAGACTTCCAGGACTTGGGGACCCCGGCCTCCAGTCTCCTAGCTGACCACCAGAGATGTCTGTTTCTTGCCTCTTCCTGGACTTGTGATGGAACTCCAGGTTGTAGATCGAGAATACATATTTAAACATGCTTTGCAGTCATACTTCTGTACCTTCACATGAAAGTGGCTCAGGGCCTGACCCTCTCGCCCCAGACATTAAACCTGTTTCACCATGAAAGTGTCGTCATTTGGTATTCCATGTTTAAGGCCCCTGTCTTCTCTTGGAATGCCCACTCCCTGGGACAGAGTCCTTTCCTATTTTTCCATGGCTTTTGCCCCAGTGCCTTGCACACAGTAGGTCTTCAGTAAATATTTGTTGAACAAATGAGTCTTCTCCTCTGCTTTGCAGAGAGTGTGGCAGGTCTGGCTCCCGCCCCCTCCTGTGTGACTTTGTGGCCTTGCTCAGTCAGGTCCCCATCCATAGAGTGGAGGTGATGCATCTCCCTTCAGCTCCTGGTGAGGGGAAGGTAAACACTGCCCATACTCTCGGACACTCCAGCACCAGGTAGGCACTCAAAGGGCAGCCCTGACTGCCACTGCTGCCCAGTGTCTTGGCAGGAGCAACAGGGTCATCATGGTGGTCAGTTTTTCCACTGCCATCAGATGGGATCCATTTAGCTCTCAGACAGACAAGGCAGGGGACTGGACTTTGTGCCACAGGCTAAACACCCTCTGCCTCGGGCCTCAAATCAAGACCAGACGCCAGTATAAACCCAGGTGGCCCAAGCCGAGGATGCTCACCAGAGCCGGGCTCATGAATGGATGAGTAAATATTTACCCTGTCTGAGGTTGAATGGGAACCGTCTCCCAGCGTGCTGTTTTTCTGTCTCCTCCTCCTCTGCTTGCTGTCCATCCCCTTTCAAAAAGGAAACTGAGAGGCTGGCAGGGTAAGGCGACTGGCTTGACAGCTGGCCATCAGCGTGTTCTCTGGTCCTGTCTGAGCCCTCCTTCCCAGATGATTAGCCCACCTGTCCTTGCCCCTGTCTGAGCGGCAGCCTGCAGACAGCAGGCCACCTACCAACTCATGTGGGAGGTGGAGCAGGAGGGGTCACTCATCCTCTGGCCTCACCCCTCTACATGTGATCCTCATTTGGCACTTGTTGAATACAGCTCTTGCATTGCCCCCTCTTTTCTTTTACTTTGTTACCTGTCTCATGAGTTCCTGAAGGTGAAGGGCTACAACCTCCACATGTTTAAACAGTTCCTTTGTTGCGTGGGTGGCCAGCTGGCTATGCATCCATTTGCCCACCCCCAAGCCCAGGGCCATTCCCCACAGGGTACTAAAGAAGCTCATGTCCAAGGCTTGGGTGGGTGGCAAGAGCCCAGAGGGAAGGGGCTAGAGCGGCAGGGAGGTTCTTTAAAGGAGTCAGAGAAGCTGAGCTTCTGAGACCTGGTAATACTCAGCTTCGCTAATGAGTTCCTCTGAAAAAAACATCTTATCAGATCCTTTGCCTCTCTGGCTCTTTATTTCCGGGTTCCTGCCTGCACCCTGGCCAGGAAGTTCAAAGGCAGTAAAATGGAATCTACGTTCCCTACCACTCACCTCTTTCAAAGCGTGACTAACTGTGAGTTAACCGAGGCTTGGCAAGATGTGGATACCATTCTGCATGGACTCCATTGGTGGTTTGTCATTCCTGACTTGCTGGGAAATCCTTTGGCTGATGTGCAGAGGGTGGGATGGGAAGGAGAGCACCTCGGGGTGGAGTTCCGTAGCCTGGGTGTGATTTCGAGAACCAGGCGTGGGGGCTGCTCGGCCCGTCTCGTGGGCAGTGATGAAGACCCTGGACTTGGAGTCAGAACCCGGTTGGGATCCCAGCGTTTGCCCACAACCACTCCATAGCCTTGGCCAAGTCACTCGACCTTTCTGAACCTCAGTTTCCTGGTCTGCAAAATGCAGGGAATGAAATTTACCTCTGGGGTTCTTGTAAGGATTAAAGGAGCTGGTATGTGTGAAACTCACAGATATGGTTCCTGATGTATAGTAACTGCTGAGAGTTTCTAAATATCTTCAGATTTTGGGCATCAGATCAAGAGACCCTTAGCAATGGGCACCTCCAGCACTGTGTTAGGTACCAGGGGAAAAATAAAATCAGAGCTACTGAGTGCTCTTTCAAGAAGGAACTGCACTCTGCCTGGGAGAGATAAAAATGCCCAAGTCCTGATGCAAGATTTCCTAGTATTCTAGAACAGTATCATCTGATATATAAATGTGATGTGAGAAAGTGTCATTTGGAATCTTCTGGCAATGTTAAAATGTGAATAGAAAGGATGAATTAATTTTAAATAATGTTTAACTGAATGCAGTATATCCCAAGCCAGCATCACTTGAGCATGTACCCAACATAAAAATTCTGAATGAGCTATTTTCTGTTCCTTTTTTTTAGCATACTAAGTCTTTGCAATCAACATGTACTTCACATGCACCCGCATCTCCAAATTAGCGGCATTTGGGAGCTCACTGGCTACAGGTGGCTGGTGGGCCCGGTTGGACAGCACAGCTGAGGCATTTCTTCGTTAGGTCAGCTGATGTCATCTGCCTTTTGAGGGAAATACTTGACCTCCCAGAGGCTGGGACTTGTGTCTGTTACACAGCAAGCAAGGAGCAAACAAGCAGAGCCAGAACTATCTTCTCTCTGCCAAGGAAGAAGGGAAGTTAGGTTTGCTGAGTGTCCGTTGTGTCCCAGGTGCCACACTAGGTGCACTACCTCTGTTGTTTTCCCAGCAGCCTGTGTAATGAATGGATACCACGTGCATTTTACAGATGAGGGAAACAGAGGTTCAGAGAGGTCCAGCAACTAACCCAAGGCCACACAGTCAGAGATGGAGTTGGAATCTGGATGAGGGCCTGCTGACTCCAGAGCCAGGTGCCTTCTGTTCACCTGCCCTCCTTACACGAAGCAAGAGAATTTGCCCAACTAGTGACTTTGGTCAGCTAATCAGAAAAAGAGCCGGGGCACAGGAGGGGCCTTGTGAGCTGAGCAGCTAATCAGCAATGACTTTGGGATCAGTTCAGAAGATGGGTCTTTGCTTCGGTTGGGGCAGTGAGCATGTAAAAGCATTCCATCTAATTGTGGTGACTGCCCGTAAGGCAGACGCTTAAAGCCTTTTGTGGGGCTGGGTCAATGGTAGCTGGGGGGTGTGTGTGTGAGGTATGGGTGAAGCTGGGGGGTGGGCAGCAATTGCAGAGGATGTGCTCCCCCTGCCAGTTGGGAATGCTGAGCACTTTGTGAGACTCCAGGCAGGTGGGACTTTCTGCTTGGGGAACCCCCAAGAATGTGGAGAGGCTGGGACAGAGCCAGCGGTGGAGTGCATGCAGACATTCTGCAGGGCTCGTTCACCCTCTCACTCAGCACGCACTGAGTGTACATGTGCTTGAGCAAGGAGTATCAGGCTGTCACCGTGTCCTGCAGAATGTGGCCTTCGCTTGCTTAGAGCTCACAGCCTCTCTGAAGTGCTTGTTGTTTCCACATTTTATAGTGCAGGGAGTGGTAGTCCCTTGCAAGAGGCCACTGACTGGAAGATGTGGGACTTAAGTTTTTTTGACTCACTTGTCCGTCTCTGTGTGGCCATCAGCCAGCAGGTCATGGTAGAGCTTTTTGTTTGGCAGGCATTGAGCTATAGTCTTAGGTTTTTGTTCTCAGCCTATCTGTTCTGTTTTATTTTTAAGAGTGATCTTAATGCTCCTGGATGTTGACAGTGGCTGGCACTGTTGCATGCCAGCTTCTGGGCAGGGTGCTGTCACAGTCTGTGTCAGGGATTCCTCACAGTCCTGTTGTAAAGAGGAGGAAACTGATGCTGGGAGACAGGTAATGTCCCCACCTATCACTCCAGAGCCCTGACTTAGTCACTCTACCTCACCTCTGTGATGGGGTCAAGTACGGGTCTTGAAACAAAGCTTGCGGGTAGCCTCTTATGTCTGGTCTGGTCTTCATTTTCCCAGGTGTCAAATGGGGGCAAGGTGTGGCCAGTCCACCTGCTCTTTCAGAAATCTTCCTTCCTGGGAGACGATGTTTTTCAGGACCCTGGCTGCCTACAAATGTTGCAGTGACAGGACAGTGAGATCCAGCAGTTGTGGGTCCCATAAGCGCATCTCTATTCTTCCAGTCTGTTCCTCTTCCCTCGTTAAGCAGGGCAAGCTGGGGTGTGGTCCTACCTAGGCTGGCAGAACTCTTGAGTGGTCATCTCCCATGGAATGGACAGCCTAAGCAGACCTGCAGAAAACCCCCTTCCAACTGATGCCCATCTGCGGAGTCCTGCACTGTAGAGACATGGGACTTCCAACAGGAAGGTGTCTTGGAGAATGACTAGCAATACTTGCACTTTAGAGATGGGAGGAAGCTGAGCCCGAGGAGATCAGACACAGACCCTGGTTGCAGATACCTGAAGGTGTGCCTCATCTCCTATCTGATCACCGACTTCCCCCACTCAGAGCCTTACCCTGGCCCTCACAATTCTCCACAGGAAGTGAATGCTAACAATGAAACCCCTGCTCGGTGAATAATTCCATCCCCACAGCTCCTGACAGGGGGCTTTGAGAGGGACAGCCTCACTGTTTTGCCTTGTCTGAGATGGAAAATCAAGAAATGTTCACACTGTAGGGTGTCTGCGTGCCCCTCCCACAGGCAAGATGGACCGACTCTAGGCCAGGATGGACTGGCTGGTGCTTCTTGGAGGAGCAGGGGAATGCAGGATTTTCAAACTCATCCTTCTGATTTGAGAGACAGGGACTCCAAGGCTCTGGAGTGTGGAGGAAAGAGCGTGGGCAGAAGGTGCAGGTTGGGTCTCTGCACCTGCATTTATGAGCCACATGACTGGGACAACACTCTGAGCCCCGTTTCCGCATCTAGGAGGATGAACTCACAAATAGTTTTGGGTTGCTGCCCTTGTAGGATTGCTATAGGAGTGGAGTAATGTGGCATGTTTAACCGTGCTGAAGACCAGGAAGCATGACCTGGATGCAAGACGGGCTTTTTTCTTGTTAGTGAGCTTCTGGCACCCCACTCGCCACTCCAAGGCAGCCCTTGAATTTTCTCTCCTTCTAATAAGCTCTTCTTTGGGTTGAGCAGAAATCAGTCCCCCGGTAACTTCTCTGCCCTTTAAATAGCCCATCCCTGAGCCTTCATCCTGTGGGACATTCTGTCCTGCTGCCTAGGTTGCTTTCCTTCTGGCAAAGCATCCTCAGCTCCTGGGTCTGGCCTCTCCTGACCCAGCTTTTTACCTCCTCTCCATCCTGTCACTCCCCTTTAAATGCCTGTCCAACTTGTTTTGGGCCCATCCAGTAGTCACACCCAGGGAAGGATGAGGGAGCCCCACCCAAGGACGGAGGCCCTGTCCCCCACCCCCACCCTGCTCCCCATGTGGGGTCTGTGCCTTTTGGTCGCTATAACAGTTTGACTTTATGGAAGGGTGAACTCAGTGACATTTGCTGAACTGCTGGTAGAAAGGGGAGAAGCCGTCCCAGACTCTGCTCTCTTCTTGCCAGAGGAAAACCAGGTCCCTTTCGGGCCATTTGAGCACTTTCCAGCTTGTAGCTGTAAGCTCCGCACTGTAACTTAAGTTTGCCCCAGATGCCAATATTGTATTGCTGGATTATTTTTTTCCCCCAGAAAAACTTAATTGGAATTTTTAATGTATTTTTTGGGGGGTGGGTTGTTTCTTTTTGCCTCTAGAAACAATGAGAAGGAAAACAAAATCTGATCTTATTGCCAGAAACTATGGAGCCAAATCTGAAATTAATTTACAAAGTCATTAGTAGTTTCCATTTGCAAACCTAAAAATGAATGTAAGTGCAGTTCCTTGTAATTAACTACAAATTAGGAAAGGGCTGAGAGGACTTTTTAGGGACCTGCACAACAAACTGCCAAATGGGGGGAGGCACCCCAAGAGTTCCTTGGGTTTCCACCCAAGTCTGACTTTGGGAGAGTATGACAGACTCAACTCTTCCCCAGAACAGAGCACTTTTCCAACACTTTGAAAACTGGCAGTGACCTTCGGAATGATCTGTTCTAACCTTTTCATTTTCTGAATGAGGCAACAGAGAGGTCAGGGAGGGTTAGCAGCTTGCCCAGAGTCACCCAGCCAGTAAGGCCAGAAGAGGGACCAGAGCCCACACATCCTCCCAGGTGCCGTGCCTTGCATGTTTAGCACCTGAGACATGCCAGGTGGGTTCCGAATGCTCTCGCCTAGAACTGCTCCTCACTGGCGCAGAGGAAGTGGAGTGGTCTGGTCAGCCGCCTGCCATCTTCCTGGCTCTTGCTTCAGATGTGCTGGTGCCTGCTAAGTGAGCATCTCACTGGCTTCAAGGAAAAAGCCCTGGTTTCTCCTTTTAAGTAGCCTGGTTATTCCAAGGCTGTCCTCTCCCTCCCTGCAAAGCCAGGTCCTGCCACAGCACGTGGGAACCTGCTGTCCTGGGAAGGAAATTGACCTGGGTCAGCCAGCAGTGCATGTGAACCTGTGTTTAGATGCTTGTGGTTCCTGCCAGCCCCTTTGAGGTACGGTCTGGTTCGCCTGGCCTGTTGGTGGAGCCCCGTGAGGCCCTCTCTCCTGCAGTGCTGAGAGCACCTGCTGGTGGCGCAGTCCTTGCCTCCGGCTGCCCCTCCTGGCAGATGTCTAAGGTGCTGAGCGGCCCTGCCTTCGGGCCTCCAGCTCCCTTTCCCTGGCAAGCTCCATCGCAGCCCAGCCCCGGGCCCTCTTTCCTCCCCTCCGATACCAGGTCCTGTCTGTGGTGGGAGTGAACTGATGAAGGGCAAGGCCACTGCCCACAAAGAACCTAAAGTCGGGTCTTGAGGACTGTGTTTATGTGGAGTTAAGGACCATCCCCCTGTGATAATGGAGAGGGAGCTGGGCATGCTGTGGCTCTCTGCAGCAGACTAGGACACAGGCTTAAAGAGGGGGTGCAACCTGAGCTGGTGAGCTGGAGGTGGATTGGACCTGAAGCCAGCTGCCCTCCAGAACCTGTCCTGTGGGGAGGGGTGTGTCCCTGAGGGCCTGTCCTAGGATGTGAGAAACAGGAATGGCCACTGGGGACTTATGGAAGCTGGGCAGGTGCTGGGTAGAGCGCTGGCCTGGCTACGGAGCTGCAGATGTTGGCAGGGCATGGCTTTGTTCGGGAAGGTTCCTGTGTGTGCCGGGAGTCAGCAATCTGGGCACTAGGAGAGGCCAAAGGTGGTTTTGTAGGGGAGAGAGTGACCCCCACCAAGTGGGAGAGATCGGCCTTGTGAGTCCTCCTCCTGCCTGGGCCCCTGCCTGCGCCAGGAGTCCAGCCTGCCTCTGGAGGTCCCCTGACTGTGCGTCTTGCCCTGGGAAGGAAGCTCCATCTGCTCCTCTGGAAGACGGGGAGGGGTCATGAGACCCCGTCTCACTGTTTGGACAGCAGAGCTGACACCTGAGACTTCTCGCAGTGCCCAGCACTGAGGAGGCCCCACCTAGATAGTCGTTTTCATTTTCCCTTCCACTTATTTATTTTAAAAAAGAAAGACTTTTTCCCTATAAGAACAAAAATTTTGGAAGATGGAGACACAGTAACACGTTGCTGTATATATACTCGTGGGCCAAGAATTTCTTTAACGTTTCCATACCCGATACTTTGAATTTTGATTTTCTCTGCTGCCCCTTGGCTTGCTCCTCTCAGATGCCAGAGTGACTCCTGCCTTGGTCTCTTGATGTGCGTGCGTGGGATCATTGTAGTATAAAAATTTGAAACATTCAAGAAACGGGCAAATGGTGACTTACCATGTCCCGTCTACCAGCCTCAACAAGACTTAGTGTTTTTCCATATTCACTTTAGATATTTGTTACACCTATTTCTTTACTGAATGTAAAGATTCTGTGAAGGCCTCTCATCGCCCGGTCCCTCCCATTCTCCTTCCTCTCCTCTAACAGGTTTTCACTCTCTTGGAGTGGGTCTGTGTCCACCCCTGCCAGGCTTGTGTATGCTACTGTCTGCAAAGCCACATTACCCCCATGGGACTGTTTGAACCATCAGAGCCAAAGAGCAAGAGTCCCTGAGGTGGGTGGAGGCAGTCATCCACCCAGGGGCAGGACTGGGACATAAGGCTGCATCCTTGGGGGTCTTCCCAGCAAGCCTGCTCCTCCTGGTGGGGGAGTTGGGGGGGTGGCAGCTCTGACCTGGGGATGGCGGCAGGTGCCAGCAGAGGAGTCTGCTCCTTCTCCAGGGAACCGGGGTGTGTAGGACAGACTGGGCTGCTTTTGCGGGTTTGCCTTAGTTGACTTTTGACCACTTTTCTGAAAAAAGTATAGGACATTTTTTGTTTTACCATTTCCACCCGTAGACATTCTTACTCGGGTCCCCATGTCTGCGATCCACCGGATGGCAGGGGCCTTGCCCGCCGGTCTCATACCTCAGCCTGAGTGCCACACTGTCCTGCAGCTCCCTGTTTTTTCAAATGGAAATCATTCTCATTAGGATCACTCCTTTTCTGTGTGTATTTTACCATAAAGTTTGGCTTTCTTTAGTTTGCTTGCTTGCTTGTTGGTGCTGATTTTAGCTTCTGCCATTCTGGAATTTTCTTTTGTGCTACTGTTGCCACCAAGTCCAATTTCCCTGGATGAAGTCTGCATCTCTCTGAGTTATTGGATTCGTTCATTGATATTTTTTGTCGGTGACTTACACTGACTTCAGTCTTAGCTGCTTTCAGATTTATTTTGTGTTTAATTTTTGTTTCTATGAAGTTTTATTTTTTCCTGGGTCAATTTTTCAGTTTTTTAATGTGGCCAAGAAATGTGCTACTTCAGTCTGGTTTTCATTTTCAAGAAATTTTAAAGAAGTGTAATTTTAGCCATTACCAGTTTTGTTTGGAGTTGTTAATTTCTCTCAAGTGGACTCTTCCTGGTAATCTGGTCAGCTGCCTGTGGGGTCAGGGTGGCAGTCCCACAGCCCTTGCTTCTTTCTTGAAGAGGCTGTGGCAGGCCTGTACAGGCCTGTTGTCCCTTTGGTGGTCTCCCTTTCGGGTGTTCAGGACTTTCCTCCTGGCAGGTGTAATTGCCTGCATGCTCCTCTGGAGGGTTGAGTTGTCTTTATCCACAGGTTCCTCCCTCCTGGCCTGTGACCTCCTGGGGCACGCTTAGTCCCTGCACTCTGGCCAAAGCCCTGGCTGGGTGCAGCTCCAGGCTGTAGCTGGGGGAGCACAGGAGATGGGGAGTTAGAAGCCCCACACCAGGGACGGTCCCCCACCCTCTTTGTCTAGTCACCCCGTCCATCCTCAGGGTTGCTGACCGAGGGCCATGAAAGTTCTTCCAGCTTTATCTTTCCCTGGGTGGGGTGCGGACTCTTGGGATGACAGGAGGCTTTGTTCCTACAGGAAACCCCCTACGTGGGTGAGGCAGAGGCCTCCTTCATGGCCCTGTGCTCTGTTCCAGCTCCTGGGACCCTGCACCCTGAGGGTCAGCCTGCTGGTGCAGTGGCTCAGCACAAGAGGGTCTGCAAGCCAGGGGTAGAGCCTGTGGTGAGGGGACCTGCTTGGTCCCTCCACTCGCTGCTATGCCAAGTGCTTCCCGGGGCAGTTGAACCAGGGCGGCTAATCATCCTGAGTGTAAACGCCCGTCTCCTCTGGAAGGAGCACCAGCCCAGCTCAGGCTTTCTGGGCGGCTGGACCGCTGCTCTGTGGCTCTGTGCCTTCTGCTCCTTTGATTTCTTGCTGCCTCCTTCTGTCAGCCCAGTATTGTCTTCAGATAGCTGTTTGTATGCACAAGTCAGTTTAGGTGTCACAATTTGTGATTGTCTTGCTCCATGGAAGCAGCCCCTGTGGAAGCCCAGCTGGGAATTCAAGACCCTCGGTCTCCTCCCCTCCGACCAGGATTGCTGACTCCACTCCGGGAGCCCAGCAGACCCAAGGTGAACTTGACTGGGGAGGGTGTGAAATATAATTTTTAAAATGTGTTTGCTCTTTATCCTTTTTGTGGAATTTGATCAGTGGTGAAACAACTGCAGCTGGTTCCCATCCTATTGGTTCAAAGCCGATGCCCTTCACTCTGCCTGTTGACAAAATCACCTTCGAGAGGCAGAAAGTGCTCGAAACTTCCTCAGACACAGATTGTGCCCTGTGTGAGCTCTGTTGCCCAATTAAATGGGCTTGAGCCGATCTGAGGCTGTTACCAAAGGAAACTTAGAAATCCTGCTGGCGAGTCCTGTGTGATACGCTTGCCTTAGGGAAGAAGAGGGTTAGTGATTTAAGTTTGCATGGACCTTAAGGATGTTAAGAACCAGATTTCTTTGTGCTCCCATTAGGGGAAGAAGTTAAATGTCAGCTGTCCTGTGATATCCAGTTACATCAGGTTTGCTGATAAAATGTCAAGACAGCGATACTTGATTTCCTGCCCTGCCTTTTTCCCCACTCTACTTTGCCAGAATTTTTAGTAGGGGGAGGGGAACATTCTGCTGTCTTCCCCCTTCAGTGAGATCATTCCTTCCCTGGCCTTTAACCCTTTAGATATTGGGAATACTTTGACTTGAAGGGTAAATAAGACTTCCCTGTTGGCCCAGGCTGGAGTTAAGGTGCTTCAGGTATTCAGAATGCAGCAGCCCCTAGTGGTCCTGGAGCTGGCTGGGTGCTCATGTTTGGTATAAAAAGCAGCTCATGTTGCCTGTGTCCCCTTCTGTGCTTTCTCAAGTGTCCCTTCTAAAGCCAGGCATGACTCTGGCTATGGTAAAAGGTCCCAGGAAATGTTAATATAACCCTGACCCACTTCAGTCAGTTCAAGGTCGGTGTGTCCAACGGTCACCAGGCACAGGGCAGCGTGGGTGGAACTGTGCTTGCTCAGTGAATGTGTTGATCCAAGAGGACAGGGTTCTGGAAGAGACAATAAGGACAGATTGGTGACTTGTCTCACTGTGAAAAACCACTGTCCTCTGTCTTCCAGAATCCCGACAAGAGTGGGGTTGGATGGGGAGCTTGATTGTCTGGCTCCAGGCAGGAGAAATGGTACCCAAGTGGCCAAGTGGGTTGGAGACTCCTGTTCCTTTCTCTCTCTTTCCCTCTCCCTTCTCCTTTCCCCTCTTTACTTCTGCCCACCCCAAGTGCACCGTGTGTTCCTGCCTTCCCGCCCCCTGGCAGCTGCTGCAGCCTGAAGAGCCATCAGTGGCTCAGGCTCTGGAGTTGGAGCTGGCCGGTGTGTGGAGGCCCTCACTGTTTGTGGGACGAATGCCACCAGAGAGGACAGAGACCTTCAGAGAGCTCTGGGTACAGAATCCCTGCAACGAGCCAGGTGTGTCCAGCACTAGCAGAAGCTCAGAGCAGCCCTACAATTTATTACTCAAATGTGCCTTTGAGAGTAAAAAGGGATGCAGCTGCTGATCACAGCAGGTAAGAAGTGCCACTCCAGGTGCCCAAGTCAGCTGAGACCTGTGGCTGCCCTATTGCCAGTCTGGGCTTCCTTCTTTAGCTTTTTCCCTTGCTGTGTTGGGGCTGGAAACAGGGCCTCATGCATACTAGGCAAGTGCTCTACCACCGAGCCCTCCCCTAGCCTTTCCAATTTGTGCTATAAGCCATATAGCACAAATTTGGAAGCTTTGGAAGCAAGCTGAGGTGCTTCCAGGGACAGGCCTTGTGCAGGAAGTGGGGCTTAGTGCCAGAAAATGGCATGGGACTCGGACTTGGGGTCCATTTCTAGTCTAAAGGGGCATTGGCAGCTCAGCATCAGCTGGTGGCCTAGTCTTGCCAGATCTTCTGATTGTTTTCAAGAGAAGCCAAAAAAATGTAGATTCACGTATGAAATCTCCCAGCTTCTAAAAGCTGGCAACTAAATAAAAAATTTAAAAATCGCTTTGCAGGCCAAGCACAACATCTGTGGGCTGCTGCCTGTTTTCGACCTCCGGCCCAGACTCATTAATTGATGGCTGTCTTCTGTGAGTCCTAACTCCGGCAGCGGGAAGTATTTTCCGGAAGTTCCCCGGGTTGACCACAGTGAGGTGGAAGAGGAAGGAGGAGCTTGACTTGGCTTCCACCGATCACTCGTTTGCACGATAAATATTTATCGGGCATCTGTTAGGCTCAGAGCACCTTCTCTCTTACTCTGTGCTTCCTGCCCAGCATTTTGGGATGCACTGCGTCCTGCTGATGCTGGCAGACTCTGTCACACACCGTTAGGGTTCTCCCCTGGGACAGTTGCCAGGATGGATGTGGTGGGAGGCCTCTGGGAGAGAGCAGTGTGGGGGAGGACCAGGACTCTGGTTCCCAACCCTTGAAAAGTTCCTTGGGTATCAGTCCCCAGGATGGGACGGCCCTCACCTGAGGGAGCGGGACAGAGGGAGCACAGCCAGCCACGCTGGCCCTGTGCGCTCCCCAAAGGCTGTCCGAGGGGCAGGTGCAGACTGCACATGGCAGCGTGTGTGGCGGGCGTTTTCACCATACCGCATCCTGTGGGTGTTGGCTGGATGACCTCGCATCTGGTTCTTCATTATCCAGAAAATCGGCTGTCTTGAGGTTCCCTCCTGTACACCCCTTAGATTCCCAGGCTTTGAGCCCTCTCTGGCTCGTGGTTTATTTCTAGTGGCTTTTCAGCAGCTGCTGGCTTATTTGAACTCTTTGGCAGCTCCCCTTGGGGTCAAGTGCCCCCAAGAAGCCAGTGTGAGCCTTGAAGGCTGACTCGGTGTGCCTGGCAGCAGGTGGGTGGTATTGAGGATTGAAGCTGTGAAATGTCATTGCTATTTTCCATTATCCTCCATGAATTTTAAATTGGGGACAGCAGTACCTACTTCCGCAGGGTTGTGTGAAGCAGCTAAGGCTCAGAGAGCTTAAGCAACTTTCTCAAGGCCACACAGCTAGGCGATGAGGAACCAGGGCCTGGAGCTTATGTCCTGGTGTCACTGCTCTTTACCCCATGCTGAGGTTTGATTTTAATTTCCTTTTGGTGTGCTCATTCTTCTCTGTGTTTTTTTCTCCTCTTGTTTTTAGGACTGTCCGTGTTTGAAGGTTTAATAGGTAGATTTCTCCCCGCGCACTTGTCCAGAGTAGGACTTCATCTCCATCTCCAGTGTCTGTCACTTCAGCCTGTGATTTGTGCAAAATTGTGCTAGAAAACTGGACCCCAGGGCTACATGGGCGATGAACTGTTAGGTCTGTGTGCAGAACTTTTGAGGACAAATCACTAATGAGTTGGAAAGAATGTCTTTGAGGGTGGGTGACACCTTGTTAATGCTGTCTCTGGCCTTCCCTTCCCCCCAGTGTCTGTCTCAAGTGTGTTGAGTGCTTTTTGCTGCTCAGTATCCTAAACAAGAGACTTCCAAATGACATCCCCTCATCTGCACTGCACCCCCACCCAGATCTCAGTCTCCTTGATGGACAGAGAATTGTCCTCTGGCTCGTTTTGGAGTGAGAAGCCAGCCTCCAGGGTCCACAGGCCGAGTGACTTCTTTAGACTCTTGGGGACCCTGGTGTTAAGTTGTGGGGGAGCTCTAACAACCTCAGCATCTATAGGAGCAAAGATATCACTAAATAGACTCGTGATGTTCATGAGAGAGGTTCTGGGCCACCAGATCCGGAACACAGGGACTTGAGGCTGTGGGTAGGATACGACCAGTGTCCACATACCCAGTGGTCACCCCTGCATTGGAGCGTGTCCTCATTTCCTCTGGCATGTCCTTTGCTCGATGGATGGACCAGGCCAGATGTCCTTGCTGGTCTGCTAGGCCTCTCTACCCGCCCTGGGCCCACAGCAGAAGGGGCCGGCATCCCTGCGGGCAGGTGGTTTTCTAAATGCGGATTTGAAGTTTGGTGACCCACACTGGCCCCCTGTGGCTTTTCCTTGATGAAATGGTTGTCATGAGCAGTGTCAGCAGAGTAGCACTTTCGAGACATCAAGTCACAGGTCTGTGTGCCTCTTCGTGTGAAGAACTGAGTATGATATTAATGTAGCAGGTGGGCCGTGACTATTTTTTCAGTGAAATCTTCAGCATCTGTCACTTTTTAGAACATCTTACAGCTGGTCATCCCTGTTTCCAGGTTGGCTCTTTCCAGAGTTTGTGATGTAATGGGCAAAGAAGGGCCCCTGTGAGCACATTATTGGAGCAGTGTGTGTGTCCCGGGGCCGGTGACTGCTTTGTTGCATTTTAAAGTCAGACTTCTCATGGATGATGGCCTTCCTGTCACAGTCCTAGAGATTGAAAAAATCCCACCCTGAGGTCCACTGCACACCTCTCCAGTGCACGGAGTGGCGCATTTCACCTTCTGTTGTCACTCTCAAAGGTTTCCTTCTTCCTCTTATAATTTCACTTTCCTTCCCCACCTCCCCTGGCCACCAGCCACCGCTGCTCTGCTTTCTGTCACTAAACATTAGTTGGAATTACCTAAAATTTTGTATATATGAAATCATACAGTCCATATTCTTTTTTGTCAGATTCTTTCATCTAGCATAATTTTCTGATTCACCCATTTTCTTGCATGTTTCAAGAGTGAGTTGCTTTTTATGGCTAGGTAATACTACATTATATGGATATAAAGAATTTTTTGAAGAGTTTTTTTTTCATTTTATTTTTTATTGACAAGTTTTGTGGGCTTTTTTTTTTACTTGTTTCATTTCCATTTTAAGTTTCTTATGGAGGAGTATTTTTTTTTTTAAATGTGCTTCAAAAGAGCAAATATTTGTCTAGCAGTCTTTTGGCCCCAGATTTATACTAATTACTTAAGTCAGCGAGTGTGTTTGGTGTCTCCTGTCTGCTGAGGGCCAGGCTTGGTGGCACCTGCAGGACACAGTAGGAGTTTATGTCCCAGCCAGCAGTTGATTTGCTTAGGAGGCTCTGGCAGTGGTTCAGTGGTGACACCAGAGCCTGCCTGCGTCCCAGCCGCAGACCTTAGGCCCATCACTGTGCCATCTTTGCAGAATCACTGAGGTCTTGCTTTCTGCCTGTGCTTATGGCTTGGCACTGATTTCTGATTTTGTAGGATGTTCTAGCAAATTGGTGTTTCCCAGCCTTCTGTCCTTCAGTGGCCAGGCATGGCTGGGGTCTCTGAGTCCTCCTCACAAAACCAGAAGGTGGGGGAGTTTTTCATGGGAATTTCCTCCCCAGCAGGAGCCAGGATGGAGTGGGGGTGCTGGGGGCTTGGAAGGGTGCTCCCTTCCCATTATTCACTGGTGTTCTACTGAAAAGTCTCCTGTGTGTGAGGAAAAATGTCAAGCCTCAGATTAAGGGTCACAGCTCATCAGAGAAAGGCCCATGGTGACACCTGGTCCGACAGCCCATTTTACAGATGAGGAAGCTGAGGCTCGGGGAGCGGGGAAAACTCACACGTAGTGACTAACAGCAGAACTGGGCCTTGGGGGCTCGGGTTGTGCTGTCAATCTTCACGTCTAGTTTCTGAGAGTGGGAATTTCAAGAAAGCTTGGCAGGATTTGGTAGGCTTGGGAAGGAAATTGTTGCTTTCTCAGCCCCGCACACACAGATGCTTGTACCATTAACAATATAATAATTTAAAAAGGTTGTCCCCAGGTGATGTTTCTAGAATGTTCTCACATCTCCCAGTGCCCTGACCTTGCACCAGCTTTTTGCAGGAATAAGTTTAAAAACCAGGGGTGGCTGCCCAGTGGCATCATCGGGCAGTATTTTCTGGCACGTGATGAAAGGTGAGAGGCGCTCCTCACATCAGTGCAGCACTCCTCAGTTGGTGAAGGGCCCTCATGTGACCCCCATGGTGGTCTTTCCCAACAGTCCTTTTTACCTGTGAGGAAACTATCTTAGGAAATAGGGCACCTGCTGAAGTTGCCCAGGTGGCAAGGACAGGACCCAGACTTAAGAGTCCAGGCCCTACCTCCCAGTCTCCTGCCCTCTCCATGTCTGCTGAAGGTAGTAAGGCACACAGGCCAATGGCATGACACAGTGGGAAGCACTGGGCTTTGGTGTCCCGAGTTTAACTCTGTCCACCTACTTGCCGTGTGACCTTCTGGAAGATAGTTAGCCTCTCTGAACTTCATTGTCTTCTTTTGAAAAATGCAACCCTTGTTCCTCAGAATTCAATTTATATTTGAATTCATTTATTTAAAGTGCTCAGCACAGGCAAGGATGTGGAGGAAAAGGCACACTCATACATTGTTGGTGGGACTACAAATTAGTACAACCACTCTGGAAGACAGTATGGAGATTCCTCAAAAAACTAGAAATAGAATTTCCATATGACCCAGCTATCCCACTCCTTGGTATGTAGCCAAAAGATCTAAAATCAGCATTTCCTATAGTGATACAGCCACATTAATGTTTATAGCAGCTTAATTCACAATATCCAAATTATAAAAATAGCCTTAGTGTCTATCAAGAGATGATTGGATAAATAAAATGTGATATATCTACATAATGGGGTCTTACTCAGCCATAAAGAAGAATGAAATTATGGCATTTGCTGGTAAATGGATGGAACTGGAGAACATCATGCTAAGTGAAGTAAGCCAGACTCAGAAAATCAAGGGTCCAATGTTTTCTCTCATATGCAGAAGCTAGAGCAAAGTAAGTGGGAGGAGGGGAGAACATCAAATACAAAGAAGTAGGGAAGAAAGGAGAAGATTGAGGTTGGAGGAAGGAGGGATGGGGATAGGAAGGAAATGCTGAATGAATTTGACAAAACGATGCTACGTGCATGTATAAATACACCACAGTGAATGCCACTTTATGTGGGTCTGTAAAGCACCAGTTTAAAATAAATTAGTAAGCTGGGTGTGGTGGCACATGCCTGTAATCCTAGTGGGCTCGGGAAGCTGAGGCAGGAGGATCACAAGTTCAAAGTCAGCCTTGGCAAAAGCAAGGCCCTGAACAACTCAGTGAGACCCTGTCTCCAAATAAAATACAAAATAGGGCTGGGGATGTGGCTCAGTGGTCGAGTGCACCTGGGTTCAGTCCCTGGTCCAAGTAAGTAAATAAGTGGAAGGTAGACCCACAGAGCAGAGGAAAGAGAATGGGGGAGGAGGGAGTAGGGGGAGAGGGCGGGGAGCCAGGCACTGAAGTGGAATGTACTGAATTCTATGCGTGTGTGATCAGGTCAGAATGAACCAACTGTGGAGTCCGACTGACGCTCTGATGCAGCAGACAGACACTGCGAGTGCTCAGCACAGAGCTTGCTCATGGGGAGCAGCTGGTCCCTGTTATCTCTCCTTAAGGAAGGTGAGGTGGGAAAAGCTAGTTCTGAAAAGAGGCTGTGAACAAAAATGAGTTCCTGTGGCCCTGCTCCTCTTGCACACAGATTCTTAAATGGTTCCTGGATGGGTCTGTAGTCTGATCACTTGCAGAGGAAGTAGGGAGGACAGAGGCACCTATCATGTGCCTTGCCATAGTAGGCCCTCCATAAAAGCAGCCAGGCTGATAAAACAGTCCCCGGCAGAGTGAGGGCCCCTTGCTCCACACACCATCCAAGCCCGGTCTCTGGGCCCCATTCCAGCCCAGGGTGAGTGGACAGGGCCACTAACTGGTCAGTGGAGGGGAGGCCTGGAGTGGGGCACGAGGGGCTGATAGGGGCTGTTCCATGGCACCAGCGGCAGTCAGCACGGGCTTAGGGGGGGATGTTGGGGATGGGGCCATCTTTCTCTCCGACACTTAGATGGAAGCTCGTCAGGCCCGAACGCCACCCATGTTTTTCTGTTTTCATGTGGATGTCTCCTTTTAAGTAGCTGATGCTCTGAGGGTTTGGGGGACGTTGAACAGGACCTTCTACAGGAAGAGCCAGCAGCCATCTTGTGGGGTTCAGACTTAAGGGGTGTGGCACCAAGTCTGGTGCTTGGAGACGAGGGGCTAGAGTACTATCTCTGGCCCCTCCTGCCTGGCCTGCAGAACAGAACACCGGGTGACCCAGCTGTGGCTGGGGTGACTTAGGGGCTGGGTCCCCCAGTGCACCATGTAGTCAGGTGGGGAGGGCAGCCCCGCAGAGCCTCCCTCTCTGCCTTCAATTCAGTGATGGCTCAGAGTTGTCATCCTGTTTAGCATTCCCCTCCACTGTCACCAGAGGACCCAGGCCCAGGCACGCGTGGAGTTCTGCCCTCGGCCTGGGCCGCAGAATCGGGCTCTTTTGGCAGTGGTCCTGGCCCCATAGCTGGGTGTGTGGAGGGTGGGAAATGCCCTGGTCTCCCTGACCTGGATGGGGCCCCTGCCGTTCCTCATGACCTCAGTTTATTTGTGCTGTTCCATCAAGAGCTGAGTTTCCCATTTGGGGGAAACCTTGATGGTTTGGGAATCCTGGATTCCTAGAGTAGGAAAAAAAATGAGACTGCAGTTCACTCAGAGGGACCTTGAGTGAACACCATCCCCTCCTGGGCCCCAGTTTCCTCATGAATAAAGGGATATAGTAAAATGTACCCCAGCCCCAATGTCCTGGGGCTCCCGCACCTAGCAGTACCATGGGGTCCCTTGTGTTCACTCCCCGTGTCCTGGTCTGACCCACCGAGCTGACCACTGAGGTGCACAGGCCTCGCTCCTTTCGTGACCTCTACGTCGAGACCAGGGCCTCTGCAGGCTCCCTCGCCTCTGGTTGAAGCACCCTTCCTTCCTGAAGTTGTTTGGTCCCAATTTAACTCCTTTCCCTCCCACACCAGCTGACCGCCACTGATTTGTTGATATTGCTGTTGGGTTTGGGGTTTGTGTTTTGCTTCTAACTTGCAGAGAGTCCAGGTTCTGAAGTTTTCCCTCTCACCCCCTCTGTTTGTCATTCCACATGTGGTAGAGAAGAAAGGACCTCTTGTTGGGAGCCCACACTCTGGTCTCTCACTGGCTCTGCTGATGGAGATGGCCCTGGGGGGTTTTCACAAGCCCCTCGGTGAGGCAGGCGGGAACGACTGGGCATGGTGGGCGCAGACTCTGCTAGACAGCTTTCTCAGGTAAACAGAGCATTGGAGAGTGAGGACTCATTTTCTAACGAACCCAACATTTTTAGATGAGATGGCCAGTGCCTGGAGCTTTGCCTGCCAGTGGGCAGCGAGGCCAGAGTGGGACCTGCAGGCATCGTCTCCTGACTAGGATGTGCCCCCACGTCTGCGTGCTTTCTCAGCTGCCGAATCCAGTGCTGACAGAGATCGCAGGCTGACGAGGAGCAATCGAGCAGACTTACTGCAAGGCCCTCCATCGACTGTCGCCTGCAACCTTAGCCTCAGATGACTCGGTCTCTCTGGCGTGGCGAGTGACATGGGCAGAGCTTCCTCATCAAAGGCACTTTAACTGCCTGCACTTCCCTCCCGGCCATTGGCCTAATGTATTGGTGTCTGCGGCTGTCATTCCCCTGCTGTTTTTAATGGCACCCCTCAAGATGGGCTGATTGTTTAAAGAATGTCTCTAGTATTGGGCCTCCAGCCGTGATGTGTGTCTGTGAGTCCCTTTGTCACCAGGATTGACTTTTTAAAATGTTTTTATTAGTGCTTTATAATTATACATATATAATAGCGGGGTTCACTGTGGCTTGGGCGTATATGCACATAATATAATTTGATCCAGTTCATTCCCCAGGACTTCCCTTCTCCCTTCCCTCCTCCCCCAAGCATGACTTCTGGACGGACTTCAGAAGGCCTGAGGTTTTTATTTGCTCCATCTCCGGAGGCACTGTGGAATTTATCTGGTGATTGATGCACACAGTAATGATTCCCTTGCCATTACCTACTTCTGAACAAATGAGATCTGCCAGCCCCACGCTCCATCCAGGGTTAAGTTGGGTCTCCTTGGCCTCCAGGAGCTCCTGGTGTTGCTGGGCAGGGAGCCCACCAAGACATAGACTCTCCTTAATGGTACTAGGCCTTGATACTAAATGAAGAAGAAAGTAGGGACTGCAGGACTCTGAGGAAGGAGAATGGAGAGAGGTCACTGGGGGGCAGAAAGAGCCATGGAACAGGGTACTGCCTGCAGTGGGCCTCTGATGTCCTGTGCCTCAACTGGGACACAGTGGGCTGGTATAGGAAAGAGTTGTAAGTGTGCAGGACCCTAAGGGAGGGAATGTCCCTGGAAGCCTTCCTGTGCTCCTGATCGTGGCTGCTTCAGGTTCTGGCTGGTTTTTTTTTTTTTTTTTTTTTTTTTTTTTTAATTTATTTATCTGTAGTGCTGAGTATTGAACCCAGGGCCTCACACTTGCCAGGCAAGTGCTCTACCACTGAGCCACAATCCCACCCCAGTTCTGGCTTTTAATGAGCGCTCTACTTGGTAGATGCCACCAGCCGAAGCAGGAGGGTTCTTGCCACTCTGAGGTCATATGCCTGTGTGGCTTGTCTGGAGGCCTCTTTCTTGTTCCTGTGGAATTCCCCTCTTTCTGGCCATGGGGGTTCTTTGCTGTCCTGGGTGAAATTGCCCCCAATGAACCAGAACCTTTTGTGTAGGTACAATGGGAAGTCTGTACCCTCAGACAGAAAGGAATGCTAATTGGCTTCTTAACTGTCCCCAAACACCAGTGCCTGGAATATACAGGACACACATTTTTTACCTTCATATCAGATGGAAACTGCTTCTGTAGGCTTGCAGAGCTCTGGTCCAGCATGAGGCTGTGTTTGTGGAATGTTTGCTATGGCCTCCCGCAGATGGCCATTGTCTCTAAGCACGGGGCCCTTTGACTGGCACCCTTCAGCTCTGCTTCCCCTGGAAACGTGGTCTTCTCCCTCCCCTCACTTTCAGCTCCCTGCCCCTTACCCCTCTGGCAGAACTGGAAGTTTCAAGAACCCTGAAGGCTTTGGCCTCTTTTAAGTACAGCAAACACAAGCTGGGGATGTGGCTCAGGGGTAGAGCGCTTGCCTAGCGTGCACAAGGCCCCAGGTGTGATCCTTGGTATTGCAGAAACAACAGCCAACATGGAAAGGAGTGGGAAACGTGGTGAGACCGAGAAGTGGGATGTGGGTGTTCCTTCCCACCCGTGTCTTGTGGACCTTGCTAGGAGTGTGGGGCCATAGCAGCTGAGGGAGCCCTGGCCCCAGGCACCACCTCTCCGCTTAGCTCTGCACGTTGTGTAGCACTTGGGACATTGTGTTATCTTCCCTGGCCAGTGACTCATAATCGAGGAAGTCAAAACTGTGCAATTAACACAAAACCTCCTCATTTGCCCTCTTCACCTCTTCCACACGCCACCCTCCCCCCCATTCCCCTAGTCACGAATGCCCGTCTGACATTTTCTCTGAAGTCTTTGGAAACTTCACTAGAACAAGGCAGCCCGTGAGCATCATCGCCTGGTTCCATTTGTCTTACCCTGAAAGTCTGTGAGAATCTTCTCCAGGGAAGAAAAAAAGAAGAAAGAAAATCCCGCCCCCAAGCGTGCAGGCTGCCCACGGGAAGTGATTCATGGGGCCAGACATGCAAACCTGGTGCAGGAGGTGGGAGGCTGGGAGCCCTGCTGGGGCTGGGAAGAAAGAGCAGAGAGGAGCCTCAGCCCTCCACCGGTTCTGCTTTGTGAAAGAAAGTGAAAAACAGAATGACTAAGAGTGCTGTAATAAGAATTGTTTGTTTTGCGAAGTGAGCTAATATTGAAGGCCGCTGGCAGATAAGACTTGAGAAATTGCCATTGTCAGGGGAGGTGACTTTTTGGTGCCCTGCCCTTGTTATTTTTAAGAGCAAAGCTATTTCTCCAGCTTCAGACCTGCATGAGTGGAAGGTGGGGATGGGCCTTTCCCTCTGCCTGGCTGCTCTCCCCTCTTCAGAGAAGAGGGTCCAAGATGAGAAAGTTCAGTCTCCCTGTCCCCTTCTTCTTAATCTTTCCCTTAGACTTTGGAGGCTGATAGATGTCTTTCCCTAATACTCACTGTCGTCCCAAAGGCAGTGTCGTGGGATCATAGGAGGGAAAACTCCTCCGTCCTATAGGCTTCAGCCTGGCATTTTATTTTGTCCTCCCTCAAATTGACAATGCGGATGAATGTTTCCCAAGTGTAGTTTAGAAGCAGAGTGACTAAGTATTGGCCCCATGAATAGCTCTGCTGCAAAGAGGGAGCTCGGGTCACAGTAGAAGGAGAAGAGGTGTCTGGACTCGCTGGCTTGGTGACTCCGTTTCTGACTCCCTGTGCTGGTGAGGTCAGCTTTGCAGGTGGGGGTTGTATTTAGAGCTGGGTCAAGTGTGCTTTTGCCTTAAGCCATCAGAAGGTGGCCAGGACTGTGAGTGTCCCAAACACCCGACAAGTGATCTCTGGAAAAAAACAAGCCATCTTCGGGCTTAGTCCTGCTCCAAGTGAATGTGAGCAGCAGAGTTTTCCAGCGGAGTAAAATGTCCATCCAGAAGGTCCTGTGCAGCCTGGCGGCCTTCAGGCGGTGAGCAGAGGGCAGTGTAGACCTTTGTAGCATTCTCTGTTGGTGACTTGAAAGTTCCATGGTCCTGTCAACACTGGAGGAGCGAATCCTCCTCAACTTGGTGCTTGGGGGTGGGTTGCATGAAAACCAGAGCTACTAACTAGAAGGGGCTCACTTGAGCCCCTCCTCCTTTCCTCCCCCCGGGATTTCACCTCCTCCTTTGCATGGGGAAGGGAGGATATGGGATGATGATCCTATCAGAGCCAAATCCAAACATACTGTTTTGTAGTGGTAGAGAATGGTTCAAGGCCAGGCGCTGCTGCTTGCTCTCCTGGGCAACTTTGAGCAAGTCACCCAACCCCCTGGGAACTTTTATTCTGTCAAATGGGAGTAATCCTCCCCGCCCCAGCTCACAGGGTCCCGAGTGCGGGTGAGATAAGGCTGAGTGAAAGGTGCACTGGGCTCATACGCTTGGAGCTCTGCTTTGCTTCTGCTTCCCTCCACCAGGGCCCCTGGGAGATTCTTTAACCCAGGGCTCTCAAGAGGAGGAGCAGGGGACAGCAAACCAGCCCTCAAGGGACATCTGGCAAAGTCCGGTGACATTTCCACTTGTCACAGCAGGGGATGGGGTGCTGCTGGACATCCTTCAGTGCACAGCCCTGGCGCCCAACAGTGGTCTAGCCCAGATGCCAGCAGTGCTGACCTGGAGAACCGGGTCTCCCCTCACTCATGGCCCCACGAGGGAAGGTTCTGGGTACCCATGTGCCTTACAGATGACTAGGGCCAGGCTGAACTTTCTTGTTAATCAGCTTCCTTCTTTACCACAGAGCTCACACTGAGCCTGCTTAGGGCCCTGGGGAGGGGACAGCCTGTGGGCCAGATGACCCTGTGTTTCTGGGCAGGGTCCTGCCTTCCTGCCAGGACAAGACAAGGGCTTCCCGGGTTTCCTCCTCCCAGGAGGCTCCTGCAGACCTCGGGGGGTCCACTCAGAGTGCCAGTCTGCCTGGGGCACTTGTGGAGGACCTGAGCACACTGCTCCAGAGAACTGGCTAGGAAGGAATGAAGCAGAGTGGCAGCTGCCTGGAGGGCAGTGCAGCCACTTCCGTTATGCCATTTTATTTGATTTCCCCCAAACTGGCAGCAGTAAAGTCTAGATATTGTTCATTCGCAAGTGCAGGTGGAAATTGGGTTGCTTTGGGTGGAAGCTCCTCAGAGGGTGATGCCTAGGGCTCTGAAATCCTGTTTTGAAGTCCTCGCGGGCCAACCTGAACTGGAATATCTAAGAATGCTTAGCATTCTTGCAGAACGGCAGAGAAAACTTTAAAAACTGGGGAGAGGTGGAGCACCGGGTCAGTGGGGTGGAACTTAGAATGAAACCTCAATTATCCAGAACCCACCCAGCCATAAATCCACACCTTTCTGTGTGAAACCAAGACTAGGCTGATGCTGGAAATGGAGTTGAAACAATAATCAAAAGCTTTCAAAGTGTCTGGATATAGTATACTCAGTGTATGGCCCAATCTTCTTTTTAAACTTTTTTCATAGTGCTGGGATGGACCTAAGGACCTTGCATATGCTAGGTAAGTGTTCTGCTACTGAGCTCCATCCCCACCCCCTGATTTGTTTTTGTTTATAACTTTTTATTTTAATATAATTTCAAATCTCAGAAACTTGCAATCGTAGAACAAGGAATTATACTGTTCTTTCCTCAGAGTTACCAATTGCTTAGTCCCTTTCCAAAAAATAAAAATAAAAAAACACCCAATAATACTAATAGTATATATTATCCTGAAGGGTGAGGCCTTCAGGAAACTTAAGATTTAGCACAATAAAGAAAAAAAATCTCATTTTACTGCCCACCACTTTACACTGTAGGAAAGGGAAAGTGGACTCTGATCTGTTTGACAGGCCTCATCTGCATGGGGGTCTGTGCCACAGGCTGGTCACAGGCTTCCAGGAGACCTCCTCCTTGGTTGCAGTGATCTGCTGGGTGACCTTGAGCAAGGTGCCTAATGAGTCAGGGTCTCCTTCTTCCACCACAAAACCAGGGGATTAAGACTATGTGCTTCAAGGCTCCCCAGGTGCCCGCGGCCAGAGTTCTCTACGCTGGTCTCCGGCAGTGAAGAATTAGCCAGAGAACCCCCTGACCAGGACACTTGGTTCTTCAAACATTGGGCCTCTGTGGTTTTTCACCTGCAGCTGACTCAGCCTATAACTCCCAGCCTGAAACAAAGGATGCTTTGGATTTGACTGCTTCCTGGAGGGTAAGGATTCTGGTGAATCCCAAATCAGGCGCCCCTCTGGGCAGGCAGCATTTTCGGGTCTTTCACGTTTGTTGCCCTAGTAAGTAGCTGTCCTGGGGCTGGCCACTGCATGGAAGAAACTCGGGCTTGCTCTGAGCCTGGCATACGCAGGAACAGCAGCAGGAGAGCTTAGGATGGACCGCCTGAAGCTCAGAGGCCAAATGGAACCAAGGCAAGGGACCATTCACACCCCCACCAGAATTCTTTCTGCCTTCCTAGAAGATCTGGTGAGTGAGCACTTAACCCAACATTGAAGTTGCTTAAGACTTGCTTTTATTTTGAGCCACAAAAAAAGAAAAGAAATAAAAACAAAACCCACATATGATGTAAAACTCAAGACGAGCAGAGTATGAAGATTTTATTGTGGTTGAACAAACCCAGGGAAAGTGGGGAAGCCTTATTGTCGTCAGAGGAAGAGGTGAGAGGGAAGGTCTCATTGGCAAACCCAAGAGGGAAAAGAACCTTTCCTTTTTACTCTAAAGCATAGCAGATGTTGGGGGAAATGCAAAGATACAGAATTAATCAAGATGAAATGGAACTGGGTATCATGGCACAGGCCTGTAACCCCAATGACTTGGGAGGCTGAAGTAGGAGGATCATGAGTTCAAAGCCAGCCTCAGCAACTTAGCAAGGCCCTAAGCAACTCAGTGAGACCCTGTCTCTAAATAAAGTATAAAAAGGGCTGGGGATATAGCTTAGTGCTTAAGTGTCCCTGGGATGTTAGAGTATTGGCTTTGAGTTATTAACATGCTATACTTGGGCCACTTCAAAAAACTAACATTAAGCCCAGCCTGGTGGCATAAGCCTGTAATCCCAGTGACTTGCGGGACAGAGTCAGGAGGATCCAAGTTCAAGACCAGTCTCAGCAACTTAATGAGATCCTGTCTCAAAATAAATTTTAAAAAGACTGGGGATGTGACTCAGTGCCCCTGGATTCAATCCCTAGTACCTACCGCCCTGAAAAAATTTTACATTATGAGTATTTGAGATAAGTTCACATTTTATGCAAAATGACACTGAAAGCTGATAGAAGTACAAACTCAGTCTTTCTGGACTAGCTAAGTCTTATCCTGGTAGTCAAGGGCAGGGAATGGGGGTGCCCCATTTTGAGGTGCACAGGCCGGCCGTGTGAATCACAAGGGCCAACTTCACTTTACCTGTTCTGGGAGGGCTGCAGAAAGTTGGTTAACCTCTCAGGCACTCTGTTTCTCAATCAGCATGTGAAGATGATGATTGTCAAGTTTATAGGGAAGACTCGTGGTGGAGTCAGTGTCTTAGTCAGGTAGTGTTGTGTAACAAGCCACACAAAACCCAGCAGCTTAAAACAATGGTCGTGCTTATTCTTGCTTCTGCAGCTCACTGGGCTTGGCTTCTTGCCCAGGTTTGGCTTAGGT
Organism: Glaucomys volans; assembly: GCA_020662805.1. Taxonomy (NCBI): domain Eukaryota; kingdom Metazoa; phylum Chordata; class Mammalia; order Rodentia; family Sciuridae; genus Glaucomys; species Glaucomys volans. The sequence continues at coordinate 103,930 of JAJEJO010000365.1, forward strand.
CTGCTCCACATGCATTCGTAGTAGGCCCAGGCCACAGGGCAGCAGCTGCATGGGGAACCCCTGCTACAGAGGTACGAAGCTCACAGTGATAGCCTGTCCTGCTCATGTTCCCCTAGCAAAACAAGTCAGTAGCTCAATCCAACGTCAAAGGCTGGGAAAGCACATTCTGCCTGGGGTAGGAAGAGCAGCAGAGCCACGGGCCAGAGGGCGTGGAGGCGGAGGGGTGACTGATTTATCAAGTGCCCAGCATATGGTGGTAGTAATCTCTACCATTGTTGCTGTTATTACTATTCAATAGGCAAGGACAAAAGAAAGCTGCTGCTCTCTCTCTCTCTTTTGGCTGTACAGGTGATTGACAGAGGCACTCTACCACGGAGCTACATCCCAACCCTTTTTATCTTGAGACACGGTCTTGCTAAGTTGCTGAGGCTGGCTTTGAACTTGAGATCCTCCTGCCTCAACCTCCAGAGTTGCTTAGATTACAGGTGTGCACCATTGCACCTGGCTAAAAGCTTATCTTTAAGAGGCTAGAGAGCTTAGTATTGAGAGAAAGTGTGTGTATATATTAAAAAGGTTTCATTGGGAAGACACTAGTGTTGACACCTTCACTTTAGCACCCATATGGCTCAAGTCACTGGCACCATGCCTGGGCTATAGTGGGTGTTCAATAACTACCTGATGCTTGACAGGGGGTCTGTTTCCCTGTAGTGACGTGGTATGTGACAGCAGAAAGCTCTCTTCATCCCACCCTCCTCCCTCCCCCATTTTTTAGCACCAGCCTGGGTTTGAATGTGGTTCTGCCCTGGGGGAGTTCTGGACCATGGAGGGCCTCTTCAGTTCTGTGAGCTGAGCAGGCAGGATGGGGTTCTCTGGGGTGGCTGTTTTGTATTTTCTTGTGGTGCAGTGCCTGGCACATAGTTTGTGCCAAATAGACCTTGATGTATTTCTGAAACTCTTATGCTCTGCCCCTGACTCTGAGCCCCAATCCCGTCCTCCAGATGGGGTGGGTGGCTGATCACTAGCACTGGGGACAGAAGTGGCATTTGGCTGCAGCCCTTCCTCTTGCCCTGGGGAGCACTCTGGCGGGCTGCACCTTCACCATGGGCCTTGCACTCTGGCGTGTCCATGTCCTTGGCTGTGGCTCCACCACCATTTTGGGACACTTTACGGGACCCACTTGGAGCCAATGGGAGGAAACCTAATTTCCTGCCACAGGAAATTGTTTGGCTAGTGAAGAATATATTTAAAGATTAAAACCTTCTGTCAGAAAAGCTTGCAGGAGTTGCTGGAGAAAGACTTTGGGGGTCTCTCGTTAGGAAGCCACTGGGTGTGGGAAGACATCACAGCTGTGGATAGCAGGGAGGCCCAAGGCTGCCACCTGGGATTGTCCTCAGCTCCAGCAGCTGATCTTGGGCTAGAAGGAAGGGCTGGCTCGGAGAGAAGAGTGGGTCAGAAATAGACCCTTTTCTGCAACTAAGCATGTTTATGGTAACATTAGCTCAGAATTAAGACTCATTTATTGGATTTACTTAGTGGGCCTGGTGCCCTGTAAGGCTTGGGAGGGTGTATTCCGGACACATCAGCTGTATTAGATCCAGCGGCTGGAACTCCCAGTTCTCTATTATTATCTTGCTAAGCATTGGTGTGTATTTTGAGTGGGACAGGGAGGAAGAAGGAATAGCACCAGGGTTCTGGGACCTGGGCAGCCAGACTGAACCAGGAGGGGTTGTTACTGATGCCAAAGAAGTGAATGATATGCCCTTCCTGTTGTGAATTTGAGAGTTTTATGGCTGAGAAGCAGGGGCACGGACCAGATGATCTGTGGAAAATCCCGCCAAGTCACACCGGTGGTCATGTGCTCATGAGCGGCAGAGTAAGATTGTGCCTGTGTCCGCACCATCAGGACCCAGCCTGGAAGCCAGAGAGGCACCCCTGGTGCCGACTGCTATGTGGCCCTGGGATTTGAGCTTTGCCTCTTGGATGTCCAGGCGTCAGTGAGGCGGGACCTTATTAACCACACAGCATGGTGGTAGGGGTGATGTCAGATAAGGACAGGGAAGGGAGGCCTCTTCATGACCCTCCTAGTTGTGCACTCTGATGGCCAAAGTGGGGAGGGGACTAGTGTCTTTGAGCACCTACTGCATACCTTGCTTTGCCAGGCACCATCGTAGTAACGAGGCAGCAATCGTGCAGCAGTCATGAGGCAGTTGGGGCTGGATGTCATGGTCGTTACCTGCCAAGGGCTTCAGGGCTTTCTGCAAAGAGCATCACTCAGCCCTCCCAGCAGTCCAGTGAGGGGGCTTCTTTTCAGACGAAATGGACTAAGATTGAGACACCAAGTGGTTTGCTCAGCTTCGTATAGATAGCACAGAGTCTGTATTTAAATCCAGGTGTGGCACTTGCCTTTTTAAAGAAATCATGACATAATTTACAATGAACTGCACATATTTAAAGTATGCCGTTTGAACCAGGCACAGTGGCGCATGCCTGTAATCCCAGTGGCTGTGGAGGCTGGGTCTGCTGGGGCAGGAGGATCACGAATTGAAAGCCAGTCTCAGTAACCTAGTGAGGCCCTAAGCAACTTAGTGAGACTGAGTCTCTAAATAAAATACAGAAAAGGGCTGGGGATGCGGTTCAATGGTTAAGCGCCCTGAGGTTGATCCCTGATACAAAAAAAAAAAAAAAAAAAAAAAAGGATGGGTAAGGAGAAGCATAATTCCTCCTGGAAGGAATATATGTGTATATACACGTGCACACACACACACACACACACACACACACAGAATGTGATAATTTGACATGTATATACCTGTAAAATCACTACTACGGTCAAGATAACTAACCCTTTACCCCCAAAAGTCTCCCAGTAGCCTTGGTACTACCTCCCTCCCTCTCTTCCCTGTACAGGCCCCCTTCCCTGCCTGGGCAACTGCCAATCTGCTTTCTGTCGAACATAGTTTGTATTTTTACTTTATTTTAAATTACTGTATAATTTTACATAAGTAGACTCGTGCCTGGCTTGAGTTTTGACTCCTGAACTGTTTTCCCCAGTAACCATGGCTGGTATCCCACCATTGACGTTCTAGGGTTCCTGCTGCTCCCCATCCTCGCCAACAGGTGGCATAAACAATCCTGTAAATTTTAGGCATTCTGATAATTGTGTGGTATCTCACTGCAGTTTTAATTTGCACTTCTCTGATGACTAATGATACAGAACATCTTTTCATGTGCGTATTTGTACAGCATCTTTTTAAATCATTTGCCTCTTACTTTAAAAGTTGATTTGAGTTTTTGGAGTTCTTTATTCTGGAAACAGGTCCTTTATCAGAAGCTTGCTTTGCAAATATTTTCTCCCAGTTCATTGCCTATCTTTTTATTCTCCTAACAGTACAGTGTGTTTCAAAGATAAGAAGCTTAAATTTTGATGAAATCCAACATCTCCCTTTTGATGGATGGTGCTTTTGATGCAGTATTAGAAATCTTTGTCTGTCCCAAAGATTTTTCTCCTCAAAGTTTTGTAGTTTTCAGCTTTACACTGTGGCCCGCTTCCATTACTTTTTGGGTAAGTGCACGGTATAGGTCGACATTCATTCTTCTCGCACGTGGCTGTCCACTTCTTTTAGCACTATTTGTTGAAATTACCATTCCTTCTTCACTAAATTATCTCAGTGGAAATCACTCTTTTGGAAATCACTTGTCATGTGTGTGTGGCTGTTTGTGGACTCTGTCAGGTTCCACTGGCGTGTTTGTCCGTCTCCATACAATTTACCACCTGCCTTAATCACCATAGCTCCCTGGTTTTCTAAAAATTTAACTATCATCAGAATAATCTGTGTTATCATTATTTTTAAAGCAAGGGGGCCACCTCCTTCCAGGCCCTGTGGGCCTCCCTCCCAGCCCCATTCTTCTCTGCTGCTGGCCTGCATTCTTTTCCAGGGGCGCTCCTGCAGAGGTGACTACAACATCTAGCTGGCCCTTTGTTGGGGCTTTTGTCAAATCCTGAAGAGCAAATGTGGCCACTTCCTTAATCTGTGGGCATTCAGTGGCTTTGCACAAGAGTGAGAACAGTTGACTAATTCTCTGTCCCCTCTTACCACTTCCCACTCTCCCTTTCTCTCTTGGTCAGCCCCCTTGTCCAGAGCAAGGTGGAGAGAAGCTCCTGGGATGTAGAATAAGTCACTCGTTGGTGATTTGCAGAGCACCTGTAAATGGACACCAAGTTTCTTTGAGGTCAGGGTAGTGGGAGAACATCCCCATTTTGCAAATGAGGGAACTGAGGGCCCTAGAAACATTATGCTTTGCCCAGAGTCCTTGGGCGGGGAGAGTGGAAACACATCTTGACCCCAGGCCTTCTGACTCCACATCTGGCAATCTTCCTGCTGTACCTTAGGGGCAAGTCTCAGGCTGTTCTCTCTTGTTCTCCCTGGTAATTACTGTTTTCAGCTGTAGGGGTTCCTTGGTCCAGAGCCCCATGGGAGGGAGGTAATTACATCCTTCCAGATGCCTCCAGATGCCCTTAGTCAGCAGCTCCTTGTTTGTCCCTGTGGCCAAGCCCAGTGCTGACCTTTGCCTGTCCCTCGACATTCCCAGGCCAACGGCTTAGACTTTGATTGGTTCCCTCTGCTTCTCTCTGGATCAGGCCTCTGGTTGCATCTGGAGAGCCCTTCCTTCACAGAGTGCTCATAAATTCTGTTTATTCAGCCTGAGGGGTATCCTCTAAGGGGACAGCTTCCACTTGTCACCCTGCCAGTCTTGCCCAGCTATTAGAAAAATTGTGACCCTAAATGTGGGATCCTACAGTGGCCTTCCTAAGGAAGGGTGCCTTAAGAGGAGCACCCCCTGCTTCTACTCTAAGCTCCCTACTCCAACCTCCAGCCCCACCCAGCTGGTCATGTGCAGCCAAAATTATCATAGGACCTCCCCCACGTCCATAGCCCACTTGAGCATCTTTGAGGCTATTTAACTGCGTTTACCAAAAAGACATAACACTCATCACAGCCCCAGGCCCCGGGAGCAGTCTCTGTCTGCCACCTGGGCCTCCTCTTGTGCCCAGCCCTCTTGCTTGCTCCCTTGGTCTCCAGCAGGGCCAGATGAGTGACCTTTTCAGAGCAGGCTTCAAGTGCATCTTTTCCAAGAGGAGCCCTGCTCTCCTGAGAGCTCACCCTGGCCCCGGGGGGCAAGGCCAGCTCTGCCGGCTGTGGGCGGCCCCACGCCTTCCTTGGTGGGCCGCCTGCTTCTTCTGGGATCCCTTCCAGCACTAACTGTTAGTGCTGCTCTGATCTCCTGGACTTCTGGGCCCAGAGGAAGGCGGGGAGGGGCGTCTTGCTGAGTGTCTGCCAGCACGGGCTGGAGCTGAAGGGGGCTGGGCTCTGAGAAGGCTAGCCAGACCCACTCTGCTGTCTCTTTCTGCCCCTCCCCATGCTGGCAGGTCCTTGGATGGCCGACTGCAGGTGTCCCATCGGAAGGGGCTCCCCCACGTCATCTACTGCCGCCTGTGGCGATGGCCCGACCTGCACAGCCACCACGAGCTGCGGGCCATGGAGCTGTGTGAATTCGCCTTCAACATGAAGAAGGACGAGGTCTGCGTGAACCCCTACCACTACCAGAGGGTGGAGACACCAGGTATGCCCCCCTGGGCTGGCCAGCAGCTGTGCTGGGTCTCAGCCACCCCCTCCCCAGGAAGGGTCTGCCATGTCCCTGGGAGCTTGGAGGCTCTGGTGCCAGCCCTGCCTGGGCACTGAGTGGCCTTGCTCTGTCTCCTCTGGACAGTTCTACCTCCTGTGTTGGTGCCACGGCACACAGAGATCCCGGCCGAGTTCCCCCCACTGGACGACTACAGCCATTCCATCCCTGAGAACACCAACTTCCCCGCCGGCATCGAGCCCCAGAGCAATATTCCAGGTATTCACAGGGGTGTGGGCAGGCTGCTCTGGGAGGCAGGGTGGCCCCAGCCCTGCACTCTGACCCCCGACTCCCTGTCCTCCTCTATCTGTGCACAGTGCTGGCCCTCGGGCCTCTGAGGGCCTCTGACTCAGACCCGTGTCCCTGCTGGGAGAGGACCGGTGGCCTTAGCTCCCCACTGGCTAATGATGCTTTTCTTGGCACGGAGGGGCGGCGTGACCCTTCCGCCCAGTCTCAGTGCAGTCATTTATTTTGGAAGCGGAAATAGCAGCACTGTGTCTCTCCACCGCCCTCGCGCAGGTCCGCAGGCCAGGGCTGGCGTGCAGGCAGAATCCCGACAGGCAGGGGACCGCAGAGCAGTGGGTGAGCCCAGGGCCTTGTAAGGAGCCTGGGCTTCAGACCTGGGAAGGGTTGGAGCCTGGATGGGAACTGAGGTGGAAGTGGAGTTTTTAACTCTGCCGGGAGAAATGGGCTGTCCTGTCAAAGAATGCAAATGTTTTGAGAAGCCCTTCATTTACATGCAAATAATGTGTGAATCACCAGCACTCTTGGCGTCCAGGGGAGTTGTACTTGGCCACACTTGGGCCAGTCACAGAGACTTCTGCTTGCGGGGCAGTAATCCAGCTGTGTTCCTTTTAGAGCAGTCTAATTTGGACGTGGCTCTCACTCTGGCTTAGCTCACTGGCTGAGCGTGGCCTCGGCCTGTGTGCTTGGGTCAGAGCTTGAGGGAGAGGCCTGCTCTCCAGCCCTTTCAGATCCTTGCAGGTAGCGCTGGTCTCAGGGGGTAAGTGATCTCCTCCCTAGGATGGCAGACCTTGGAGGCTAAGTCAGGGTCTGGAGGTGTCTCAGAGAAATGGAGCACAGTCTCTGCCACTGTTGAACTGCAGCCTCACTGGGGTGCTAAGTCACATCCCTAGAGACAACAAATAAGGACAACAGCGGATCCACCCTGGGGAAGATGCAGGGGCCAAGGGGCGGGCTTGAGGGCGCAGCTCTCCAGAGGACAGAGGTGGGGGAGGCTGAGGCAAGTCCAGAGGCCTCCCCAGAGGGCGTGGGGTTAACCTGACCTTGAAGGACAGGCAGAAGTTAGTCTGGCAGCAGCTCTAGGAACAGGCATTTCAGACTTGGGAGTCGGGTCTGCGCGCTGTGTCTGGTCCAGGTGGGGAGCTGGAAGTGGACAGGCGGAGCACAGTGGAAGCCAGTAGCTGGCACCCTCAGTCCCAGGCTGCGTTCCTCCAGCACCCCACTCTGGGTGGCGATGTGACCGTGTGATGTGTTTGCAAATCGTGTACCAGGGCCAAGCCCTGAAAATCATTTAAGGGCCACCTGCCTTCTGATTTCAGAGACCCCGCCCCCTGGCTACCTGAGTGAAGATGGAGAGACCAGCGACCACCAGATGAACCACAGCATGGACGCAGGTCAGTCAGGCGTGGGTGTGCTCATAGTCTCAGCTGAGTGGCCTGTCCTCTCTTCCTCCCTCCCTCCCCCACCACCTTCACTCCCTCCTTTCATCTCTAGCCAGTGTTTATAGAGTAACCACTGTGTGGCAAATGCTGGGCTTACACATCATGGGAGACGGCGAAGTTGGTCAGCAGTTACCGCACTGGCTCACTTATGCCCAGATGGAAGATACCGCGTGGCAGCGAGGCCACAAAATAGGCCACTTAACCTTACCAAGGAAGGAAGTGTATCTTGAATTGTAGACTTTTTTCCTAAGTTGAGTATTGGTGATAAACAGGCGTTAGCCAAGCCGTCAGGGTGGGCAAAGGGTGCACCAGGCCAACTTGGGGGGGCCTGGGCTGGAGAGCCTAGTGCATTCTGGGTCTAAAGAGATCTCAGTGTGGCCTGAGTCCAGGGATGTCCATCTCAGGTTGCTCAGTATGGCTGGTATGCTCTGTCCAGAGGGGAAGACAGGAGGGCCTGTCACATGGGCTTCTAGTGTGCAGATCTTCCAGCCAGGCAGAGCACTTGGCCTGCAGCCCGGGGCCGATGGGGGCTGCTGAAGGCCTGGCACAGGTCTATGCCTCAGTGAGATGCTGCTGGCAGTGGGGTAGAAGTTGGGCTTAGACACCTGGAACAGTTCAGGTGAGAAGCAAGGAGAAGCAGCCTGAGCAGAAAAAAAGATCTTTGCCAATTGCCGCAGAAGCAGGTTTTTTTTCATGATGGTCAAATGTGATCACGGTGCTCCTACCAGGAGGGATCCAGCCTAGTTCTCTCCTGCCACATCTCCAGATGTTTCCCACGTCATTTGTTATGGGACCAAATTGGCTCCAAACCAGCAGCTTCTTGAACTGAACCCCAGCTGCCACATAGAACGTGTGCTGCATTGTGTGTGGCTGGGCGAGGAGGAGGAGGGAGCCGAGCAGATGTTCCATTCCGAGGACGGCGGGCATGCCTTGTACACACAGAGCTGCTAGACACGGCGGAGCCACCTGCCCTTGCACACAGCCCAGAAGAGATTGTGCAATCCCCCAAAGAATGAAATAGGTCCACAAATCCTTCGTAAACGTAGTTGCTTAAACCCAGCCTGGGTGTCGTGGCACTTAGGGGTTGAGCACAGCCCCTGCAACACACCCACCTGGCAGTGTGGACCCAGCTGGAATGCACTGAAGACCTTCCTGCATTCAATGCCAAGTGACCGCTGCAGGCTTGCAGCTAGTAAAGGCTGACATGGGAAGTAGGCCAGCCAAGCAGTCTCTCTCCAGCTGCTCGATCCCTGTCACTGCGCTCTCTCCTCCCTCTGCTGCTCTCCGTATCTGTAGAATGATGACTCTTACAAACAAACCCAGCCCAGAGGGAGGGTCTGCAAATGGGAAGGGCAGTGGGTTTGCGCCCACCCCACACTGGTTTCTTCCCTTCTGCCCTGTTCCAGTGTTCCTTCTTGTCACTCTCTCCTCTGCCCACAGGGCTCTATGCTGATGGATCAAAAGGGTTCGCTAGTTTTTGTGAACCCCAGCGAGCCTGCGTGGGGGTGGTACCAGGCTCCTGTTTATTCTCTGTTCTTCCTTAGAGTTGCCCATTTGGGTCTCAGTTCAGTTGCTCAGGGCTTGACTTCCTGCTAGGTGAGTCGTGGCAGTATCTCAGGCCACCGGGTCACCTTTTCACCCCATGTCTCCCTCACCAGCACGCAGACCTTTCAGCAGTGAGAAGATCCCACAACCTCCCTAGGTCTTCATGATTCAGGCCACCACAGATTGGAAATGAGCATTTATGGAGTGCATACAGTGTGCCCATCATGGCATGAGCACTTTGCTATGCTCGATCTCGATGGCTGCATGTTACACAGTAGATGATGATGTCCCCACTTCATACCCCGGGAACATGAAGGCTCCAAAAGGTTAAAAGACTTTGCCAAAGTCACATGGCTGGTACATGGTGGTGTTTCCAAACCCCATGACTGACTGAAATGTTGATCTTCCAGTAATTTGTTCCATGTCTCCATTTGGATTAGGTGCCACAGGGAAAAGAAGAATCTGTGGCTCATCCTTTGCCCTCAAGGAGGTCACAACTCTTTGGGTTGAAATAAAAGACCCCCAGGATAGCTTGAGGCCAGGTATAAGGCCAGCCTCAAGGCCTGGTAGATTTCAGAGGGGTGGAAATCTGCCCCCAGGGCTACTAAGAAACCAATAACTCCTATAGCCGCAAAGGGGACAAGCAGGAGGGTGCTCTGTGGAGGGGCAGTGGCTGGCTTTCTTTGAAGACTGACACTTCATTCTGGGGGCTTGGGATGGAGAGAAAATCGGAGTATGAATGAGGTGGAACTGGACTGTCCCCACATGCACCATCCTGTCTTGCAAAAAATGTCAGTCTAGTTGCTGAGTTGCAGGATTTCTGGGGTAGACCTGTCAGTTTCCTAAAATTGGTATTTCCAGGTACCTGAGCATAGCCAACAGAGCGAACTGGGGATGCCTGGTCACCTGGGGTGGGAGGCCTGCCTTCCAACCCTGGTGCTGTGGGCTGGGTCTTTGAGGCTCCTCTTATTTTCCTGGAAGTATAGTTCTTAGGAAGATCTTGTAAGCTGAAGAAAAGGTGTCCCCTACCCTAGTTGAGAAGCCATTAGCCCAGTGCTGGAGCTTTGGGTAGGATCCTAAGACCGTCGGTGTGGAGGAGGCTCTGAGATCCTTACTCTGTCAATCCTCTGTTTCGACAATGGAGAAATTGGGGCCCAGGGAGGGAAGTATGGGCCAGGGCATGAGGTTAGGAGCTCCTGGAACTTGGAGCTCCCCTGACAGGATCTTTTATAAAGTCTTATCACTGTGTCTCACCTTGCAGGTTCTCCAAATCTGTCCCCGAATCCGATGTCCCCAGCACACAATAACCTGGGTAAGTATTTCTGTCCCACACCTGGAACCCCTCCTGTCTGCTGCCCTGAAGGTGAGGCTCCCAGCCCCCTCGACCCTCCATCTGCCCAGCTCAGCCTATCAGGTTTCGGGTTATAGTGACTTGGGTCACCCTGGAACAGGGAAACCTGAGACAGTGGTAGCAGGAAAGGCAACCATGTGCCAGGGTTGTATTTCACCTGAGCGGTGTTCAGACGTGAGTGAATGAAAATCCCCCAGACCTTAGGCTCAGGAGACGAAGGTCCGTGGTCAGCCAACCACATATGTGTGGTTTGGTGCAAAGCCATGGCGGCTATGCAGACTCCCCCCGACCCCCCAGCGCTTTCATGGACTTGCTTCAGATACACGCATTTGCATATCTGAGTAATTCATCTTGCTATAATTTAATATTTTATTAAAACAGCAACATATAAGGGGGGGCATTGTAGGGTAACCCCACCACCCAGCTGTCTGAGGATCCAGTATGTCCTCGTGCCTTGCCAGTGGGATCATGAGCATTTGCTTTCTTGGCCTTCTCTGTTATTGTGTAAACACGTTTCCATATTTAGATGCCTAGTTTACTACTCTGTGGTATTTCATGATATTTTGAAGCATCCGGCCCCTCATTTCCCCAGTGTCCCTGAGTTATTGGGCTTCTGGCTCAGTATTTCTGAGGGTCACTCTGCCAGCCCTGGGAGTGTCTTCAGTTCTCTAGGGTGGGACAGCTTCTGGAGTCCTTGTGGCTTCATCCTGGAGCCTAATGAAGGGCTCAAAACAAAGAAAACATTTGTGTTGTTTTTATTGAGGGGAGTTTCTGGTCTTCTGGGCTGGTAGTGTTAGAAAATGTGATTTTGGTTTTGTTTGGGGTTTTATTGCTGGAACTTACTTTGTGGCTCAGGAACAGCAATGGTTAACGGCCACGTGTGGTAAACCAGAGTGGAATGGACTGGCTTTGGGGCCCATTTGTTTCCAGACCTTGAGCGAGAGTGTCGGATAAAATTCATCATTGAGAACATGGGGAGGTGCTTGGGAGCACTTTACCCAGGCTGCCATGTGGGCAGAGTGACATGTGACTTTGGGGGATCTGCTTTAACATCTCACTGTGAGCACTGGAGAGCACTTTGCAGAGGGAAGGTCACGTTCCTGATAGGAAAGCATTGAGTTCTTTAAAACAAACTTGGGAGGCCTGAAGCCATGGTAACACTTGAGAAGTTAGAGGCCATGACTGCACGCTTGGCCCTGGCTTTCCGCTTCTGAGATGAGCTGGTTTAGATTTATTTTCTTTTCACCCTACTATGGTCAAGGCAGCACATTTAGTCAACAGACTCTGGGGTCAGCACTTGGCTTTGAGCTCAGCACTTGCCGAGCTCAGCAGTTCAGCAAGCTGTCCCAGGTGGCAGTTAGCTGGGACCACCCTTAGATCATGGGGTCTAGGATGAGGGGTGAGTCAAGCTTGGACCCTGGGTGTGAGGCGCCCCTCCCTTGTGTGCTTATCTGAGAGCGGATGGTTCTGAGGTCATTCCTGACAAAGGCAGGCCATCCCTGAGTTGGCCTGTGGAGTGTGGCGGCCACTCACACTGGCCTAGTTACACACCTGCCAGGAAGGTCTGAATCGGGACGAGTCAGCCAGCGAGTCAGGAGCAGGACCAGGGTGACACTGGTCCCAGCAGGCCCAGCCTCCTCTCTGTTGGACAAGCCCTGGCGCCCGCTTTGCCATTCGGAACCTACCTGGGGATCTCACAGACTTCACGGCACCACAGGGGGAAGGGGTGAGGTGAAGGTGATGATGGCCGGCATTTCCTGAGAATTTCCTGTTTATTGCTATTCAAGTGCTTCCTGAGTGTTAATCTTCATAACAATTCTGTGAGGTGAACTCTGATTTTTAATTTCATAAATTCGGATACCAAGGAGTGGACTGGTGGACTCCTTCATCCCGGATCACACAGCTATAAATGGGGAAGCTGGCTTTAACTCAGGCCTTCTTGAGCCATAGCGTGTGCTCCATGGCAGCAGGACGCTGCCTTGCTGGGCCGATTGGACCAGCTCTCTCCACCTGCCTCAGAGAGCAAGGTTCCAGAAGGGACAGATAGGCTGTGGCCCCCTTGGTGGGAGACCTGCCAGCTTGCCTGTCTTCTTCATTCATTCCCCAGGTACCTCCATCTAGTCACCATGTGCCCGCCCAGGAAGGGGGACCAGAGGGGTGATTGCCGTCAAGGTCATTGGCCTTGTTGGGATTGATAAGATGGGATCATAATTACTTGTAAAACAAGAGGTCAGTGTAGATGAAAGTACTGGGAGTGTTCAGAGGAGGACACGAGGGTCTTGGTGGGGACGTCCATCCAGGCGTGTCCTTGTCATTTGCGGAGTTTGTGCACTGATGCTGGGGTCCAGAGTTGGAGAAACACTCAGGCATTCACAACCTGCTGGGGTGGCCGGGAATCCATGTCCACTGGTGTCCTGCCATAGTAAAGCCACTTCTGGAAGGAGCAGTAGCCTGGTGACTGGAGGAGGAGCCCTCCAGCAGGGGAGGCCCTGCTGGGCATCTGGAGCCTAGGAGCTTTGTTTTGCAGGGAAAGGGATGTGAGCAGGTGATGTTTCTCTGAGTCCGTGTTATGCTCAGTGAGTCACCTGAAGTTTCCTGGGTATTTCGGTTGGTAGGATTGGGGCAGATGGAGACAGGGAAAGGAGAAAGGTAACACGCTGGGTCCTGCCGGGTGAGTAAGTTGTTCCCTGCTTTAAAGTGAGACATTTAGGGAGCGGCTTGACTGAGGAAAAGGAGGTCCCAGGGAGTGCCCTGGGCAGAGGTTGAGCTGGAGTTTAAGGAGGTGATGGTTTCCCAGAGTGCCTCAGGCAGAGTGAGCTTTCCTCTCTGCCAGGAGACAGAGGCAGGGATGGGTGGCAGAGCCGCTGGAAAGTGGAAGGCCACCAGCCCTGGGGAGAGGACAGGGGTCCAGGTTGCAGTGACCTGGTGCCAGGTGTCCTCATGCTGCTGCACAAACCGTTTTCCTAAGGCTGCCTCTGGCTCCAGTCTTCCCTAAGCTTGCAAAGTCACACGCAGGCCTCGTGATGGCAGGAAGTCATCTGCCAGCTGTAACCTCCTCCTCCCCGACTCGGGCTCTTAGACTTTACCACCATTCCTGGTTGTAGTGAGTTGGGTTGCAGGATATAAGAACATGGGGTTCTTTCTGTACACAACTGGGTTGTTGCTTCAGTCCTTGGAGAGAGGTTGGAATCACTGCCCTGGATGTTGGAGACACAGTTGGCCTGGGCCTGCAGGGTGCTAATCCTCTATGCAGCCGTCTCAGTACCCAGGAGGCTGGGACACGAGGGCCATTCCACATGGAGGGACTGTTCCAATCTCACGCTGGGCGTTATAGGTCAGGTCCGTGCAGATGAAGGGGAAGCGCCGTCCAGGTAGAAGGAACAGCAGAGACCGAGATGGCCATAGAAAGGGATGTGGGTGGGAGCGTGGAATCTCCCGGATGGAGGCCGAGCTGTCTTCTGCAGGTGAGGAGGCCCAGACATGCCAGTCTACTCGTTTTGACCTTGAGCCCTGTGGTGCCAGCTGTCCTGGCCATTGCCCATTCACTGCTTTCCCCTGTAGTAGAGTTAACTTCCCCTTTGCCCCTCCCCCACCCCTTCCTTTGCCGGGTTTGAATCTTTTGCACATGTTTTTAATAGGCATCCCTTAATCCAAGTGTTGCCTTCTGGGTTTGATTCTGTTTTCTTTTCCTTAAACAAAACAGAAGGTCTATGCCAGCTTGGAACAAGGCTCAAAACTGAAGCCAGCCAAAGCGTTGGGCTGGCAGGGGGCCAGCTGAACACTCCCCAGTGGGGGCAGGGGCGGGTGGCTGGAGCCTGAGGGTCCTGCGTCTCCAACACCTCTGCTCTGGGAAGAGAGATTAGCACAGGGGCAGTCTGGCTGTGCGCAGGGCTGCTTGAAGGCGAGGCCTTGGCATGTGCCTTCATCTACCATTGTGGATGTGCAGGTTCTTGGTCTGGAGAAGCAAAAGTTCCCTCCGTGGGACATGTCACCTAACCCCCTCGTAGTCATCCTCCCAGAGGAGCCTTCCAGAAGTATCTTATATGTAGAACGGCTTCTGCATCTGCTGAGAAACTCTAGAAACCAGGGCCTGCTGACTTGTTTGGTGTGGGAGAGGGATTGCCATCTACCCCTAAGAGATTACGCGTCTACGATTTCATGCCAGGACAAGTTCTGTTTCCCCTGTGGAACTGGTAAGCATTCTGCTTTTGCCAACCAGAGTCACATAACACGTTATGTTCTCTTTTCACTTTGGCTGCTAGGATGCTCAGAGCCTAGTGTTCTTTTAGTGGCTCTAACTTCATGGTTATCCCAGTCAGCTTTTTTCCTTTCCAGAGTCCTGAATGTATTTCTCTTGCATTTACCATGATGTGGATAAGGCCTTTGGTGGAAAAGAAACAAGTACAATATACAGTTAAAAAAAGAAAGTTCCACTGAAGGAAGAACCCAGAGGTGGTGGCGATACTTTTGGGTCTGTGGCTCCTCTTACAGAATTGCCTTCAGGAAGCAGCTAAAGGCTGATGGGAGAGGGGGATGGAAGGTAGGGGCATCTTCCAGTTGTTTGCAGAGGAAAGCAAGCACATGGCAGAGCTGTGTCTCTGGCTCTGTCCTGCTCCTGGACAGAGGACTGCTCCTCCAATAGCACTCTCTGAAATGACAACCCTCCCTCCCTCTCCCTCCTCCCTACTTCCTGGGACCTTCCTTTGACACTGGTCTAATGACACTGCTTCCCCAAACCAGCATCTTCCTAATGATGTGTCATGCTCTATGTCCAGTGTGTGTCAGCAACTTGAAGGGCTCAGATCTGCTTGGAGGGCCCCTTGGACTTGGACTCTTCAAAGCCCACACTGCCTAGAGCCAGGTCCATACCATGTTCTGAGCAGGTAGGCTGCCTGCTCGTTTGGGCTGTCAGTTTTCCTGGGAGCATAGCTTGGTCTCTTTTACCTGTACCAGGCCCAGGGGATTCTGGGCAGGGCTTTAGGACTTGGAGGTGAGGCCTGTGTTCTGTTCTCCCTCCATGTTGCCGAGCAAGCCAGGGTTGGCCCAGATCAGCCAAAGCTGCCTATTCAGGCTGACCCACCCCAGAAGCATAGTGACCTAAATAGTTCACATTGGGTGTCTTCTGGTAAACTTATCATTGTACAGACTAGGAAACTGAGGCCAGAGAGGGTGGCCCATCCCCAAATTCATACAGCAAAGTCAGCAGAGCCTGTACCTGGGCAGTGGCAGCCAGAAGCCCTGATGTGTCGCCTGACCACTTTGAATGCTTGGATTGCACTTGGATTTCTTTTCTTTTTGAAGTTTCCAAGGCAACATAGCTTACATTTGAGTGACCACAATGTTTAGAATGCTGCTTATCTCACTGGAATGCTGAAGCATCGAGCAAAGCCAGAGCTGGATGTGGCTGACGAGGCTCGGTCCAACCTCTGGAGCCAGGGCACAGGCCACAGCTCCCCTGCCTGGTCATTCTTCACTTCCCCATTTCAGCAACTTAGACCTCTGTCTTCACCTCATCTTCCCTTGCTCCCTGCCTAAACGAGAAGGGCAAGGATGCTTTGCCCTGCAGGGGTGGAGGTTGGGAAATTATTGACAGCATGCACTGAGTGCCTGCCGTGTGCTTGCCATGTGCCTGCCCGTGTGAGCTGGCTCAGCACAACCACTCTCGACCCTGGTGGTGAAGCGACTTCTGTACCCAGACCAAGGCATGGTGAGAGCTGAAGCTCAGAGAGGAGGCCAGCACCGCTCCACGACCCGGCCAAGCAGCCAGGGCAGTTTCACCCCCTGTATAACATCTGGCAGTGCCCCAGGACCTTTTTTTATTGTCACCCCTTGGGAGGGCATCTCATGGGTAGGGCCAGAAGGGCGCTAAATACCCTGTGATGTGTGGAGCCCCCTTCTTCCAGACAGCAGCCTGGCCCCAAATGTCCGTGGTGCTGAGGTTGAGAAGCTGTCTGGGGTCCTGACCTTCCTTCTTTCTGGGTGTGTGCTGTGCAGGGCTGTCAGTGGTTTGCACCTGCTCTTCAGGTCCCTTCACCCGTAGAAAGGATCATGCGCTGGGATCAGGGCCTCTCTTGGCATGTTGGCAGGGGTCACCCAGCACACGTTCTGATTTTTCTCTAGGGCTTGGCACCTTTCAAGGTCTGTTGAGTAGAGGACTCCAGAAGTTGCCAGGCATGCGGTGGGTGGGGTTCTCAGACCGGTGTTGGGACCTGGGTATAGTCAGCCACCTTGGTCTTCCCATCAGAGCCAAAGTGCAAAGGCAAGGGAGTGGGGGTGGACTCTGGGGCCTCATGGTCAGGCTGGATCATCAGGATGCTCACAGGCAACAGCTCACATAAAGATACACCCTGAATGACCAGGTGGCCCTGGGAGCATGGCGCCTGAGGCCCTGACCCGAGGCTCCTGTCTCTGTAGACCTGCAGCCAGTCACCTACTGCGAGCCAGCCTTCTGGTGCTCCATCTCCTACTACGAGCTGAACCAGCGTGTCGGGGAGACATTCCACGCCTCGCAGCCCTCCATGACGGTGGACGGCTTCACCGACCCCTCCAACTCAGAGCGCTTCTGCCTAGGCCTGCTGTCCAACGTCAACAGGAATGCTGCAGTGGAGCTCACACGGAGGCACATCGGTAATGGGGTGGCCATGCTGTCCCCACCTCTGGCCCAGAGCAGCCTCTGCATGCCTCCCCCTTGCTATGCTCGGCCTCCTGCTGCGATGTGGGGATGGGACTCAGTCCCCCACCCTGGCCCCCAGATCCTCTTGCTTGATTTAGGGACCAGACAGGTAGAGTTCAGTCTTCTTGGAGTTGGAGTTCATTTTTACCCAGAGATGCAGATGATCTCTGAGAACTTGGAAGCCAAGGAGGAAAACACCTGGTGTAAGGGATGGAGGAAGGGAAGACTGGGGAAGGTAACGTGTACGAATCTTTTAATAAATACACCCTTGAAGTACCGATAGGTTGATAAGTAGGTGGTCATTACTGGAGGAGGGGTCTTTTGTTAATTGCATATGTAAATATTCTAGACAACTTTGAAAAGGTAGAAAGATGAGAAATGTCCACAACCCAAATACAACTACTAAAGTGCTGCATCTCAGTACCCAGGAGAAGAGCACCATGGGTTTAGGGAGCCGCGTGTTCTCAGTTCTCACGTGAGGTTGAACTAAGGATTTTACCCTCCAGGGTTGCAGACCACTGCCCGCTAGAAGGGCTGCAGAGATGATGGGGTGGGACATTCTCAGACATCATCCTGGAGCCCCAAAGGTTGGCCAAGAGGCTCCAGGGACAAACTCAGGAGCTGGGTGGGGGCAGCAAGAGGGTCAGTTCCCACCTGTCCCAGGGCACCTCTGCTCTTGCTGGCTCTTTCTCAACTCTCACAGATTGGTTTGAAAAGAGGACCCTGTAGTCCAGAGAAAAGCTTGAAGGTCATGGGCTAGGGCACTGTGATCTCTTGGTCACCCCTACCTCTGCTCCTGCTCTTGCCCTTCCTGTGGACTCTGAGCCCCCAGCACCCAGTCCTGTATGACCCAGATGAGAAGAAATGGGAGTAGTGGGGGTTGGAGTAGGAATGGGGACAGCGAGTGGTACAGGGGTTGGTCACCTAGTTTCCACCCACTTGCCATTGGGCCTGGAAAATCTGGTTCTGCTTCCAGCCTCTGGGCCTCCTGCTCAGGAGTGGGGCAGACTTTCCTGTGCAGAAGGGACCATCCCCTGGCAGAGCAGAGAGCTCATTGTCTGAGTGTTTATCTAACTGCTGGAATTGCAGAAGCAATTTAAAAATAATTTCTGTCCATCTGGAGTGGATTTAAAAGATGAAGGAAAAGTAAATGATGTGAACCTACAGTGTCCCTCAGAAACACGCAGGGAGGGGTAGCGTCACACCACTCCTGCAGCAGAGGGCTCCCAGAGGGTCTGCTGCCCCAGGAGCCTGGCAGGTTTATGAGTGACCCTCTGAATCTTGGGGCGGGGAGGGGCCAGAGCGGTGGTGTGGTCGGAGGCGGGCAGCAGCTGTCACTCACCAGGCACTTGCTGTGTGTCACAGTAGCTGCTGAGAGTGGCGTTGCTACTTGTTTTCTGGAGGAGCTCAGCCCCCAGGATGGGTAATGTGACTGAGGCCCGCGGCCAGCCAGTGGCAGAGGCTGTCACTGAGGTTGTCAGGGGCTCTTCTCTCTCTGCCCCGCCTTTAGAAATCCAGCGTTGCCTGTGATTTCCCTACTTGGTTTCAGGTTGGGCTCTGGGTCCTGTTGTCAGGGGAGCTGTCAGAGTCCTTTGGGGCAGCCGCTGCAGCTCTGTCCCCTGGCCAGTCTCTGCTGGCCCTGGGGCTGCTTTGTGCCGGTAGTGGCCCCTGACCCTGTCTCCCCACATCTCTAGGGAGAGGTGTGCGGCTCTACTACATCGGAGGGGAGGTCTTCGCGGAGTGCCTCAGCGACAGCGCCATCTTTGTCCAGTCTCCCAACTGTAACCAGCGCTACGGCTGGCATCCGGCCACGGTCTGCAAGATCCCACCAGGTAAGCCACCCCAATGTGGGCATCCTCGGGGTGCTAGAGAGTCCATCTTTCTTGCTGTTTCCTATCAGCCCGGAGGCCATTCAGCTGAGTTTCTCCCAGCCTGCGTCTTCCTGGGCTCTCCCTGAGCCTCCAGGGAGCAGAGGAGCAGCGGCGGACCTGCCTTTCACCTGGGGTGTCTGCCCACTGCCCTGGTGTGTGGTGCCCAGGCAGGCTCCCCTTCACAGTCCTTCCACAAACACGCAGCCTGTGGGTCTGTGCCAGCTACTGGAGGGGATGGAGCAATGGACTGGGCCCTGCTCCAGTCCCCACACGTTTCCAGATGTGTATGATAAAGACACAAAGAGTCTAACACAGGGAGAGGTGCCAAGCCCCAAGGAGAGAGTGGACCTAACGGCTGCGATAGGCAGAGGGTGCTGGGGTGGAGCCCGTGAGAGCGTCGCAGGCAGAGGCTAGCAGGTGATGTCGGGCAGAGCACTTAGGGGACACTCTGGCTGGTGGAGGGGTTGTGTAAAAGATGGGAAATGTTGGAAGAGCACCATGGGAATGCCTGAGAAAAGTTTTGGTTTTATCCTGCAGAACTGTTGAGGGTTTTCTCAGTGAGGCTGATGAATCTACCTGGCCCCAAGCATGTGTGTTAGCTCCACCCGGAAGATGGTGTGGACAGGTGGAGTTTGGACAGCAAGATCAGGGAGGAGGCTGGTCCGCCCCCTATCCTGCCCCAAGGCCTCTTTACTTAAAAAAATCTTGGCAGAAGCCCAGCCAAAGCCCACTGCTTACACTGCAGGCACCAGCAGATGGTGGGTTGTGACTGGCTGCTAGAGCATGTGGCCTGGGCGGGGCCCTTGCCCAGGGCACGTGGGTGAAATGTCTCTTCCTGCTTGCTGAGTGTGAGATGCAGTGAGTAGTGGACCATGGGCAGGATCCACTTAAAATGCAGCAAACTGGAAATGGTACCAGTGGTCCTTCCCAGGCATTTTTGTGATTGCATTTGCAGAGCACATTTCTCTCTCTGATCTCAGTCTTCTCCAGTTACTATGGCCTCTACAAATAAGCAGGTTAAGGAAATAAGTTCAGAGAGGTTAAGCCAGCTGCCCAGGGACACAAAGCTAGGAAGAAGCGAAGCTTGATGGAACCAGGACTGACTGACCCCAGCCTCGTGCTCTTCTGTTTTTTGGCTCTGTGGGGTGGGGCTGGGGCTGGAGTGCAGTTGCAGCCCTGCTCCAGCACACGTCCCCTTGGAGAAGGGGAAGGAGAGGAAGCTAGTGGCATTCCTGGCATTCTGCCCACTCCTTCCCTGGCCACCCCATATTTTTGGTGAGGGCAAAGTTGACCCTGATGGTGTCCGTCGCTCACAGAATAGCACAACAGGGATGACTTACGATGACCCCCCCATTTCAGAAACAGTTCCAAAGAGAAGGTGACTGGCCCAGAGTCACACAGCAAGCCTGGGAGCTGGTGCAGCCCTTTCATAAGCATCACCTCACCTCACCTTTTGGTTATTCTGGCATGTGCGTTGGTCTTTATTTTTCTGGTTGACGCATTCCTGGCACTCAGGCAGTGGGAGGTTTATTTTAAACTTTATTTGTGCCTGTCTCTAGTTTTACTGTCTGGAGAATTAGACACACACCTTCACTTTGCTGTGAATGTCACCTCGACCCAGCCTGTGCCCAGAGGCCAAAATGTGACCCAGATCTCTCCCCTTTCCTGGCCCTAGCATGAGGCAGGTTCATCAGAGGAGCCTAGGTGGACAGTGCCTCGACTTCTGCTGAGCTTCCTGTGGGGCCTGCCCCACGGCCTTGCAGCGGGCCTCCCGGCTGGCACGTCCTGCTCCCCAGCCAAAGCAAGAGTTGCAGGCCCAGGGGGTTGATCCTGCCTGGGACTGCATGGGCATCTAGGCTTAGGCCCCTTCCCTCTGTTCCCTGGATGGCCTTGACCCTTTTGCCTCTCTGAACCATGTCCTGCATCCTCAGCGGTCCACTTTGGTTTTCTTAGCATGCCCACAGATGGAGGGAGTGGAGATTGTGGGCCAGCCTTTAATGTTTCCTCTTACACATCAGCTGCACATCCTTAGTGAGGTGGTGACAGATTCGAGGGCAAGGACTGGGTAGGCCCATCCCTGGCATGGTGCCAAGCATGGAGTAGGTGGTTAATGCCTCGAACAACCATGTGCCACTTGAGCTGGGCGATCCAGAGATTGCTTTGGCCAGGAGAGGAGCAGCCCACATGTACAGGCTTCTGTCCCCAGTAGCACTGTCGTTTTTGGCAGGATGCAACCTGAAGATCTTCAACAACCAGGAGTTCGCAGCCCTCTTGGCTCAGTCTGTCAACCAGGGCTTCGAGGCTGTCTACCAGTTGACTCGAATGTGCACCATCCGCATGAGCTTCGTCAAAGGCTGGGGAGCAGAGTACAGGTCAGTGGGGACCCAACTCCAGGCAACTCGGGACAGCAGAGCAGAGGCTCCTCGGAGATGAGCAAGGCCAGATGTCCCGCCCCAGAGCAGAGCCCACAGATCAGGGAGGCCACAGCCTGGCAGGTGGGAGGGTAAAGTCATTCCTAGACAACCAGGAAGAGAACAGCGCCCGCCTCACACTGAGTGGTTTCTCAAGTGCTGTCAACGGACATGTCCCATCTTGTCCTCACCACAACCCTGGGTGAAGACACAGGCACAATCCCTGTTGTACAGATGAGGGAACTAAGGCCTAGGAAGGACAAGTGACTTGCCTGAAGTCACTTCATCAGCGGGAAGCTGAGCCTAGGGCTGTGTTCTGGCTGCTCATCCTCAGTCCTTGGGGCAAATGATTTCCTTCACCCAAGGGTACCCCCACCTCCATGGCTCCCTCTCTGAACTCAGGGACCCTGGTAGCCCTGAGCTTCTAGGAGATTGAAATTTAGAATCAAGGAAGAAGGGAGGAGATTTGCATTGTTATAAATAGAACAGAATTTACTTTGCATGGACTTTTTTTTTTTTTAAAGACTACTAGGGCTGAGGGGCAGAGCGCTTGCCTTGCATATGTGAGGCACTGGGTTCGATCCTCAGTATCACATAAGACTAAATAAATAAAGATACTGTGTCCATCTACAACTAAAAAAGTATTTAAAAAAAACAAAAAGAATTATAGATATGGGCCTAAACATGGCACTGATTAATAGTTACCAACTCTGCTTATTCGAGTCCCTCAGACCATTCTGGGTTGGGTTTCCTGGGAATCCAGTCCCTTCTTCCCCCACACCGACAGGAGTTTCCTGACAGGCAGGGCTGCGTGCCCCCATCCCCCCATCCCTGCTCCCGCACACAGACGCAGAGGTGCCGCATGTCAGCTGGAGCCAGCGCCTTGCAAGTTAGTTACTCTTCCCTTCTCTTCATTTTTCCAGATGTTTGGAATCTATTTTGTTTTGCAGTCATTCTGCACCCTAGCCAAACCCATTTCAGTGTTGGCTCTGGGCCACCGTTTATAATGAAATCCCGATGAGCATGACTTATGGAAAGTCAGATTCTCATTAGAGGGTTTTGCTCTGTAAAATCTCCTCCTCCAGTTACCGTATTTTAGCTGCTGTTCTGTGTCTGCCCCAGAGTGCCAGGGAACACAGCACCTTCATGCCTGCAGTCTTTCTGTAGTCCAGGGAACCATGACGTGGGCGAGGTTGTCAGCCCTGGGAGGACTACAACCATGTTATGAAGACCTAGAGAGATTAGCCCAGGCCCAGAGGTCCTGCTGGAGAAAGTTTTAGCAAACCTTTCAGCCCTGCTTAGATCACTTGGGGAATGAGAGTGAAAGGTTAGAAAATTAACATTTTTAGTGGGAAAGGGAAATACTTAAAGATGAACCCAAATGGAAAAGAGCCAGGGGAAGTCCCTCTAATCCAGGGACCACACTCAGGCACCCTTGATCAGGCAGACACCCCAGGGCCAGGTCAGTGGACCTGTCTCAGGTGAAGCCCAACAAGCAAGGAGGGTGGCCGTCAGGACAGTGGACCTGAGGTGGGGTAGCCCCGTGGTCCTCCAGCTCTTCGAGCTGGAAGAGGCTCCATGGTGGCGGGAGGCTGTCCCTAGGGGCACAGTATCACTGTGCAGGACGTTCTGCCAGCACACCCAGTGCTGTGCGGCCCACTGCGTCACTGCCGCCTGGCAGTGCGACCGCAGCCAAATGGACGGGTGCGGCCCCTTCCCAGAACAGCTTTGTCCTCCTGCCTCGTGGGCCAAGGAGAGTAAGGTTTCAGCCCGTGTCTGTGAGGAGGCCGAAGGCAGGACCCAGTCCTCTCACCTCCAGCTGGCACCCGTAACTCCAGCCTCAGCAGATAGCCTCTGCTCGGCAGAGGCCTTTGGGCTCGCCTGTGAGCTGCGTCATCCGCCAGCCTGAATTTAGACAAAGTACTTTGGGGAAAAGAAACGTGTGGTGTGCCTTGGTTTTTTCCAGTAATTGTTTCATGGCTAGCTCTACTCGTAAGATTTTCCAAAATAGGGCCGTAGATGGGAATTATATCAGCATATTGGGAACTGAAGGCATGTGGACTGTTGGCGCTTCATACAAAACACCCCTGCATCAGACAGACACATGTCGCTGCAGCCTGCTGGCGCTGGGCCCTGGTCTGGAGACAGCGAGCTGCAGGTGCCCACTGGGTACAAATGGGAGCCAGGAGCACCTCTGCTGGGGCTGGAGATCCTCTAGTGGAGGGCTTGTCACAGTAACTGGTGGGCCTCTAGGGTACCCTGGAATTAACCTTGCACATGTAACCCTTTAAGGCCCTCCTCCTCCCCCTCAAAAGAATCCGAGTTACTCAAAGTCCTCCCTGGCCAGAGGAATTTAGCCTGATAGTTTTAGTAAGTTATTGGTACCTCCTCCAGGGCAGCATCTAGCAAGGCGGGATGTATCCCCAGAAAACTGTCACCAAAGCAGAAAAAGGTATTCTGACTTGTACCTCTGTCCCTATGGACTAAAAAAGTCCCCCATCCCTTTCCTGTTTCTGCAGGAGACAGACAGTGACCAGCACCCCCTGCTGGATTGAGCTGCACCTGAATGGGCCTTTGCAGTGGCTTGACAAGGTCCTCACCCAGATGGGCTCCCCCAGCATCCGCTGTTCCAGCGTGTCTTAGAGACCTTGGGTGTGAAGAGGGAGGGTGGGGAGGGCGGGCTTGGGGAAAATGGCCATGGAGGAGAAAAGAGAAAATCGGAACTCCACTCAACCCATTCCCATCAAGGAAGAAAATCTTCTCCTGCAACCAAGATGGCACCAACCTGTTTTCCAAAGCACAGAAGCAAACCTAGAGATGGATTTTGTGAACAGTTGTATCTGCTGAACACATATGCCCTTGGCCCCAGTTTGAAGGGCAAGAAATGGCTTCTGCTCCAGTGGCTTGTGCCAACAGGTAGTGTTTCACCACCCACCCCTCCTCACAGCCACCTCCTTTTTAAAATGACATCTGGGATGTCACAGTCCAACAGGAAGGCTCCTGTGCCCTCGGCTTGGTGTGGAATTCATCTTGGAAGGGTGTTCTAGCTCTCTGGCACTTTGATTAGAGCCTCTTGGATTGAGCATTCCCAGCTGCACCCCACCAGGCTGGCAGTGGGCACCTGCTGAGCTGACTGCGGGTGGGGAGGGGCTTATCTGGCTGGCTCCCCTCTCAGAACATACTGATTGGTGTGAGCAAGTGTGTCCCGCAGAATTTGTTCCTGGGACCGTGGGAAAAGTGGACAAGAGCCATCTCTTCTTTAAAAACTCTTCTTTGTCCTTCCTTACTTGGAAAAGCTGGAAGGATTTGCTGAGGCTCAGTGCGTATGCAATGTATAGTTTCTATTATCACCTTAATCTCAAAGAGATTTGAATGACATAAGTGTTCACATGAAGCGAAGGGCAGTTGGGGTGTGGTGCCACTCGGGCTGAGGCAGCACTACAGCAAGTGTGTCCCAGGTCGTCTCACGCCATATTCCAATGCATTCGGATGTGTTGGCTTATGTAGTCAGTTGCATTAATTAAACCAACTTTATCATATGCTCTTTTAAATGTTTGTTTTATATTAAAAAAAAAAAAAGTTCCTGGGTAGGCATACTGACTGGGAAAGCAGACTGGGACCCAGCAACTACTTCTTCCCCAAGGTGAGGCTTTTCCAAGTTCTGCTGAGACACCTGCCAGCGCTTTTGGAAGCTGAAATTTACACAAGTAAATTCACCAGAAGGGAAAAATCTCAGGCTAACATAGGCAAATGAAAGGGCTATTAAATTTTTTTTTATACCTTTAAAAATTGCAGGCTTGGTGCAAAGAGATCTGTCATCTTTGCCCTGGGATGTGAGATTATGTAACTCACGGCAGAGGACCCTCAGTGACAGCCACAGCAGTGATGCCGTGTGATAAGTACAGCACCCAGGGGGAATTAGGGAGAAAACTAGTGTAAATTATTTCAACTGGAAAAAGAAAAACAGAACCTGATTCTTTTACTGGCCTTTTGCAGAATACAGCAGACACAGGATTGCCACCTGCAATTGGTACTTATTCTTTGCTGCTGTTTTTGTACGAAATGACTTATCTACATCTTTGCATGAATTTACACCAGGAAAAAAAAAGAGGGGATTTCCTATGGAAGTCCTGTCTTATTCTAGGTGAAGGGAAGAAAGTGTATACTTTGGGCAGGTTACAAACCACAAATGTGATAAAATTCCTGATGCTCAATGAAGATGTTGGGGACTTCCTGGCATCTCACCTGAAGGATCCTGTGTCCCTGCAGCTGTGGTCTTGAGATTTCCATTTAGGAGAGCTGCTCCCTACGCCTCCTGAGGACACAGGAAGAGATGGAAGGAACACCTTGCCAGATTTGTGTGAGTCTTCCCACAAAGGCGTTGACACAGAACCCAGAGACAATATAAAAACCCCTTCACTTCCTCCGAGAGGAGCAAATGCTGTGGGTGTGGAGTGTGTGCTTGGCTGAAAGTGGTCTGTGGACTGCTTCTTACACACAGAGGCCTCCCGAAACTCCTGTGTGTGCCTACATGCTCCTGGTCAGCTCAGAGCTCCGGAGCAGGAATATTCCATTTTGGCTTCCGCTGGAGCAATCGCTGGCCCTCTCCTGCAGGACGCAGGCAGTGGTGTCTGAGGCTCGCACTCCTCACCTGTTATGTAAGAGCTTCCTGTGGCACAGTTGTCCTCCAGGTGCTTGGGGACAGCTTCAGGTGTAGCACAATTTTGATGATGTGCCGGTCATACCTGGCTGCATTTTGGAAGGTGTCTTAGAATTCTTAATGCTCACATCTGATGGCTGCTTCTAGGTGGCATGAAGTTTTTGTTTGTTTTTTTTTTTCCCAAAGGCTGCTGCTTTGGCCCTTTTGCTTAATAGACCACCGGAGGATACGTGAGGAAACATAGGCAGACCTACCTTTGGCATCGGTGAAAATAAATTTGGTCATTCTTAGAGGTTAGGGAATGGTGCCTTTCCCATCCTGGAACACAGATAGGTCCTTTGGGCATGTGTAATATTAGTGTCCTTTTTAAGTCACAAAACTAGTTACTTAGTTTTAAATCTTATATGAATGACATTTATACATTTTAAAACTTTCTTAAAGGACAGTTGAAAGGAGCAAGAGGAAACCAGGGCAGTTCTAGGTGTGGCAAGGGCTGCTGGACAGCAGTTTTAAGTGTGGTTTGCTCAGGCAATATGACCACATGTGCTGCACCCACCCCACCCCGATGTCTTCAGCACTCCCAAGGAGCCAGCTTTTAGTACCTTTCCTCCCCCACTAACCCCTGCTTCCCAACCTAATTTAGTAACAGATCCTCGCGTGCATACGCAGGTAGCTGCCCCAGCCGGTTTGGATTACAGGCCTGTGCTGGCACGTCACCTCAGCTGGCCACCTTCTTGGCAGGCTGTAGAAGACCTGACACCTACAACAAGCCTGGAGTCAGGAGCAGGGACTCTGACTCTCAGGAGGAACACACATGAGGGCAATGCTGCTGGCAGACTTTCCCATTGTCCTGATGTGGTCTGTTGTATTTTTTTATTGACCGTGATTATTTTTTTAAATCATTGTTAATGTATTGAAATGAGCTGTAGCACATATTGTGTGCTTAGTTTGTTTTGTTTTTCTCCATCTCCCCTTGGCTTCCTAGAGTCTGGACCTAGTCCAGGGCTAAATGCTTCTACTTAAACCACAGGAAGGTTTCTTTAAGTAGTTGTGTACATGTCATGCACGGACATAGTTGTCCGGGGAAAGGCAACCATCCCACTTCATTCTTAGCCCCAAGGTGCCATTTTTGAGGCTCCATGATTGTGTCTTCTAGTCCTTAAAAGGAGAGGCCAGGAAAGGAATCTGAAGGCTGCTCACATGACTGTTTATCAAGGGGGCCACTAGCAGCCAGAGATGGCACAAGCTTAGCTCTGGACCCTGTTTCTTACAGTGTGGCTTTAAGTGGGTAGAGTTAGGTGTTGCCCCAGAATGTCCAGGTGTCTTTACTAGACAAAAATCTTAGCACAGCTAGGTTGTGCCATTTTTCTTTTTGTGGCATCAACGTTCCCTTGTAGGACCCCTTCAAGTAGCAGTCTTTACAATGTTAAGCCCCCTCTTAAGGAGCACGGGCCACTTCTTGAGTGGAATGCAGAAAACATACTCAAGAGAATGTGGGTCACCATGATGATGCAGCACCCTGGACAGGAGGCGTCAGTCAGCGGGATGGCTTGGTACACAGGCACCTCCTTCAGAAACACAGCTGTCATATAAAGGAAACTCGCCTCTCGGGCAAACTGGAGTGAGAAATTCTCAGTGATTCTGTAATTGATTTTTATTTTCTTAATGCAGAAGTAATGGATACTCTAGCATTCTGGTGTTTTTATATTTATGTAATAATTTCTTAAAACCATTCAGATAACTATTTAATTTTTTAAGACAGTTGCAAAGGCCTTTCTTCCCAAGGTTAGTGGCTGGAAGAGTTGCATACAGCCAGTTCTGAATGTTGGTGCCTCGAGAGGTATAGTGGCTTTTTTTGGTTCGGCATCTAGAAACACCAAGCCAGACTGGCTATACAAGTAGCAGCTGTAAAATCAGGTAGCTCTGAGTCAAATCTAGGGCCCCCACCTTCCTGGGCTGAAGACACCACCCAGAGAGGGAACCACCTCTATCCAGGAAGCCTGCACCACTGCCACCACCAGTGGGCTATTCTGGACTCATGTTGGTGTGTGTTGACGAGAATGTGGAGGATGCTGATTACCTTCACCATTCAGCCAGCCAGACCTTTTAATATCTCTGTAAAAAGCATGTACCTATTTATAGTGTTTTAGATTTTTCTAAGTTTTGTATCTTAAAAGCAGAGCACCTGTTCTAAGCATTGTACCCCTATTGTTAAAGATCCGTGTCCATTCCCCTTCCCTTCCTCGTGTAAGTGCCCTTCTAATAAACTTTTCATTGAAAAGCTCCTAGGCCAGGAGCTCAGTTTGATTCTTGCTGGTGTCTCTGGGTGGAGAGAAGATTTAACAGTGACCAGTGAGGTCCTGGGGGGTCTCAGCATCCAAGGCAATCAGAGGGAAGTGTCTGCAAGCCCAGAGGTACTTTGACTACCAAGGTGCTAGGGCACCCTCTCTGCCATAGTCCTCAGGTAATCCAGTTGCCCCCATTCCCTCACCCAGGATATCATCAGGGCCTGTCAGTCCTTCGGAGACAGCACGAGGCCCTGGGTCATCTGCGTAAGGGTCAAGAGTTTCTCAAATGGCATGTCTTATGGCTCCCCAAATCTAAATGCTGCTGAGTCCCCGATACTCTCTGCAGTGGCATCTGCATTAACCTCCCTTATACCTGAGGGCCCCTGGCAATGACAAGCCACTGCCTCCAGCCCTGTGCCCCATGCTTCTGCTCGTCCTCCCCATTCTGCCTCTTCCATACTGTCCCTGTCTTAAATGCTGCCAGACTTGTCTTCCCCTTGACACAGGTAGTTTTATATTCACAAGTAACTGAGTTTTCCACATTTTCTAGCTCAAATGACTTAGCTCCTGTGACAATGCATTTTGAATTCCAAACTCCCAAGGAAAAAGATTTCAAAATCTCTTGTCTAAATATGAGTTTGAATAAGCAGAATTTTGGGGGCAGAGGAAGAGATGGAGCCAAAATCATGCTTCAGTGCGATCTCTTCTGCAGCAGTCCTAAGGACTTCACCTGAGTTTAACGCCTCCTTTGCCTGGAGGAAGGCCATTGCACAGCAAGAGCACCGAGAGGCCTGCAGACTTGGTCCCCATGAGCTGTATCAAATGCCTGCCTGGGGATTATCCCACCCTCCTGCCCTCTAAAAGGCCTTCTCCAAGGTTTTATGAAATGTATATTTCTCTCGAATTGGCACCTCCATCTGAGCCGTATGACCATGAATTCAAACAGCGTGTTAGATGTGATCCAAAACAGGCATGCCCAAATGGAACCACTTCCTCATGGCCCATACCACTCCCTCCCTGCCTCCCTCCCAGTTCTCAGGCCCTCCCCTCCCCTTCTCCAGGTCCTCACAGCTTGATGCACTTCTTCCTTGCTCCTTGCTAAGGCTGCACTGGCTGAGCAAATCTCCTTGGAAAAGCCTTGCCCCAAACTTCCCAGTTTTCCTTGGCCCTCTCAAAATCCACTCTCTTAGGTCAGCATCTCTCTGCCGGGTCCTTTGTCTGGTGTTCTCCCTGCATGTGCTCCCGACACTTCTCCCTGAATGAGCTCACTGATGATTCAAGCCACATAAAATAAACTGCTAATCAGTCCTGAATCAGTACTCACAGACCAAGCATCAATCCAAAGCTTCAGACTCATGTCCAACAACCTACTGGCTACCGATATGTACAAGTGACAAACATGCCTCAAACACAAAAAATTCATTTCCCTTCTTATACCACCTCTATCCCCTGGACTTCACCCCCATTTCTGGCACATTTGCCCAGCCTGTACTGAAGAAGTTACTTTTGTCTCTAGCTCCCTTGCTCCCACCTCCAGTTGGTGTTGCTTCCCCAATCTCCACTCTGGCTCCACTCCCTCTGCTCTACAGCAAGCCCTTCAGAACCTGGACAGCTGTGCTAGCTTCCTAACTGGTCTTGTCACCCTCCAGCCTGCAATCCTATAAATTCACACTGCCTGTGTTAGCTTTCATTACTGTAACAAAATACCTAAGACAATGAATTTAATAAGGGAAAGGGTTTATTCTGACTCACATTTCAGAGGTTTTCAGTCCACGGATGCTTGGTCCTGTTGCTTTGGGCTGTGGCAGAGTATATGATGGCAGGAGTGGGTGGCATGAGGAGTTGTTTACCTCACTGTGGCCTCAAAGCACAAAGAAAAAGGAAGGAGCCAAGACCTAAATACCCCTTCAAGGGTAGACATCCAGAGAATGAACTAACTTCCACTAGACGCCACCTTTTAAAGGCTCTTCCACCTCTCAATTGCCAAGAGCTGGGGACCAACCCTTTAACATGGGTCTTTGGGGGATAGTTCATATCCAAATTAGAACACTGCCCCCAGTAATGCCTCCCTCACATCCCCAGACACAGTATAAACTGAGGTCTTTAGTATGGAACATGTGGCCTTCGTCCTCTGTCCCTGTCCAGCTCGTATCACTCATTGCCTTATCCCTGCAACCCAGCAACTCATGGTTCTTCTGTGCCACCCTCCTCTCCACAACTGCTCATGCTCTTTTCCTCTGCCTGGACATTAACCTCTCTTCCCCAGCCTCCACCCCTGCTCCCAGCATCCGGCCTGTTAACTTTGACTAACGCTTTGTGATGCCTTTCAAACATCTCCTCCAAGAAGCCTTTCTTGAGTATTTATTACCAAAGTCTCTTCCACTTGTGCTATTTGTGTGTAAGCTGGGAGTTTCCCGAGAGCAGGGTTTACATTTTACTCCTGTATTCCCAGCATCTTCGGGGCAAATATTTTTGCTGAAAGAATCAATCAACCAGTGCTATATTTAGTAGATTCTACCATAGCAATATCTTTTGCATCTGTTTCTACTCTGCCATTCTATTATAATAGAAATATCACCAAAATATGGTTCGTGATTACTCTTTATTACAGCTATTCCAAAATTTGGTTTTCCTTTTGTCCAGGGTTAGCAACTATGTGACAAAGTTACCACCATTCTCTGTATCTCTGTCCATGGCAAAAACCACTAATCACAATGCAAGGTCCAGTCTCACCCTCAGAATCCTCAACCCAGCTAATTAATTAGGCAGATAGTGACAAGACTGTGCCAAATAGTCCTAAAATTATGGTTGAAGGCCTTCTCTGCTCAAAAATGTTTGGCTCCTTGGTCATCTCAAGCAGGTACAGAACATACAAGGTAGGCTTTCCCACAGTTCTCTAACTGGACTACCTGGTTTTTTTGTTTTGTTTTGTTTTGTTTGACATGCCCCTTCCATATTTCTCTTCATGACAAATTTACCCTAAGAATTTTGCTGCTTCCCAATAACCTATCTGCCCCAATTTTTGTATCCTTTTAGCTCAATTCAAGCATTATTTCCCCTGTCAGTGATTTTCAAAGTGTGTCCCAGCACCAGCATCAGTATCACCTGAGATGTTAGAAATGCAGTTCTCAGGCCCCAACCCAGACCAACTGAATCAGAAACCCTAGGGTGGGGCCTTGCAGATGATCCTGACCTGGGCTAATGTTTGGGAACCACTACTTGAAGATGTACTCCGCTCTGCCTACTCCACTCTGCACTCCTTCCCACAGCAATTAAGGCTGGTAAGGGAATGGCACTTTTTACTTTCTGCCTGATATTCTGTCCTTGTGAAATTGTCTTGCTTGATCCTACACCACTGAATTAGACTCTGACCTCCTGGATAAGAGAAACTGCACCTTTACTCAAGTCTGTATCTTCTTTCATGCCTGACACTGAGTCTGGTACCAGCAAGGTTCACAGGGTTGGCTAGGCCCTGAATTCTTATTTGAGCCCTCACCAGGGTAAGAAGGATTAAGTTTGAGGGCATCTAACTGTACTAACTGTAGTTTAGTCATCCATTAGGCAGTAATGACTTCCTGAGAATTTCCTGGGGAGGCACAATTGGTACAGACCATGCCCTTGAACTTCAGACTAAAAGAATCTGCTATCTTCCAAACTACACTGCTATTTCCATAAAGTACATACCCCAGGCCTTACTTAGCCCACATTTTTTTTTTTTGTAACATTAAAACCACGTGGTTGATAACATAAAGGGCAGAGGCAATGAATGGCCACCTCCTCCATACGAGTGAAGCAGGAAGGCTTCCTCCTTAGCAAACTGAGCATGAACAGCTTCATGTGACCTGCTTTCGCCTTCCAGATTTGTAGTTGTGAGGAGGGAGTGTTTGGCCTCTCAACACAGAAGAGTTTTAGAAGAAAACTTTTTTTTCCTCCCTCCACCCTGAAGCCCATGTTCCAAAGATGGAGTAATAACCATTAAGGCCAGGTTTTGAGTCAAAACTTTTCCAAAAGGAAACAAAGTAGAACTGTAAATCACTATGGAACTGGAATGGGACTCAGCTCTGAGAAAAGGTGCAATTTACTGCTGTTGCCTTTTTTGTTAATTCTTCATTCTGCAAATCTGAAGAACAATTTAAAATCAAACAAGATACTTCTAATACTAGAAGAACTTAAATCCAAGTAAGGATGTCTACAGGAAGAACAAGACTTGTGATGTTAGTAACAAACGCAGGTAACGCCAAACTATGAAACTTAAAGAGAATTCTTAAGACCCTTTCAACAGAACTTAGATACCAAAGGTGCAAGGATGGATCACCACACTAATCCCAAGTGGAATCCAAATCAAACACTAGAATTCTGCCCTGCATATTCAGCATTTTACTTTTATGAGACATACAAATTATGAGAAAGTTAAAAGGGTGTTGTTTTCAAACTGAGTTTGTGCTATGACAATACACTTGACCAGATTATTTTTACTTTCTCTACCTATAGTCCTCTGATTGGTATGTAATGACACAATGCTATAGCTAAAATGTCTTTTGTAAATGGGGCAAAGGTGAAGGTAAATTCCAACTCATCAGAGCATTCACTGAAACTGTCTCCATCAATCAGAACATTCAATGGATCAGAACCCCTGACCCCACTAGACACATGTTTGCTAAATTTAGCTTTGCATCAGCAAACCTTCAAGCTCAGAATAGTTCACAGAGCTCTCATCTTACCCTTGGACAGTGATTCTACTAAGACTGTTTTCCAAGGCAGGCCAAGGCAGGGCAAGGGGCACTTCATGTGCTCTCTCAATGGCCATTGTTAAGAGATTAGCCAAGGTTAAAGGAATCTGATGAGCCATGGCAAAAATGTTTATCCCCACCTCTCCACAATGGGAACATGAAATTAACCATGTATCACATTTCATGTTATAAGTAGGCTGCAGAATGGCCTGATGGTCCTTGAACCACATCCCATATTACTCAGCCATCTAAGTCCAGCTTCCCTGAATCTCTTACTTCTCTGAATCAGATGTGGCCAAGTTCTATAAATAGAGAGCAAGCAAACTGGTTCTGTCAATCTTCTCATGCTCTGGCAGGATAGCATATTTTAAAATTATAAAAATATCTTATGTCTTCATCACTCTAAAATTATTACATAACACATGATTTTCTTGGGGAAAAGAAAAGTTTATTCTTGTCTCTAACTAGTTCCAATATTCTTGGATCTTCAAACTTTGTGATCATATTCACCAAACATGAACCACACCTTCCAACTAAAGTCAAGGGCAGACTATGTGCCAAGCACGGTTACACAAAAATAGAAAAATATTTAGGGGGAAAAAGCCCCGTCTCTCCTCCGAAATCCCAGCTGGAGTCTGTAACTTGTGGTGGCACACAGAGGTCATTTTAGCCAGACAGCAGTTGTGACTGCACTGCTAGCTCATGACCATTCTTCTGACCATGAGTCATTAGTAGATACCACTAGATACCTCTATCCCCTGTGTCCCCTAAAAGGGGCCAATATGCCCAGAGAGCTGAGGTCTTAAAAACATGAGCTGACATTATACATAGGCACAGTGTGCACAAAATGAGCTTGATGAACTCTTAAGACTCTTCACCACACACGTCTAACCCGACGAAGGAATTCCCCACTCACACCACCTACTGAAAAACAAGTCATAATAACAAACATTAGCATTTTATAAATAAATCACTTTAATTATCTGGATCTGTTTAATTCACAAAATCAAGTTCACAGCTTTTTCTAGTCTGTTTTCCCCTCACCATGTGGCTTAACATATTTTCTAAAATCTTTCATGTTTTAAGAAAAAAGTATTCCACATTTTTGGCAACCCCAGAGCCAACTTCCTTTACATCCTTAATGGTTAATGCAGTCACCTCAAAGAAGCACAGTCACCTTAAAGAAATACAGTCCCACTGATGGGATGGTGGCGAACCACAGGCTCAAGGCTTTCAGAGCAGGTGGGGCGGGGGAAGGTCCCTGACGCACTCCATTCTTTGTGCCAGCTGTTTGGGGTTCTACAGTGTTTTTAAGAATTTTTATTTGCTATACTTTCCCCTTTGTCTTTCAAACTTTCCTCCAGTGATCGATGTCATGTTTGAATGAGTCAGAATAAAGAACAAAGGTATTCCCTCAGGCCTGTAGGCCTGGAAGAGTTCAGAGGAGCCATCAAGCCTGGAAGCGAAACAAGGTGCTCAGGAACGCAGGGCCTAATATTTCACATCCTCACCCACCGCCGGGGTTGCTACTTCGGCAGTGATGTCTTTTTGGCTTTTAAACAGAAAGAAGGGGATGCTTGCCTTGTTTTTGAAGGTTTAAAGTGTTGACAGCACAACCCTGGCATCTCAAGTAGCAGGGAGAACATAAGACAGAAGTGTCCTCCTAATGCCCACACAACAATCTCATAATGAGCATAGTTTCCATAGCCCCATATGAATTCCACAAGGGTCCCTCTCTTACCTCCCCACTCCCCCACAACAGCTCAGTGTCGGGTCTGTTTTATCCTCATCAGAGTTGGAAACCTTTGTCTCATTCCTTATATCTACAAACTGTTTTTTCAAGTCTCTGTAGCATGAGCTCAGACACTGTGCCTCCAACGAGATGCCCAAAGCACCTTTTTAATTAGAGACAAACCTGTGGGCTACTGACTTTGCCCACACCCCTTGCATTTCATAGCACAAATCCAACCTGGAGATGCCACCTTTCTCCCTTGCAAAAGCTTCACAGCTCAGATCTGCAAACTCCTTGAGTGGGGAAAATGGCACATGTCCCTGACCTCCAGCAAGTAAGTGTAAATGCAGGGAACGCTACAGAAAAGCCTGGCTAGGAATGGCTGGGCGGTTTCCTTCTTTAACTTGGACAAATCACAGACCTCTGAGATTCATGCTACCTCCATTCCTAGAACAAAAATGTGCCTCTGAGAGAGTCTCACTCATTATTGTTATTGTACTCCTCTTTCCCACATATTGAAGAAGAAAAGAGTTCTCCTGAACTCTCTACTAGAAACTAAAATTAAAGGGACTGAAAACATGTCAGAAGGCCAACACAATAATGAAAATTGCAGCAAAATATTACTGGGTTGAGCAGGAAAGTATCTCAGGTACAAAGCTAGCATCTTTATGAGTCGAACCTAGTGGGGATAATTTAGTGTTCTTCATCAGAAGACAGGCCTTCAATTTCATCTCTGTCTCCCCCAATTGCCATCCAGAAAGCTTTGGCCACCTGTGGAGAGATGCACGCAACAAGTTTCAGGCAACAGCTCAATTCTAGCTCATTTCGTGTCATGCCTTGAACTGACTGGAACCTAAAGTTCTATACTTTGCCTTCCAGCCCTCTGGCAACATACATCAAAATCCTGGAGTACCCTTTTACCTAGGACTTTCACATCTAGGAACTTATGCTAAGGATATGATCAGACTTGTAGGTATGGGTGATGTGTATACAAAGGATATGCAGAGCTTTACTATTTATAGAAGCAAAAAAATGTACATACTGTTGGCTTGAATGTCCAAAAAGGAGCTGGATAAATAAATTATGAAACATTCATATAGAAATACCACCAACAACGTAAGTTTCCTGCAGAGAACATGTGTTGCATTGTAATAACAAAGCAAAACAACTAAAAGTTTTCCAGCCCAAGAGTTAGGAAGGCAAACATTCGAAGTCTCAATACGGTTCACGTCACTCAACATACATTTGAAAAACCTTACTTTGACTTCAGTAATTGTATTACTACTATATAAATACTTAAAACTAGTTATGTTACTATTCAATGAAAAGCTCACCATAAGACCCCTTAGAAGTACAGAAGTATGATATATATAATCATAATAGCACTCAATCTTTTGTAGATACTCAATAAATACCTGACTGATTGTCTCACCTTTTCTGCATGCAACTTTCTTTGCTCGTGAGGAAGCGTCGCAGCCTTGTCTAGGGGGAAAATATATCTTAAGAAATTTGTCTAATAGCATGGAGAATCTGGAGTGTATGGATGTTCTACCACTAGAAGATGGGAGATGGGATTCAAAGACATGTTTATGGTGTAGCTATTAGGAAGTTTAGATCTTCCAAATTTTCCAGATGGGAATGATGTGAGTAAATTGGTGGGGATCTTACAGACGCCATGTTAACGGGACACAGTGAAAGAAACAGCAGTAGGAGAAGGGAAAGTGAGAGAAAAAGGAACAAAGAAAGGAAAATTTTCCCCAGGAAATTTACTAACAGAAAATGGCAGAGTTGCCTCAGTGATTAATTTTCTGAAGACAGCTGAGACCAGACCTCATAATCCAATCCAGCAGTTACAAAATAAAATCCTATTACGGAAACAGATGAATATCAATACGGGAATATATTAGACAATTGAGCTGATTACCTTTCATTTCTTTTAACTTTGAAAACAGTCTTTCAAAATTCTCCAAATCTCCTCCTCCAGTAGTAAGACTGGCTAATTCTTGAATATCCAGATCTAACATGGGATCTGAAATAAGGATTTGTCACATGTTAGCTATACATGTGCTCAACACACAGAATCCTGAGGCAATTAATGCTGGTCTTCATGAATGTTGCCAATGACTGAGTAGCACTGTGCACCAGTTTTACAATTCACAGTGCCTCACCCTGTTTGGCTACTAGAAGTCCCCTAAATGAACAGCAACTTCTTTTTGTATGTATGAGGTAAGACATACTACTTCCATTTCAGGGATAAGAAAATCAGAGCTCAAGAGTTGAAATAACTTGCTCTAGGTCACAGCTAGTATGTGAACTGGCACATAGGAGATTCCAACTCTGAAGGCCACTCTAGATCCAGAAAGGCACACTGATTCAACAATGACTACAATTAATGCCATACTTTACAACAAATATTTTCACATCAACTGACAATGACCATATAAGCTGATTAGGATAGCATCATCCACAACTTAGAGATGATAAAACCCACATTCAAAAATGAATTTACCTAAACTACAGCTAGCTATTCAGAAGCAGAGCTGATTTAAATTCATATTTTCTTACTATAGATCCTTTACTATTTCTACCCTAGTACATTACTTTTTTTAATCAAAGTTTGTTTTTAGTCAAAACTTCAATCCATTTTCTATTTCCGGCCCACAACCTTTCAAGTGTCTTCCCTGACCATCCCAGTTCCTGTGCCTCCTTCATCAGAATCTGTTTTTAACACTAAGTATAGAGCTGCTGCAGCACCTGCATATGCCACCCTGTATTGCAGCACCTCACCACTACTGTGACACACTCCACACAGGACAGACAGACATTCTGTGCCTGCACCACTGAGTGCTTTAACTTACATGAGTCCACTTCATTTTTCAAACAGCCCTATGAGGAAAGACTTGTTATCCCTACTTTACAGAAGAGGAAACTAAGGCCAAGAGGTTAAATAATTTACTCAAGGTCATCCCATTACTAGTAGTAAAGCTATGATTTGAACTCAGCTATGTAGGACTTCAAAGCCCATGGCCTTGACCATTTTAAGTCCTGTCTATATATCTGAACTTGCAAGCTCCTTGAAGACAAAGATGACAACTTAGAAATTCTTTGCATTGACCACAGTGCGTACATTTTTGGTGTTAAAAACACATTTTAGGGGTTGGGGTTGTGGCTCAGTAGTAGAGCGCTTGCCTTGCACGTGTGAGGCACTGGGTTTGATCCTCAGCACCACATGAAAATCAATCAATAAAATAAAGGTATTGTGCCCATCTACAACTAAAAAAAAATTTTTTAAAATGCATTTTAGTTGATAGGTTGGCTTTAGTTCAATGGACGTGTCACGTAGGCAGCTGGTATATATGGTTGAAGATAAAAAACTATGATTTAACTGTGTACATATGGTAATTAATCTGTGGACATGGACAGATACACTTTGTGCTTAAAAACAGGTATGCAAGAGGGGTTTAAATGGAACATTGATGAAGGCAATATTTAAATACTGGGTAAAGGAGGATAATCTACCAAAGAAAGAGGAGGAATAACCAGATAAGAAGAAAACCAGGAGATGCTGTGTTGGGTGGGTCAAGACAAGATTCTATTTCAGTGAGGCACTGTTCATAAGACTGAATGCCATGAAGAAGTGGCATAAGGTCACTGGTATCCTCCACACAGAGCTGTTTTAGTAATTTAGTGGGGGCAAAAGCTAGCTGAGAGTTGAGAAGCAATGGGAACTAAAAAGAACAAAAAAGGAGAAGTAATGGGAAGTGAGGACTGAAAATACGTTTTACAAAGAGGTAAGATAGAAATACGTTTAGTAAAGAGAGAAGATAGAAAGGCGATAAGATAGAAAGGAGATGCAGAGTTGAGGACGAGTTTTGTTTTTGTTAGTTTAGTTTGGCCTTTATTTATTTATTTTTTAAATTTGAAATTATTTAGTCTTACAAAGAAGTTGCCAAAGCCAGGCACAGTAATGCACACCTGTGACTTGGAAGATTGTGGCAGGAGGATCACAAGTTTAAGGCCAGCCTGGGCAACTTAGCAAGACCCTGTCTCAAAATAAAAAGGACTAGGGATGTAGGGTTAAAGCACCCCTGGGTTCAATCCCTAGTCCAAAAAAAAAAAAAAATTGTTGCAAAAATAGTATAGAGTTCTCCCAACCCTTTCAGTCACCTTACCCAAGTGCTAACCTCTTACAGAACCATGTTACAAGTAAAAATATCAAGCAGTTAATATTGATTCAATACTGGTAACTAACCACTAACTTTATTCAGACTTCATCTGTTTTTCCATTCATAACCTTCCCCTGTTCCAGGATCCTACACAGAGTTTACCTGTCAAATCTCATCATCTCTCTCTAGTATGTTCCTTGGTCTTTTGTTGTCTTTTAATGCTCTGACGCTTTTTTTTTTTTTTTTTTTTTTTTGTGGTGCTGGGGACTGAACGCAGGGCCTTGTGCTTGGGAGACTGAGCTATATCCCCAGCCCACTTTCACACTTTTAAGAGTACTGGTCAATTATTTAATATAATGTCCCTCAATATGGTTTGTCTGATGTCTCCTTATTATGACATTTTTGGTAAGAAGTGATGTGCCCACTCCCCTGCATCCTAGCAGGGGATCTGAAGTCAGTGAATTTTATTACTTGTGAAGGTCACCTGCATCACCTAGTTGAAATGGTCACTATCTGCCACTTCTGTCTAGTGTGCAGTTGCTACTTTCTCTTTTGTAATAAAGACCTTGGGATAGATACTTCTAGACTTCTAGATATCCTACTTCAACTCAAACTTTCATCCACTAATTCTAACCAACTCAAGCAGATCTTCCCTGCAACACCTGTTACTGTGGGGTGTGCCTAATGATGGTTTTGTATTTTCCTTATGCCTATCAATTCTTTGAAATTCTTCTATAATGAGGAGGAGCCCTTCTTTCCCATTTATTAATTTATATTAGTATAGACCCATGAATATTTATTTTATTCTATGAGTTATAACCCAATAATACATTAACTTGTCTTGTTGGTCAAACTATTTCAGTTTTAGCCACTGGAGCTCTCTCAGGTTGGTTCCTATACCCTTCCAACATGTCCTCATTCTTTTTTGAGCACTTCTTTACTTTCTGGCACCATGACATGCTCCTGGCTCATCCTTGCTTTTTTCCTGCCCTATCCCTGGAATCAACCACTTCTGAAGGAGCCCTAGATCCTTTTGCTGGAGAATGGTATTTTGAAACCAGGATCTGTTAAGTACTGTGTGCATTCACCATTACTGGGATATTGCTGCTTCTAGACTTTATGGACAGGGCTAGGAATTATATGTTACACTAACATATGCATACACACATCTATTTTTATTTCCCTATTGTCCTGACCTTAAGTACATATATTTAAAAACCATGAGTTCATACTGATATAATAGATTCCAATTTAATACCAAAGGCCTCATTCTGCCTTTTTTATTTGTAACTTCTTTCTCCTACAGTGAGAAATCAAGCCCTCATTTTCTAGAATATATTTTATTATTTGTTTTGTTTTGTTTTGTTTTTCTTTTAGAATTGCTAACCCATGCTTCTGTGAGAAACAAATCTATTGAGGAGAGTTCAGTATTTGTGCTTCATTCTTTGCTTTCAGCCTCAGGGTATCCAGTCTGATCACTGTTTCCAAAGTTACTGAGGTTCTTTCTTGTCTTCTCCAACCTCTTCAGTGTGATTAAAGGCTTACTGCTAGAAACTTAAGCAGGTTTAAAAATCCTAGTGGAAGGATTCAATTGAGAGGAGAAAGTTGAATAAACTGAAGAAGAAGAGAGATTATACATAATTTTTCTTATTAATATGTTTTTATAATGAATCACTTGTGTTTATACATGGATTACCTTATAATCAGTTTTTAAAAGTTATAGTTTTAAAAATAGTTTTTAAAAGTTATTAGTGCACATAAGCTCTTAGTGGCATAAAGATAAAGCAGAAATACCAGTAGTTACAAACAAGAGAACATCACAGTTATTGTCAACTAAGCCCCCTGGCTTTCTGACTTCTAGAAAGTAGACTGGATTCCAGTTTCAGGTGCTAGATGTCCTTGGACAAGTTACTAAACTTCTTTAGGTTTCAACTTCATCTCCGTAAAACAACGTCTCTGCCAAACTTCATTACCAAGGTGGACACAAAAGAAGTATAAAAGAATATGAAAGGGCTTATAAAGTTGTATTATTCTTGTCACCATTAATTCTGACTATTTACTGTTAAATACTATGGAAAAACTGTAGAATAGAACTGTAGTTTTACTACCTGGTGCTATCTTAGCTAAGGTGATCTGAATCAAGATCCTACTAAGTCAATGAAAAAGGGAACAGTGTCCACATGTTTCTTATGTATTTATTCTTCTCCCTTCTGCTGACAGCCACAAGGCTTACATTCATTTGGAGTATGTCATCCATTTTCTTCCTTTTTCCATGTTTAAAATCAATCCCCCCACTCAAGGATTTCTGCCAAGATATGAATTCCAAGTTCCATAGAAATATCTCTAGGTAGCCAGAGAAGGAACTTACCCACAATGCTGTCCACCCGGGCATCTGCTGTGTTAGATGCACCATCCCGATGGTCTGGGAGGGACTCTGTCCTATCTGCTGACGGCAAATGAGACTGCTGTTGAGGAAAACACACATTACCAACGATTGAAGAGTAGGCTATTTCAAATAAATTCAAAAAGGCTCAAACTTTCACACTCCCTTGCTGGCTGGAGAGAGGTGGTAAAAGAGCTAGAAGCAAGGAAAGAAACAGCAAGATCACATTTAACCATAAAAGGCTGAAAATCCACTAACAGGAGTATTTTCCCTCAGGGAAAAACTAGAAAGAGTTATGATTTTGCTACAAGCTATTAAAACATGTTTTCGTTTGCATCATTTAAGATCCATGGTACATTTAAATGTGAAAACCTACATAATCATAATACAAACTGTTCAGAGGCTAAGGGAAAAGGTCCCTGAAAAGACAGCACAGCACTGGATAATTTACTTTTGGTTCCAGCATGTTAACCCAGGTATACCTGGACCAGAGTCCTGAGGACAGAGGGGTGAAATTGGATTCTCAGGGCTGGGGTTGTAGCTCAGTGGTACAGTGCTTGCCTCGCATGTGTAAGGAACTGGGTTCAATTCTCAGTACTGCATATTAATAAATAAAATAAAAATTCATTGACAACTAAAAAAAATATTTTTAAAAAAAAGGAAGAAAGAAAAGAAATTGGATTATCAGCTCATTCCGGGCAGGGACCTTTCCTCAGATTTATACAGGGTCTTATACATATGAAGTACTAAAAGAAAACCACCATTGTATTTTCTATTTAAAGATCTGGAGGCAAGTTTATATCTCAAGGAAATCCTAGCATATTATAAAAAACACTCTAGCAAAAAAGCAGAATAGCCCAAACTGCCAACATCTTGAAAGGGCTGACTTCTTTCGCAGGGGCTGAACTAACCTTCTCACAACATATTCCAGGCATAACAGGGCTACTTTAGATTCTCCTTTCATCTATTTTTAATATCCAGTCACCTCTTAGATAAAAAGAAGAAAAAAAAAAAAAACAATGAATGTGTAAAGAACATAATGACAAGGAGAAATTAAGGCCAAAAAGGAGAAAACATCCAAAAAACATCTTTACCTCTGAGAGACAGGTCTCTGCTGATCCAATGCTATGGTTTGTTGCAGCTAATGAGTTGAGAAGGCTAAAGCCTTGATTCCTATCTAAAAAGAAAAATACAATCACTGAAATGTATAATTTATATTTCAAGCTGTTAAAATGTGATGATCAAACACAGGTTATATCCTCGTTATTAAAGTTAACTATTAAAAAGTAGTTAGAGTCATTACCATACTGCTATCTTTCAGATCTGAAATCTCCCCCAGGCCCATTTGTTAAAGACTTGGTCCCTACCGTGGTCTCTACTGGGAGCTGTTGGAACCTTAAGGAGACTTGGTCTAGTTGGAGGAGGAGAAGTCACTGGGAACAGACCCTTCACGAGGACATTGAGACCCTGGGCCCTCCTCTCCCTTTATTCCTGGCCACTCTGAGGTGAACAGGCCTTTTCTACTACGTGCTCCACCATCATGTGCTTCTTTGCCAGAGGCCCATGGACTGAAACCATGAGCCAAAATATGCCTTTCCTCCTTAAAAGTTGATTGGATTGTTGTTTATGTATTTTTTTTGTCATAGTGACACAAAGCTGACTAACACATATACCCTCTAAATTCTGAATAAATTTAAAATCACAGAATATTTAAAATCACAAAATAATGGTAGGGCCATTACCAAAAACCAAAAGGTAAATCTGTGATTCTATTGCAAAGATTAATGGTACTGATGTTTTAACAATTACTATGAGTTAATATTCTAGTGTTTTCAAAAAGCAAAAATATTTTTAAGGAATCAACCTTAAAGCATTTTTATCAAGTAAAAAGGAATATGTGCACTTTTTGAAATAAAGCTCTATTCTTGATATGAATTAACCATCTGCAGTTAAGGCTCCCCACACTCTTGATGTTTATATCACAGTGAAGGACAAATCTGGAGCAGAATGTCCAGAGCTGATCAAGGTGTGGGCACCAGCCCTGATGCAGTACAGTTCCCCAGAATCACCTAGAATGTTTATCAAAAACACCCCAGGATTCAAAGACTCTACCTGAATCTCACTAAGTTACTATCTGAGGACAGAAGTCAAAGAATTTCAACTTTTAGCAAGTATTCCAGGGCAGGCTCAGAATCAAAGAAATTTAAAAAACAACACCTTAGAGTAGAACATGAAACCATAAGTCAAAGAACTTCTCTCTGAAAAACACAACTTCCTCCCCACCTTGCCTTT
Organism: Glaucomys volans; assembly: GCA_020662805.1. Classification (NCBI taxonomy): domain Eukaryota; kingdom Metazoa; phylum Chordata; class Mammalia; order Rodentia; family Sciuridae; genus Glaucomys; species Glaucomys volans. The sequence goes on from JAJEJO010000365.1 coordinate 147,399, forward strand.
CCTGCTCCATCCCTTCCCTCAACCCACTCTCCTGTGTCATCCTCTAAGCCACCTACAAACCTCCTATATCATTTTCCCTGCCAGGTGAAACCTGGTGTCAGATACCCGCTCACCCCCAGGTATCCAAAGAGAAATACTCATAGTTTCCTTCCTTCTTCCATTCACTGGGTGAGATGTGCCTTTTAAGCCTGGATGAATCCCTAACTGTGGCCTGTTGGATGTTAGCATGCAGCTTTTCTGAGCCTGACCTGTCAGCCTAGGCAGTCACACCTGGCTATCAAGTCGGTACCTCTCTTGCTCAGACTACCAGGAGATGGACAGCACAAAAAGGCACTGCTACCAGCTGCTCTTCCTGCTGTACCACCGCAAGAGTGGGAGTGTGGTCACAAGGGCATGTTACTCCTAGAGCCCCACCTTCCCCTTCTCACCCAAAGGCCTGGGTGTACCCAATCCAAGGACAGGGCATTAAGGCTTCCCAGGCTCAGAGGCCTGAAAAAAGCAGACCCACACTATCCTACACTGACACTTTCAGAGCACCTCCAGCTTTCTTTTGGCTGATGTACTACTAATTTTAAAGCAGCTGCAGGGAGTCATGCAAGACCCGGGATTTTACTTGTCATGAGGATACATGAGAGCTCTTTTACTTTGGGTTCTCTGTATGAAAGGCAGTATCTGCATAATAAACTACTAAAAGACAGCCCTCCTTCTATTACTGGAAATAACTTGGATTTGGGGTAATTTTCAAATCTAATTCATAAATCTCTCCATATTCCAATTCCATGGCTTGTGGGCATTTCTCTCTACTGGGCATTTCCTAAACTTGGCAGGCCAGATTGCAACTCATGAAGAAAAATGCAACATGGTGTCAGTTGTTATTAGACCAATATGGTCCATTTAAAATGCCTCATTCTTTAGAGTGGCTGTCTGGGAGAAGGGGAACTGGGATGGACAGGGGTTCCAGGAGTGGGGCTGGACACAGCACTATGGACTGTAAACCTTTCTGTGCCTTTTGACTTTTGTCCATATCCATGTATTATTCACTATGATAGTGAATACTTTGAAATTTAATGATTTTATATTATGCATATTTTGCCACAATGAAAAAGAATAAAAAGGTTTAATGCCCAATCCTAAAATTATGAAAAAGTATATTGAGAAGATATAGTGATCAGAAAACCTGGATTTCATTCATGGCTATGTCTACACATGTGATCTTATACAAATTAATCTCTCTGCATTTCAATATTCTGGTCTATAAATGAATTGGTTGCTAAATATAATCAAGGTCCCTTCTACTCTAGAAATATTCAATTTTACTAAGAGGTTTCCTTTGGCCTCTCTTAACAGTAACTTTGAATTGCTGGGCTTAAGTTGTTTGCCACCTGTCCCCCCCACCACACACACAATTAATAAAAATAAATAACAATCTTAAATTTCAGAACCTTAATAGGTTCACCGTTGAACTGGGTTTATAATCAGGTTTCAGGCTAATTAAAATAAGCCGGAAGAACTTTTATTCAGTATTTTCTTATAAACAATGGAGAATTCAGTCAACTAACAAGAAAGTTCATTATGTTCCATTGCTTATATTTTGAGGAAGTTAGAAGCAAATCAATTTATACAATTAGGAAAACAATTCACTTTTGTTTATCTAAAGCAGACTGCTTGCACATAAATGTTGCTCTAAAGATTTTGATGATACTTTATACACAATGGCTTTAAAGAAACTGTTTTGCCTGTTTTTTTAAAATTCTGCCCATGTGCACCCACTGTACAACCATTCTTCTCATAGAAAAGAATTACATAAATCTTTTCTTATTTGCTAGAATTTTGTGTGTGTGTGTGCGTGTGTGTGCACGCGCGCACGCGCGCCCAGGATTCAGAGCATGGAAATGTCATCCCTGTTAAGAAGGATTTATTCCTTTATCAGCTAGTTGTTGAAATTGGATCTAGCACCCATAGGTTTTTATTAATGTCACAAAATATTAGGCTAGGAAGGAACAAATCAATTTGTCTATTCAACTGATTCTTCTGGAACTTCAGACATGCAGAAAGGGGATGGTGGTATGCAAAATAAATTATTCTGGAATAATAACAGAGTAATAAGAACAGTAGTCTTCCCTTTTCTACAGGGGATATGTACCAAGACTAGCAGATGCTTAAAGCCATGGATAGCACCAAACCCTATTTATGCCTTTCTCCCCCTATATAGCTTGACCATCCCTAATCCAAAAATCCAAACTGCTCCAAAATCCAAAAATTTTTGAACACCAACATCATGTCACAAATGGAAAATTCCACAACTGACCTCATGTGACAGATTATGGTCAAAATGCAGGTGCAGTATGACTACTATATAAAATTCCCTTTAGGTTATATGTATAAGGTATCTATGAAACATAAATGAATATTATGTTTAAACTTGGGTTCTTTCTGAAAATATGTCAGTATGTATACACAAATATTCCAAAATCAACAATATCCAAAATCCAAAAAACTTGGTCCCAACCAATCTATATAAACATGCCTATGACAAAGTTTAAATTAGACACAGTTAAGAGATTAAAACCAATAAAAATAGACCAATTATAACAACATATTGCAAAACGTGAATATGGTCACTTTCTCTCAAAACATATTCTACTGAACTCACCTTCCTTCTTCTTGTGATAATATGAGATGATACTTAAATCTTTAACATATATGAATTGCCAGCGTCGCTACTCTTGCACTTTGGGGCCATTATTAGGTAAAATATGGGTTACCTGAATACTAACATTGAAATACGTCACAGTCAATCAGACCACCAAGATGGCCACTATGACTAACAGGCAAGTAGCATACCCAGTCCAGAAACACTGGACAAAAAGAAACAGTTTACATCCAGGGCAGAATGGAGTGGGACAATACAAGAATTCATCAAGTTACTCAGAAAAGTACATAATTTAAAACTGAGGAGTTGTTTATTTCTGGAATATCTGGGTTGTTTTTGTGGGTAAGTGAAATCACAGATAAGGAGGCACCACTATGTATTAAACTCTGTCCTAAAAACGCCTGACTCCATTTCAGGGGTCTAGTAAGTTGGCATCAGTGGAATAATAGGTAAGAATAACAGTGTCATTAAAAAAAAAAAATCTAGTGGAGCTCTTTGTTAGCACAAATTTTTACAGAAAGTGTTAGAAACAAAACTACTATAGCCTCTAAAATACAGATTTTAAATGGGCAATTTTCAAGGGTGAGCGATGATAATTTGTTTTTTAGTAAGTTTCAAGAAAACTTGAAAGATGTGAAATTGTTCAGATACCTGGTTACAAATCTAAAGGAACACTGTTCTCTTAGAAACCCCAAATGCATTTCACGTAGCAATTTTGATGTACATTACACAAGATATTTAGGGGGTTAAAAATCCAGGCAAAAGGAGAAATTTTTAGTATGGGGATGAAAGAAAGAATAACTTTTTAAAAAATACTTTTTCCTTCAATTTTTCTGCTATTTTCCCACTTATCTTTATCAAGGCAATATGTTAAGTGAGAATTTGGAGATAAAGGGGTGGATTTGAATCCTAGTTCTACCACCTACTGTGTGTTCTTACATAAGTTATGCCTTCTCTATACCTGTTTCCACATTTATGCAGTGTGTATAACAATATCAGGCTTGCAGAATTATTGTACAAATTCATAATAAAAATAGGCAATATTTACTGAATGCTTAGTATGTGCAAGGTAATTTTTTTGGGGGGTGTACTGGGAATTGAACTCAGGACCACTTAACCACTGAACCACATCCCCAGCTCTGTTTTATAGTTTATTTAGAGACAGGATCTCATTGAGTTGTTTAGCACCTCACTTTTGCTGAGGCTGGCTTTGAATTCATGATCCTCCTGCCTCGGCCTCCCAAGAGCCTGGGATTACAGGTGTGCTCCACGTTACCTGGCCAACCTGGTAATGTTTTAAGTGCAGAACATGCAATGCTTAATGACTGCCTTCTACACACAAACATATCAACATATATCCTTTTACAAAGGATTTATTATTCTCTCTTACAAAATAAACTATAACTCAGAGAGATCAAGTAACTTGTCTGAAGTCACAAAGCTGGACAAAGAACTTGAGATCTAGGACTCTCTGATTCTAAATCCTAGGTTCTCTTTATTAAGCCCAGAGCTCTTGGTAAAAAGTAGAGTTGAGATGTGTACAATGTCTTTCTTATATGAATATGAGGCATGACACAAATTTGGGTCAAAGCAAGATGTTTTTTATTCATATTCAGTTCTCTTCAGTCAGTTGTCTTTCATGTCCCTGGCTTAGGTTGATTTTCACAGAACTAAGCTAAATGACTCAGGACTGATGAGTAATCATATGACACTTCAGTGCCACTCGCTAACTGATCCCAGCAACCAGCTCCATAACTCCTAGAGGAACTGGTCACATAAAATTCACAATGGAGAGGTGGTCAGCTCCCAAATCCCCTCACTGTGCCTTGAATACATGTAGACCAGGGTTTCTCAATCTTAGCGCTACAGACACTTGAGTCTGGAGGACACTTCAGTGTGTCAGGAGATCCTGCCCATCCCGGCTTCTACCTGGCCAGTGTGGCATCCCTGGTCTTGACTCACCGGGTACGTTCAGGTACGTTCAGCACTGCCAAATGTCCCCTGGGGTCAAAATCACCTTCAGCTGAGAATCACTAATATAAATCTACTAATCAGGACAGAAAATTTTTGGCCAAAATCCTCAGGGTTTAAGTTACTACTTGAAAAATATGTATATTTTATTTATTTGTTTGTTTGTTTATTGTACCAGGGATTGACCCCAGGGGCACTCAGTCACTAAGCCACATCACCAGTCCTTTTTACTTTTCTATTTAGAGACAGGGTTTCATCAAGTTGCTTAGGGGGCCTCCCTAATTGCTGAGGCTGGCTTTGAACTCGTGATCCTCCCACTTCAGCCTCCTGAGTAACTGAGATTCTAGGCATGCACCACTGTGCTCAGCTTTGAAAATATTTTTGATTAAGAGAGAGAGAGAGAGAGAGAGAGAGAGAGAGAGAGAGAGAATGAGAATATCAAGCATTTAAAAGATTCAATCTTTCCTGTCAGCATCAGAAATATCCTCCCACTACTCTGGGAAACTTCTGCACACAACTTGGCTCATAACTACATTTACCTGGGTGCCACTTACTTTTGTAAATGGCAATCAGGCAGCCGTTTGCAGAACACGCTAGTCTAAATGCCTGTCTTGAGCTTACTGCCATCCTCAACTGTGTCAGGAACTCCATACAGATAAGGACAACAGCTAATGGCTCTTTCACACTCCACAGCTCCCAGCACAGTGCTAAGGATGCAGGGGGAGATGCTGAACTATCCACTGAGAACATGCTGAACTATCCCAAGACTTGGCTGCAAGCACTAGCTACTTAAGGAAATTTTTACATCTAAATATTTTATTAAGTGTTAAGAATTTACAAGCTATATCCCAAAATCTCTAACATTACCTGTTAGATATTTTCTGTGTTCACATTTTAGTTTTCTTTAAAACAATAATTATTTGGCATCATCTTAAGAAGGCCAAGTTTTTTGGTATTATAAATTTTCTATACATCTTCTTCCTTTCCACACAAAATATTTTCCCTTTATCACGAACATGTTCTTTACACTGTATGGATGTGAGGTATCACCCAAAAGCATTTGAAACAATGCAAGAAAGTTCAGAGGAGAAATGATTGGATTGTGAAAGTCTTAATCAGTGAATTAATCTCCTAATAGGGATTAACTGAATGGTCACCGAAGTGGTAGAGTGTGACTAGGTGGGAATTGGGGGTGTGGCTACAGGGTATATGATTTGCATGGCAAGTGAAGTCTCTGTTTTCTGATCATCATGTGAGCCACTTCCTTCGCCACACTCTTCTGCCTCACCTGGAGCCACTGGGAAATGGAGCTGACTGTATATGGACTGAGACCTCAGAAACCATGAGCCCTTAATCAAACTTTTCCTCCTCTATAGTTGTTCTGGCCAGGTCTTTTAGTCATAGCAGCAAAAAAGATGACTAAAACATCCACCCATACAAAAAATAAACATGACCAAAGTTACTATAACCATAATTAAGATTTCCCTTTACATAGAGAAGTTATATCTATTTTGAATGACAATCTTAAACACACCAAACTAACTGGGTTAAAAATTCTTTTAAGAAAATATTCCGTTAGAAATGTTACTACTATCTGGAAAATAAACCTATACTTTTCCATTGCATATCATTTTTGCTTGGCAAATTGAAATGAAAAAATTTTCTTTAAATTGAACCCAGGGGTCTTTTTACCACTGAGCTACATTCACAGCCCCCTCTATTTTTTATTTTGAGACAGGGTCTTGCTAAGTTGCTGAGGCTGGCTTCAAACTTGAGATCCTCCTGCCTTAGCCTCCACAGTTACTGGGATATAGGTATGTACAACCATAACCAGTGAAATGAGGAGTCTTTGAAATGACAAAACAATTTAAAAGAAAAGTTTATTTACTTTCACTCAACTACTGCTTGAAAAAGGCAAAACTTCAAAGTATATTAAAAACAGCACTCATTTAGGGAAATGGGCCTCAGCAGTATATCTGGTTCCACCTTTGGCTTAAATTCAGAAAGGTGAACCTCCACTCTCCCCAGGACACCTGGGATGCCTGCTCGTAAGTCAACAACTGCCTCTGCCAATACTTGAACAGATAATGAACATAATCAGCAAGAAATGAGACTATGTTCTCTTCTTATTATAAATAATACATTCACTGCAAAAATTTAGAAAACAGAGAAGAGTACAAAGAAGAAAATTAAATCACCAAAGGTACCAATTAATACTTTGGTAAATGTCTTCCTAGTCTGTTTTCTATGCACATATACACTTGAATTTTGAATAAACTGAACTAAACATCAGAATGAATGCTGTCACTTCGGAAGTTGTCAAGGAAAGCTTTACACTAATTCCAATAATCATCCTATTTACAGAACCTGAAGTGCACTCCTGAAAACCCTCAAAAGAATGTTTAGAATCAAGTAAAAAAATCATTCAGAATTGAGCATGGGGAATAAAAGCAATAAAACAAGACTTTACCATGAGGAAAAAGATGGCTTCTGTGTGGTTCATAACCAGCTGTAAACCTAACTTCAAAGGAGAGTACCAAAACTGCTTCTGCATGGTGGCAGCAGAAGAGCAGCACCTCCACGGGGACTGATCTGAAGAGATTGCCCATCACTCATTTTCTTAAAGGTAATATTTTAAACAGTCTCACCAGTATACTCACTCCTTATTTCCTAATTTCTCTAATTTATCACAATTATTTCTTCTCTTTTTCCCTTAGACATTATCTCTTCACCAAGCTATGCCTTCTACACACACACACACACACACACACACACACACACAAAGTGAAATCAACACCTATCTTATTTATCTTATTTTGACCACAACATTCACAGGTGACTTGATGTATTCAAATCATTTCTTTGGTTCCACAATGTTAGGTGCTGAGTTAAAGGGGAGCAGCTCACTCTGACTCAAGGAACTGTTCCTTAGAATGTCTACACTGTCTTGAGCTGGGTGCAGTGGCACATGCCTGTAATCCCAGTGGCTTGGGAGGCTGAGGCAGGAGGATGGTGAGTTCAAAACCAGACTCAGCAAAAGCGAGGTGCTAAGCAACTCAATGAGACCCTGTTCCAAATAAAATACAAATAAGGCTGGGGATGTGGCTCAGTGGCTGAGTGCCCCTGAGTTCAATCCCTGGTAAACTCCCCCCCACCAAAAAAAAAATGTCTATACTGTCCTGAAGTTCAACATATCCTAGAGATTATAAAGCTGGGATCCAGAAATGTGAAGCCAAGATCAAACAGGCAAAGACAGACCTGACTACAGCCTTCTTCATTAACTATTCTTCTCACTAATTTAATGTTTCAATTTCTGTAATACTGGATTCAAATTTCTAATCATTTTTTACTTTCTTAAAGAAAAAGGGCATTAGCCATCTATCTTCTTCAGGCAATGGCCCAGGTACAGATGAGTCACAGACAGACCTGGTGTTTTTGGCACTCATTTTTACCCCTGTTCTGTACATCAGTGGCAAATGATTCCTTGAACTGGAATCTAGGACTTATACCATGGAATCCTATTTCCAAGCATATGCAGGGGACACAAATTAGTAGATGATCAATTCTTCACATTTATCATGGTAAAGCAGAAAGCTACTATATGAAAGAATTGTTTTTAGTATTGAAATTCCACTTAATCTTCACCCAACTGCATTACTGCATTAAACTATAATAGAGCTGGGCACGGTGGCGCACGCCTGTAATCCCAGCGACTCGGGAGGCTGAGGCAGGAGGATCGGGAGTTCAAAGCCAGCCTCAGCAACTCAGCGAGGCCCTAAGCAACTCAGTGAGACCCTGTCTCTAAATAAAACACAAAAATAGGGCTGGGGATATGGCTCAGTGGCTGAGTGTCCCTGAGTTCAATCCCCAGTTCCAAAAACCAAAAAAAAAAAAAAAAAAAAACTATAATAGACTAAAAGTAAACTCTATGGCCTTTGAAATCCAATCTCTACATTATTGCTTAATACTGGAGGATCAAAGTCACAACTTTGTAACATTTGTTTAGTCTACTTCCTCCTTTGCTGATTATTAAGAAAATGGTCATAACATTTCTCATCCTTGCCCTCTGCACTCCATGGTGGTATTTGGTAAAAGACCCAGATACCCAAGAGCTACTGTGCAAACTAAACCCCCTTCAGCACTTGTCAGTGCTCAGGTGAAAAACCAGGGACAGGAGCCTTGGATAACATTAAGCTGGCACTTTATTAAACAAGACCATTGTACACTACTCCTTTTTCTCTACAAACAAAACAAAAAGAACAACTGACCAGGCTTCCGTTAATCATCATCTTTTGCTGGCTTTAAAGCCAACTATTATTTTTAGATGCCTCACAAGTTCAAGGGACCGCCTTCAGCATAATACCTATATCATCTAATGACAACAACATACTTCACAAGAGGTTTTTTGGAAAGAGAAGACAATCTCACTGGAGACCAAAGTGGGAGTTGGGGGTGTGAAGGGCTAGGGAGAGGCAGTGAACTTTTAAAAAACATAATAAAAAGATACTACCAAATTATAAATGACAGACCCAAATGGTTTCCAAGCCATGAACCAGGCTCTGATAGGAGGTATGGGTAACTCAACTAGTCAGCTGAAATTTTATCTACACTTCTTTCCTTGGGTTATGGTCAGGTTTTCAGGTGGAAGAAATCTACGGCACAACAGCATACAGTATAGGAAAGGGTATACAATAAGCAAAGTAATATGACTGGACATACTGGAAAACACTACCCAGTTGCAAAGGCATCCTAACAACTTCTTTCCCTGGTCCATTTGAGGTCACACCTTTCATCTTAGTGGAAACTGTCTTCCCAAAAGTTTGACCTTCACAATGAATGGTACCTGGGGTTTTCTCTAACAGCATACGTGGCTAGACACTGCAGCTCAGTGTTGCTCAACCATTTTCATTATGGCTCCCTCGGAAGCTCTTTAGACATTTAGTTTCTAATTTTGATATACTTTCTCATTGAAATATTAATACCACAGACATACCATATTGTATGTACAGCTATACTTTGTACATAAAAAACTAAGAGTTCTCTTGCCCCTCAAGAATTGATCAGTTTACCCCTCTGGGGGTTTTAAACAACAGGGAAGGGAAAAGGAGAGGGGTGGAGAGGGGAAGAAGAAGTACTGGGGACTGAATCAGAATAAGAGATATTCCATGTAAAAATTTTATAATTATGTCAAAATGGATTCTACTGTCATATAGAACTAAAAAGATCCAATAATTTTTAAAAAGACAGCTGGGCACTGTGATGCATGCCTACAATTCCAGCAGCTCAAGAGGCTGAGGCAGGAGGATCGCGAGTTCAAAGCCAGCCTCAGCAACAGCAAGGCACTAAGCAACTCAGTGAGATCCTGTCTCTAGATAAAATACAAAATAGGGCTGGGGATGGGCTCAATGGTTGAGTGCCCCTGAGTTCAATCCCTATTCCCCCTTCCCCCCCCCAAAAAAAAACTGCTTCTAGAAGTACTTTTTAATAAGGCACTCACTCAGCTATCTAGAACTTTAAGCATTCAACCAGAAAGGGTAGTGATCATCCTACAAGAATGCCAAGAAAGTCATTCCTGTACTGAATGAAATGGAATAGCTCACAAGTTCCTAACAGTTTTCAATGTAGTGCAGTTGAGATGGCACATCCTACCCACCAATTGATAATAGTGCTTAACAGCTAAGTACTTCTCAATGGGAACCAGGCAAATCAACATCTTCAGAGAAGGTATGTAACATGTGATATGTATCTCCCTATATCCAATGGGTTTCAGTTGAGAATTAAAATTAAATTACTCCTATAATCTCAGCTAAATATAAAAACCTACTAATAATCTCCGATTATCGTCACGTGAAGACAAGTATCTAGATACTTTCCTATGTCATCTCATAGATCCTCCAGCCATTCCCTTATGTATTCACAGTTTTAGCTATCCTGTCTTAATTCTTTGACACTTCAATACACACAGAGGATCCCTCTAGCAATCTGGAAGTTCACTGAATTCCTGCTTCACCAAAGATGTCCTCTACCTAGTAAGCCATATATTCCCATAGTCATACCCATGGGCTTATTATTACCAATAACTACAATCTCTCCATCATCTCAATTTCCTACATCATCTATCATTCCAGCTCCCTCCCTCCCTTCCTATCATGCCTCAACCCAATTACCAGAACCTAGAAACCTGTCACTGATCCATTCCCCACTGATTTCCTCTCTCCCCTTTGCCCAGTTTCAATCCCATAGTCAACCATTATAATTAATTAATCCCTCATGCACACAACTAAATTCCTTGCTTCTCCCTTGTTGTGATATACTTGCTTGGTAAAAACACAAGTAATATTCCATGCCTGTTGGCCACAGGGCTTAAGGAAGCTAAGGAATGAGCACATGCACGTGTGCACACACACACACACTGCCTGAGCTCACTTTAAATTTATAACCCTAAATTTCTAGTCAGTCCCGTAAAGCCCCCTTGACTCTTCTAGAAGACTATTTCACATTTTCCCTTTCTCCTCAAATCCCAATGCTTCTACCTCCTGTCCTCAGTTGAAAACCTGGCTTCCTATTCACTGAGAAAACAGAAGCACTCAGAAGAAACACAATGGGAATCCAGACTCCCAAGCCACATCTCCACCCGGCCACATTTGTATCCAAGCGCTCCCTTTGCTGCCTCTTTCAGATTGATTTTCTTCTTCCTTTTCCCAGAGCCAGCCCCTCTGCTGTACACTAGAGCCTGTCCCCTCTACCCACTCAAGGGCATCCCTCCAGCAAATCTCCTCTTCTACCTCATCAGCTTTTCACTCCCTGCTGGGTCTTTCCCATCAGCTTACCAACATGCTGCTCTTGTTCTTAACAAAAAAACAAAAATTTCTCGACCATACTATTCTGACATGCAAAAATTTTTAAGAACACATTATAATAGCTGTGATTTCTGTCCTCTTTCTTAAAACTATTTCAACTGGAGCTGCTCCTCAAGATCACTAATGACCTCCACATTACTATATCCAAATGTCAACTCTCAGTTCTCGTCTTACTTGACCTATTAGCAGTATCTGGCAGAGCCTACCACTCCTTCCACCTTCAAACGCTCTTCACTTTTGCCTCTAGGACTCCACACTGTTGGTTCTCCTTCCTCACCATTCGCTCTTCTCCATCTCCTCTGCAGGTTCCTTTTCTCCCTGTCCTCTTATGTCGGGATATCCCTGGGCTGAGAGTTCTTGGTTCTCTTTATTGGCTACACTTACTCCCTTGGCGATCTCACCTAAGCTCAACGTTTTAAACGCCACATATTACTCTCTTCCCAAACTCTACGTCTATCCAACTGGCTACCTGACATCTCCTCTTGCTACTCCAGTAGCCATCTCAAACATAACATGTTCCAAACTGAGATACTGATACATCATCCCACCCCTCAAAGTTTTTTTCCTTTCCAGCTTCCTCATTTTAGTAGATGGCAACCAATCCTTCAGACTGCTCAGTCCCAAGTCCTACAGCCAATTTACATAACTAAAGCTAACACAGCTTTCAAAATGCCAAATATACTCCCACGGATTAAGTAGACGCTTACAAGTTAGAACTGGATGACTATCATTTGTGTCTGTGGTTCTCAACCATGGCTCCACACTTGAATCCCTGAGACACTATAAAAAAATACTGTACCTGCCCCTCCCTCCCAATATAATGGTCTGGATAAGACCCAGACAGTACAGGTTTTAAAAACTTTCCAAATGATTTGAGTATGCAGCCAGGGTTGGAAGCCACTGATGAAAACCCTCATTTTATAAATTAAAAAAATGAAATCCATTGAGTCTGAGATCTGCCAACAGTCACACAGCTGGGCAACGCTAGGATGGAAACTGTCACTTAACTCTTTGGAGAAATAGCAGTATGGAAGAAACTTCCTTACAATATAATAATTTATAAATTTTATGGTAGTTAAATGCATAAAGTTCAAAATCATAAAGGTTGAAGTTCAAATCAGGGCTCTGAGAGTTATTTAAAACACCTCTGAGCTCAGGTCTCACCCTACACCAATCAATTCAGAATTTCTAGAATTGAGATAGGCAGTGAGTTCCCCCAGGCAATTCCAACGTGCAAACAAGTTCAAGAGCTGATGAGCTATGTGGCCTTGGTGTAATGACTTGGTCTCTGATCCTAGCTCATTCTGGACGTTGAGAGGATTAAATAGGATAATGGGTGTACATATGCTATTAGCATGATTACTGCCACCACCTCTTCTGTTACTGCCATGACCATAATTAGTAGTATTTCTTCTTTCTTTTTAATTGATATCATTCATATCAAAATCACATTTTAATGTGATTCAGTGGTGTTCAGTATATTCACAAAATTGTGCAACGATCATCACCATCTAATTCCAGAACATTTTCATCACCCAATTAAAAAATCTCACATCTTTAGTAAACTCTCCTACCAGCTCCTGGCAACTACTAATCTATTTTCTGGCTCTACGAATTTAAATATTCTGAATACTTTATGTAAATGCAATCATACAATATGTGCCCCTTTGTGTGCTGCTTTTCACACTTAGCATAATGGTTTTGAGGTTTGGCCATGTTGTAGCACATATCTCTGCTTCATTTTTTATAGTTATATAACATTCCATTGTATGGATATACCACATGTTATTTTCAGCAGTTGTTTACACTTTTTTAGATACTATGAATGATACTGTTATGAGCTTCTGAACACACATTTTTGTATGGACATGTTTTCAGTTCTCCTGGGTATACCCAAGAGTAGAATCACTCTATCATATTTTATCCTTAGCTTTTTGAACAACTACTACTTTTCCAAAGTGGCTGCAGCACCACATTACACTCACACCAGCAATGTGTAAGGGTTCCAACTCCTCTCCCTCCTAACACTCGATCTTCCTGATACTCAACATCTTAGTGGGTGTGAAGTGACAATTCATTACAGACATGATTTGCATTTTCTTGATGATTAAGAATGTTAAGTATCTTCATGAGCCATTTGGAATCGCTGGAGAAATATCTACTCAAATTCTTCACGATTTTTAACTGGGTTATTTGTCTTTTTATTATTTTTATAATTTATTTATCTGTATAATTATTTATGCTATATTTACTATCATTTTTATTGTCTTTGTATCTTCGAGTTATAAGAGTTCCTTATATTTCCAGACACTAGATCCTTTTCAGATAGTGGTTAACCACCCTTCATCTGGAAATCTAAAACTTAAAATGCTCCAAAATCCAAAACTCCTTGAGTGCTGACATGATGCCATAGTGCAAATTCCATACTTGATCTCATGGGATGGGCTGCAGTCAAAACACAGGTACACTAAAAATACTGTGTAAAATTACCTGCAGGCTATGTGTATAAGATGTATGTTGAAACATAAATGATTTTCATGTCTAGAACTCAGGTCCCCTCCCCCAAAATCTTGTTATGTACACGCAAATATGCCAAAACACAAAACAATCCAAAATCCAAAATATCTGTGGTTCCAAGCATTTCAATGGACACTCACCCTATACAGTTTTTACATTTTCTCCCATTTTGAGGATTATCTTTCACTTTCCTGATAATATCTACCATGTTTTGGATATGGTTTGACTGTGTTCCCAAAAGGTTTGTGTGTTGGAAGCCTGGTCCCCCGCAAGGCTGTATGAAATGTGGAATCTTTAAAAGGTGGCACCTGGAGAAAGGTCAGGGTCACAACTAGGTCACAGGGGCTCAACCCTCATGAATGGATTAATGGTGTCTCTCAGGAATAAATTAGAACTTGTGGAGCTGGATTAGTTCCCTCAAAAATAGGCTGTTAAAAAACAAGTTTGGTGCCAGGTGTGGTGGCACATACCTACAATCCCAGTGGCTCTGGAGGCTGAAGCAGGAGGATTTTAAGTTCAAGACCAGCCCAACAAATCAGCAAGGCCCTCAGCAATTTATTAAGACTGTCTCAAAATAAAAAATAAAACGGGCCAGGGATGTGGCTCAGTGGTTAAGTACTACTGGGTTTAAACTCCAATACCAATATTTACTTACTAAATAAATAAATACAAATAAGTTTGGAGTCAGGTGCTGTGGTTGACACCTGTAATCCCAGAAATTTAGGAGGCTGACACAGGATAATTCAAAGTTCCAGGCCAGCTTGGGCAACTTAGTGAGACTCTGTATCAAAATAAAAGAAGGCTAGAGATGTAGCTCAGTGGTAAAGCATCCCTGAATTCAATCCCAGCATCCCCACCTCTGCCAAATGTTAGGGGAATAGAAGTCTTGCCTAGCATGTGCAAGGTCCTGGGTTCAATCTTTGACACTAAAAAAAAAAAAGAAAAAAGAAAAAGTTCAGCTTTCTTGACATTCTCTCTCTTTCCTCCTGTCTCGCTATGTGACCTTTCTCTTTATCTCTTATACACACTCCTGTCATGATGCCATCCACCATATTGTCAAGTGGCCATACGGGGCCCTTACCAGAGGTAGAACAGATGATGCTGTCCAATCTTGCAAGGACTTTAACCCTCCAAAACTATAAATTCTTTTCTGTATAAAGTATAAAAGCTTTTCATTTTGATAACATCAAATTTATCTATTTTAGTATTTGGTTGTTTGTGTATTAACTGTTTGTGTATTAAATTTAAGGGAGAAATTAAAGGCAAAAAGTTACGAAGATATCCAACTAGGTTAAGTTGTTCAAACTTTTAACAAGCCAAACTAGCTCAGAAGACTAGGGTTGGCCATCAATTTAAACCATGAATTCCCATTTAGGTAACATATTCACCTTATCTTGGTTAAGAGTAGGAAGGAAACTAATTAACTAGATTTTCAAATTAAGTAACCTTTGAATGCCAAGAGTTCAAGGAACTCTAATCAGATTTGTACATTCTCAGTGATATTTGTTACAGCATCTAAATTTTCAGTCTATTAGAATTGAAATTTTTTTCATCATTTTAAATAAAATTTGGGGCTGGGGATAATATAGCTCAGTTGGTAGAGTGCTTGCCTTGCAAGCACAAGGCCCTGGGTTCAATCCCCAGCACCAAAAAAAAAAAAAGCTTTTTGAGTGGTGATGGTTGCACATCAATATGAATATAGCTAATGTCACTGAACTGCACACTTAAAATAAGATGGCAAATTTTATTTGTATATATAAACACATTTTTTAAAAAAAGTAAGAGGAAGATGAATAGAGAAGATGAAGACCTCCAAGACAAATAAACCAGTCTTGAGTACCTGAAGGCAGATAAAATTCAGACATTCAGAAAAGCCTGCCAAGGAAGGCATGTTTTACTGGGTGCTCAAACACCAGAAAAGCAAAATTCTGCAAAGAACACAAGAGGGAGGTTACCCCAGAAGGGTAATGTGGCCCACCACACCGTCATATAGCACTTTGTCCCTAAAGATTGATGTGGGGCTATACAAGGACATTCTTCTTACTTCTGAAAACCTGGGCTGCATGCAAATGTAATTTTATTTCCATGTTGGGGGCTCCTCCTAAAGAGAAGTTAGTTTCCTCATACCACATAGGCTAAGGGCCCTCTTAAATATGGAATTATGTTAACACCAATATTTTCATTTTTGGTTAACAATAAACCAATGTCCCAGAGTATTGTACAGAGAAAAGAAGACAGGAAAGATACCTCAGGGCAAGGAAACATGAAAACCCTGAGATGTGCCTCTTTGCTTTAAAGTTCTTTTAAGAATATTACTTTAGCATCTAAAACAAGTAGAATGGCATTTTTTTCAGAAAACACCTTTGCCCATATACTTCCAAAGTAAAAAAGTGTGTTCAGTGCAGCTTTTAAATTTACAGATGTCCAAAACCTCCAAGGACACCAAAATCCATGGATGCTCAAGTCCTTTATATAAAATAGCACAGAATTTGCATATGACCTACCCACATATTCCCAAATTCTTTACATCATCTCTAGATTACTTAGAATAACTAATAAAATGTATTAAATATATATAAATAGTTCTCATACCATATTGCTCAAAGAATAATGACAAAAAATATATACATATTCAGTAGAAATGCATTTTTTTTTCAAAATTTTTCAATCTGCTATTGGCTGAATCCAAGGAAGCAGAACCCACAAATATTGAGGGCCAACTAAACAGTCACAAACATAAACCACAAGGCGTTACTTCTTTAATGTATGAACTCAGGGGTCAGATTTTTCAAAAAAAAAAAAAAACAACTGACACCAAATAAGCTTTTCTAAAACTAGTTCTATAAATATAACAAGCACCACTGAATATAATTTTATTCTAAATTGATCCAGTTTATGTACCATATCTAAAACTTGTTTTTATAGTGTAGACAGTCCAGAGCAATGCCTCACCAGGGTAAATGCTCAACAGGGACTTGCTGAATGAATGAGGAGTAAGTCTTTGGAAACAGGGATGATATCGCAGGCTAAAATCTCCTATTCCTTCCAGATCCACTAGGATGTGACTTTGATTATTATGGCAATAAAATATAACCTAATATCTTTGCAATTCAATTCAACAGACATATCAGATTCTCTGTAAAAAGGGGGAAGGAGGAGGGAGAGAGGGTAAAGAAAAGGAAGGAGTATCTCATTATACCAGGAGGAGCTTCTCCAACAATCACAAGCATTAGACAATTTAAGAACGCTAAACTCAATACCCTATCTACCAAAAATTGAGAGGAAATATTTGATATCTACAAAACTGATCACCCACTTGACCCTTTATCTCAGGAAGATGGAGTAAGGTCACTCCCTTTTGGAGTATTTCACCTAAGACTGCAAACTTGTCGAGTAGCCAAGAGCTACACAAGAGAAAGACACTCTGCAGGTAGCAACTCCTCAGGATAACGTAATGGATTGAACTGTATCTTCCCAAAATTCCTATGTTGAAGTCCTAACCTCTGATACCTCAGAATCTGACCTTATTTAGACACAGGGCAAATTCTGAGGTAACCATTTGAAGTGGCGTTGTACTGCAGTAAAGTGGCACCCTAAATCAACATGCGTATTGGCCTCATAGAAAGGGAAATTAACACACAGGAACACAAGACAGTACAGCCCAAGAAGACTGGAGTTCTGCAGTCACAAGCCAAGGAACTAAGAGCTTGGCTTTTCTGACACCTTGATTTTGGACTTTAGACCTCTAAAACTGTAAGGCAATCAGCAATCAATTCCTATTGGGTTTTTTGGGGAGGCCAGGGGTGGTACTATGGATCAAACAGAGAGGCACTTTATCCCTAAACTACATCCCCAACCCTTTTTTTCTTATGTTTTATTTTGAGACAGGTTCTCACTAAGTTGCTGAAGCTGGACTTGAACTTGCAAACCTCCTGTCTCAGCCTCCTAAGTAGCTGGGATTACAGGTATGTGCTATTGTGCCTGGATAAATTCCTGTTGTTCCAAGCCATGCAGTTTGTGGTACTTGTTACTGCAGCCCCAGCAATCTAATGCAGTCTATAAAAGCTATTGTGGGCCAACTATCCTACTCCCTTCAGACTACATTTCAGATCTGGCCTTCCATACCGTGGCCATGGCCACATCACCAAAGGCCCCAACATTTCACCCTTGAGCTGCTGCCACAGCTCTGGTCTCCCTGACTTTAGGCTCTACTTCTATGTCCTTCAGCTGCCCAACCTCCTGCACATCACTGTAACATTAACTTTTCAAAGATGCCAACTTTGCATCAGTCCCTTATT
This sequence comes from Glaucomys volans, assembly GCA_020662805.1. NCBI lineage: Eukaryota > Metazoa > Chordata > Mammalia > Rodentia > Sciuridae > Glaucomys > Glaucomys volans. Next base: position 165,698 of record JAJEJO010000365.1, read on the forward strand.
AAAAATCTCCAGTGACTCACCATTTCCTATAGGAAAAAGATCAAATTCGCTTGCCTAGCATTCAGGTCTCTAAGTTAACTCTAATTGTTAGGTGAGATTCTCATGACCCTAGAATGTACAACCATTATTCTTGAGGCCTTGCTTCCTCCTGGGCTTGTCATTCTTCCCTCTTTCCAACTCAAACCTTGACTATCCAGTGAAGACTACTGTCAGGACCCACACTGTCCTTGAGGCTCTCTATATCCATGTCCAACCCAAAAGCCACATCTCTGACTATGCACTACTGCCTGCATCAGTCATTCTGCACTCATCACAGAGTGCCCTAGCATCTGAGAAGTGCACACTGGAATCCCACAGCTGGACTAGGAGTTCCTCAAGGACAGAATCCGTGTTTTCCGATTTTAGGAAGTTCTTAAAGTCAAAGACAATGCTAGGCTTATTTTTAGGTAACCTCTAAATTCTTACTGAAATAACTATTAAACATATGTTTTAAACCCTCAAAATGCTACATTTGGCTTTTCCTTCAACTTGGATTTGAGAATTGGAATAAATAAAAAGATTTCATATAATCCTAATTACTCCACATATATCCAAGTAATTTAAAACTTATAACAAATGGGGGGATACTTTCAGACCCAAGTTACTTACCATTCTTCATTACTACATTGGACCAGACATTGGCATTCAAGGCTTGGACAATTCTCTTTACTCCTGTAGATTCAGGAAAATCATCTAATCAGGGGGAAAAACATATATATTTATATACACACTTATATGTACCTTCATGTACATTCATGTATGTCTAGATATCTAGAGATCCCCAAATCCATATTTTCAATAACTGTGGCATAATTATCTTGCTTATTTAGTTGTTTCCTCACACCTAACTTGTATAATAGGAAAAGAAATATAGCAAATACAAAACTCAAGAGTTCCTGATAGGTATATTCTACAAACTAAAATAATTAAACAAACAACATGATATAACAGTTAAATAATAGTCATCCCCATTGCCTCACCAATGGAATCAACCCATATTCTCCTAAAGATGTAAGTTTCCATAATCCTGGCAGAGTACTACAGATATGAATCTCAGTTATCTACGCTGAATGAGCTTCCTGAAGGCAGAATGGAACTTTCAGTACACTGTAACACACTGCAAATGCTCTGTCTTCCACTGGGGACCACACAGTAATGAATATTATCTCTATTTAGAGAATAATCTCATGATGAAAGAAAAGAATTTAATGTAAAAAGTGACTTTACTATAACCCTAAGTGTTAAGAGACAGGCAATGGGTTACTTTAAAAAAAAATTAATTTAGTATTAGTATTATTTGATTAGTACTATTTGATGGATCCTACTTCAAATAACAGGGCCTTGATCCCAGTTAGCATGCCAATAATATAGTGGTATTGAGCTACAAATTAAGTCTCACTATTGACAAAGGATAAAGAGATCATTCAGATGTTGAAGACTGTAAGATTGAACATAGAAAGTAATGGCAGAAATAGCTTTCACATGGTTAAAAGGGAAAAGAGTCTGAAGAACACTGTTCAAACATGACCTGCCTCTAGTGACCTGGCCTGGTGCTGGGAAGTTTGACAGGAAGAGTACAGAATTTCAAGTCAGAAGATCCAAAGTTGAGCCCCAATTCCATCACTGAAGGGCTAATCATTTATGTTATCCTTAAAATAAAGTAGAGATGATGCCACCCTTCATCTGATGATTCACTGGTATAACTTTCTTTCCCAGACTAGACACTCCTTGAGGGCAGGAACCATCCTTATTGAGTTCATTATGCCCACTGGGCCAAACAGTGCCGGAAAGAAACAGGCACTCAGCAAGTGCCATGGGGGCTAATGAATCATTTAAAGAATACCAACCTACCCTAACAGAAATACAGTAAGGATTAAACTGAAAATATTCTGCAAAGATGAGTTTATTGCCATTAGTGTTCGGATGAAGACATAAGAGGCATGTTTATTCTAACTATGAATGACTCAAGTCTTGAAAAAATAATACTTTAATCCAGAAAACAAAAATGAAGAGCTAGAACCAATAAGATGAAATTTAATACAAACAAGCATAAAGTCTCATATGAATGTTTGAGTCATACATGCAAATAAAAGGTAAGGAAATAAGGCTTGGGAATAGTTTGTATTTAAAAATTCTAGGAAGATTTTTATTACCTTACCTAAAGATGACATGTCTAAAAGTTTATCTTAAAGATTAAGCTAATTAATACAAGAACATTGTTCAGACAAAGGGCAAGGAAAAGAACAGTGGTATAAAGGAGCAGAGATTCCAAAATGATAAATATTGACTCACAACGATAGGAGGGCAATTCTAGTGCCAGAAATAAAGGCTGACATACACGCTCACATACGTGAAATGGGGCACAAGTTTTAGGGACCTAAAACAACACAGAAGGAAAAACTGTACTTACTAATGTTCTTAAAAATGTTTAGAAATAAAAATACGCCTTTTATTTCATTTTTGTTCTCTTCTCTGGTAGGATTTTATTCACAAAGGTAAGAGCCATTTTTGAAAAATTCTAACTAAGCCAGAAAATAGAAAGATATTCCTTGATTTTTTTATTTGCTCTAATAAGTTATACATGACAGCAGAATGCATTTTGATTCACTGTGCACAGATGGAGCACAACTTTTCATTTCTCTGGTTGGACACAGTGTAGATTACACCATTCATGCAATCATACATGTACATAGGGTAATGATGTCCATCTCATTCTACCATCTTTCCCACCCTCAAGGGTCTCTTCCCTCCCCCCTCTCCCCTCTGCCCAATTCAAAGTTCCTCCATTCTTCCCTTGCCCCCTCCCCATAATGGATCAGCATCCACATATCAGAGAAAACATTTGGCCTTTGGCTTTTTGGGATTGGTTTATCTTACTCAGCACAATTTTCTCCAACTTCATCCATATACCTGTGAATGCCATAATTTTTATTCTTCTTTAAGGCTAAGTAATATTCCATCATGTATATATGCCACAGTTTCTTGATCCATTCATCTACTGAAGAGCATCTAGGTTGGTTTCATAGTTTAGCTACTGTGAATTGAGCTGCTATAAACATTGATGTGGCTGTGTCACTGTAATAAGCTGATTTTAAGTCCTTTGGGTATAGACCGAGGAGTAGGATAGCTGGGTCAAATGGTGTTTCCATTCCAAGTTTTCTAAGGAATCTCCATACTGCTTTCCAGAGTGGTTGCACCAATTTGCAGTCACACCAGCAATGGATGAGTGTATCTTTTCCCCCACATCCTCACCAATGCTTATTGTTGCTATTTTGATTGGAGTGAGATGAAATCTTAGTTTTTATTTGCTTTTCTCTAATTACTAGAGATGTTGAACATATTTCTTAATAATTTCAAAAAATAAATAGGCTTCGGGCTGGGGATATAATTAAGTGATAGAGTGCTTACCTAGCATACATGAAGCCATGGGTTCAACCCCCCACATCACAAATAAATACACACACACACACACATACACACACACACACACTCGCTTTATATAATGGGTGCTTATGTGCTATCTAAGTGCTTCAGTTCACAGGCCAATGTGAACTGCCTGGAATGTCTTTCGGAATAACTGGCATCTTCTCAGTGCCAGTCCCTACAAGTCCTCTAACTAGTTCAGTAAGTCTTCTACTTCTTCCCCATGGAGAAACTGACGTGTGAGAATTCATGGTACCAACCATGACCTGAATTTCTAAACAGAAATAATAATCTCTTCTACCTCTGAAATACTACAACTTTATATACATGTATACATATATATACACACATACATACACATTTTACCTTTGGTACCACCTTATAAGGTTTTGGTGGGCCAAAATCTGTCTTATCTAGGTAGATCCCACAACAACTTATTTGGAATGAAAAAGAAGAAAAAGGAAATAGGGGAGCAGGAAGGAAGAGGTAAGAAACAGAAGATACAGACAGCAGAAAGCAGGTGATGCAGAGCTACCCGGAGGTGGGTGGGTATTCTGGGTTTATTTTTGGTTTCAAAAAATGTTCCAGAGACACAGGTCTGGCATGTCCCTCAATGTTCCTGCAGATTCAGCCTTAGCTTATTATGAATTCTAAAGAAGGAAAATAAACTCTAGCTATGACTACACGTCTAACCCTCCTCTTTGTCAGAAGGGAATGGAAAAGGGAATAGAGCAATGACAATGATTTTAGACAGAAATCCTTTACTTGTCCATCCTTTAAAAAAAACCCAACCAACTAACATTTTCAAAGTCCTAAAATGAGTAATGAAACCAAATAAATGAATTATTATATTACTGATAAGACCACACCAATGGATTTTGCTCAAATCTTTTCAAATAACTGGGGGAAAATAATGTTTCTTCAGTTTCACCGTAATACTTCCCTAGAATAAAAGAATCTGATATCTCAATCCAAATGCCATGTTTTCTCCTAATACATAAACACTTACCATCCTCCTCGGGCAATTCCTCTGGGCTAAGTTCAACCAATTCAAAGCCATGTTTGATGCACCATTCTTGAGCTTTTTGTCTGTTTACTCCTAAAATAATAAGCAGAACAATCTATAAGCAAAAATAAAACATGAATACCCTGCAATAATCTACACAAATCTCAAATGTTTCTCCCTCAATGCCAATGTTATTAAAGGCATCTAGAATCAAGTAACATAAAGAAAATGATTTCTTAGCCCCTTAATATCTATTCTTTAAAAACAAGGTAAACAGTGCAAGACTAAAGAGAAACAGCTAAAATATCTTTGTGAAGTAACAAAGTCCCAAGACATGTACTGTCTAAACTAAGAAGACAGGGGTCCTCTGACTGTAAAGAAGAGCAAACATGTGCTGCCACCACCCAGCTGAGGGCCTCACCATCTTCAGACACTCTGTCGCAGACCAAGATCATCACCTCAGGTAACCATGCCTCTGCCAGCGGAAGCCATGAGGAGACAGTGTCAAGGCCCGACTTCTATAGGGAGCAAAACCAAACACAAACAAAAACAGGAAAAGAGACATTAAAAAAACTCAAGAAAATGCAGAGTGGGAAAAAAGGCATATGATAATTTCTTATTCAAGGCTCCATGGAAAACAAAATCTTACTTGTGTGCTGTCAAAGTAAACCACAAATGCCTGCACAGACTCCGCAATCTCTGCAGTAACAAGAAATTTATTCGGCACCACACATAGATTGATATCTGCAGAGTAGTATTTATTATCAATGGTCCAGGGATAAAACCTCACAGTATCATTGGAAGTCGCTTCTACAAGATCTTCGGTTCCAAGGATATCTAAATAAATGATAAAACATTAGCATGGACAGTGCAAGCTTACATACACTGGTCACTTTTCTCAACAAGATACCAGGTTAATCTGGTACTTGGGCTATTTCCCTTTATGCTAGGATTCCAAAGTGCCCTGCATTTATTAGAATATTCTCCTCTGTGATCATTTGATTATAAAAGTAATGGTGACATAATTTAAGCCACCGGTTTTCAATTTTAAGAACAAAAAAATCATTGTGTCTAAACCGTCATCTAATTAAATACCCAGTAAAGAGCAAATAGAAGAGAAAGAATGACAGCTCCATTTATTTTATTGCTTAAGTATTTCATGGGAGATGGAGAATTATAAGAATCTCCAAGAATCTGTAACTATTTTGTACTTACTGCCTGCTAAAAGGAAGACAGATTAATGCTATGCTATTAATAAAACAGAAGAGCTACATATATTCCTTGGGCTAAATGCTTAGACATTAATTCAATTAATGGAATACAAGAATAGAAACTGATAAATGACCCCAACTCCATTCATATACAGGCTTGTTCAGACTTTGATAGCCAATGCAAACTCTTGTTTGATGAAGACATCTCTGGCAAATTTCAAATGTATAAAAGTCAAGTAAGTTAAATGTTTTAGATTATAATCGAATCTTTCAGAAATCCACATGCAGGACAGATAAAATAGGAAACCTTCATAGAAGACAAGTTTGATGAACAAATTAATATAGATGTAGTCATGAAACCACTGAAGCATTTTGCTTCCATCATATCATGCAATATTTAGAACTGGAAAGGACATTGGTAATTGTTCTAACCCCAACTCCCATTCCTCATACCCATACCCACAACCTCTATTTTATGCAGATGCAGAAAATGAGCTTAGGGAAGTAAAATAGCATACAACCAATGGCTTCTTAGAAGAATACAAAGAAAAATGGTCAAAAACTCCTTTTCAGAGCATACAAAAATGAACATGTCAAATGTGCCTTAAACTCATAATCAGCATGACACTGAAAACTACAAATTAAATTTTAAATTCCAGAGCTAAGAGTACACATTTGGAAAGCTGCCATCGTTTTTCCTTGGTATAAAGATGTGGATAAATTATTCAGCCCAGACAACTGCTAGGAGTAACATTTAATAATACACAAATGTGTGCATGCATGGGCTTGTAAGTGCACAGATGTATCATTTTGGTTAATAAAGTTTCATTACATAGAAGGAACCTGTCTTCTGAAAAATTAAAAGCCTGTTTCTAAAAAAAAAATTAAATTTAAAATATATTTGAGATTTAAGGCTTGTTGTGAAACTATTTTTTTTTTTCAAAATTTTCACCAAAATCAGAATTGTTATCCTTAAATGAACAGGTCTGTGCCCATATTGGAAATTCTGACCCGTTTTCCTATCTCCAAGAAATTAGCAGTTCTTCCTGCTCCATTTCTACCTAAAGTCATAATCTTTTCTTTAGTGTCAATCACTTCCATAGCAATCAGTTGCGTATCTCTCTCATGGAACATCACAAGTTCAGGTGGGAATTCAGCAACAGGAACAAATGAATTATTAACATCAAAGATTTCACTTTCATAGAAACATCTCATTTAAAAAAAAAAACTGCTTGATCGAAGTGTACCTTCCATTCGAAGCTAACATATCGAACTTAAAGCAGGTGGCATACCAACATGTGGCTATTTCTGAGAACCAAATACCGCACAGCCAGCACACAAACCATGGTATATGGAAAAGGGCAAAGTAAACCAAGGAGAGCAGCAAAAAAAAAAAAAAAAAAAAAAAAGTATAAACTGAGTTTTTGTTTTGTTTTGTTTTTGGGTCCTAGGGATTGAAACCAGGGGCAAATTACTTACTAGAATGTAGAATATTTAGATCTATTAAAGATGGTTGTTTTATGAATGCTTAAAATATAAAAGAACAAATTAATGTCATGAAATGCTATTAAAATTTCACTTTTATACTGTCTAGCTTTTTTTGCATGATACTTACCAAATACATCATTTCTTAATACATAAATTATATGTATTACAATACCTATACAAAATGGAGTACTATTCAGCCATAAAAAGAATGAAACCCTGGCACTGTGACAATGTAGATGAACCTGGAGAACACTGTGTGAAGGGAAATGAAGTCAGACACAAAGACAAGCACCACATGATTTCATTCACATGTGCAATCTAAAAAGGTTGAACTCATACAAAATGAGAATAGAATGATGGATAACAGAAGCTGGTGTGGTGGTGAGGGAAGGGGTGCTGGGGAGATGTTGGTTAAAGGGAATATAATTACAGTTAGATAGGACGAATGTTAGAAGAAAAAAAAGTCCAGAATAGGTAAACAGAACGGAAGACAGATCAATGATTGCCTGAGGCTGGGCTAGGAAAGAGAAGGAGGGTGGTAGAGAATGACTACTAACAGTTGTGGTGTTTCTGGGGTGATGACAATGTTCTAAAATGACCGTAGCGGAGGCTGCACAGCTCTGTGAGCACACTGAGAACCACTGCACGGTTCACTTAAAATGGGTGAAATGCACAACATGTGAATTAAGTAAAGTTTTTTTAAGTAAATAAATAAAATCAAAGGAAACAGAAGGAAAAGAAAAAAAGCAGCAGCTCTTTCTCCTTTCTTTAAACCCAGATAGGAACAGAACCAATAAGTTGGGAAAAACGAATTCCACATTTTAGTAGCTGGGTGGGTTTTGTTTTATTCTCTGTACTGCCTAAAACAAGTTGATGGCTCAATTCACTTATCAGATTTTTTTTTTCATTTTTAACATTTTATGTCTAATCAGATACTTTGAGTGAAGCTGCATATGGACTTTATTATCACATCTGTGCCATATTAGAACCAGGGAGAGAGGAGTGAAGACTGCCTGGTTCCAGTTCTCATCATCAATATCTTAATGTAGAGTTTAATTGTAAGAATGTAAATGTAAATGTCTACATTAAATATCGCTTTCCTCCCTTGTCTTTTTTATTTAGCTTCAAATGCTTAACAAGTTTATTCTTTCCCAAATTAAAACAAATAGCACCAAATGCTTGTGCACATGGCTAAGTTTTGAGATCAGCTAGTTTAACTCACTCATTTCCCAGATGAGAAAACTGAGGGCCAGAAAAAAGAAGGCACTTGCCTAAAAAGAGCAGAGCCTAAAAACATCAGGTCATCAGCATTCTTTCCTACTACGCTACCACCTTATAATACTTAGCATCTGAGCTGAATCACACTCAAACATCTGTCATAGCCAAAATCAACCCTTGGACCTAAAGTATCCTCTGTACTTTTAGGACCACTAAAAACAATATCCAAAATGAAGGTACCATTGCAATGACCTCTCAGGACAATTAACCCATGAGAAAACTTTTGTGGCATTCAGGTATTTATGGCAAAAGAGAGTCCCAGTGATTTTCAGGGTTTGCTGTGCGTTCTGTGGTTTATTGCTGCCATTCTGACTTCCTAGAGAAACCTGCCTTGATCTCCCTCGCCCTTCCCGGTATTGAATTTTGATTCATCCTCCCCAGTACATACTATTAAAACACAGCTTCGCTCCCCTCCTAGTGGAGGTCAGCCTGTGTCATTCCCACTGTTGGCAGCCACCTGGTGGAGCTGCAATATGTAATTTTTTTAAGAGACAAACACTACGTGACTAATTGCCAGGTCTCTTATTACATATCTTATTACATACTTGGTTTCATAGCTTAAAGTAGTTAATTTGCAGTGCTTTTATATAACAAGTTACATTTCGACCCAGTTCCAGGAGCAAGTGCAGGCCTTTCCCCCAGTTGTAAGCTTTCCCTATCTGAGAAACCATTCTGTAGTCATCAATTATCCAGCACCTCCTATACACCTTCTTGCTTCCTTGGTGAATTTATTTCCTATAATCCCACAGAATAAGTTATTGAAAACAAACATACAAGGGATTTGAAGGGAGCTGTATGCCAAAGCAACATTTCAGTTTAGTAACCCAATACCTCCCTCTCTTGCCCAACTTTGTCCTGCTCCCTGTTTAGCCTCATATTCCAAAAGAGTGTCAATTTGGTAAGCAAATCAAGAAGAGGCAGCTAAGCTTTCGATTGTTCATATTCAATAAGAGGTGATACTCTTTCTATCATGAATGAGGAAGCAGACTTAAGGTGAATCCTCCAAACCACCATAAATATCCATTTTTATGTGCATGCATGCATGAACACACACTCATTTCATGCATTACATACACACACACACACACACACACACACACATATATATATTATCCTCTTATTTTATTACCCCTCCTATGTCACTTCAGCACTTTGGCCAAAAATGACAAGTGCATTTTAAACTTAGCACACTGATACTGTGTTTTGGATTTTGCACATCTCCTTTAGCTATAAAATAATTCAGAACACTTTTAATCCCAATAGAATTAATGTACACTTAACTACACATAACCTTTGTAAAGAGAAACTGTCCAGTGGTTAAATCATGTTTCCTATGTCCTGAGGAAAGTGATAGCTGCCACCACAAACCAAGATGATCTTTCCAGAAACCAGCACTCTTCTGAGAATACGAAATTAGTTTTATTCTTTTTCAAACTGAAACCGCCTTTACAGTCAGTCATCACAATGTCCCACCCCTTATGAATGTCTTTCATGGCATCTACTACCCCAAAGACCCAAAGTTGCTCTCCCTCCCCTCCATGAAGATAGCACTAATCAGAAGGGAAAAGTCACAGAAATCAGCCAGCATAGACCTTGGGTCAGAGACCTGCATGTGAATGCTGGTCCTCTGCAGCCCTATGTCCCATCCCTCTAATGGAGACAAAAACACTCCTCAAATGGTTGTGGATTAAACGAAAATGTGTAAGAAAGGGCAGGCGCAGAGCACAGAGGAGGGTCTCACAGTAAAGGTTCATTTCCTTCTTCCCCTCGTTTTTTGATGCGTGACAGTACTCCTGACTTCAGGGTAGGAGAGGACCTCACTGAAGAGGGTTAGTAGGACACACTATAATTAAGAAAACCCCTTCCTTCAAGCTGCTCTGGCCCATCTCTTCCAGCCCTGACCACCCCCTAAAATACAATTTGTCCAATTTTTCTTTTCCATTGTTAGGGCATAAACTAAGACAAAAGAAAAAGCAAGCAGGAAAATTATAGAAGGCAGTCCAGTCTGATGTCAGCTAAAGGGGGAAGCAGCCATTATGAAAGAAAAGAACTGAATAAAATGTTATTCAGGGGAAAACAAAACAAAACCCAGGGTTTTCATTAACCATTGAAGTAAAAAGCTCTAAAAACCATACTGGGTCCACATTACTGCAACCAGCTAATCACTAGGTCATTGCTGTAATTCTCAATTCATGAGAATGTCATAGAAGGGCGGGTGTGGGTTATGCTGCTTCATCGAATGCTTTACAACAGTTATTATAACCAACAGATGACTTCCACATACTAAGACAGAGCACAGTGCTGCAATGTTAAGGGCCCTGGTAGCCTGCACTGGCATTTAAAGGTTAAACTGCAATGTTAGAAATCGGCCTTTACACAGACAAATGCCAGGAAATTCCTACCTGGGAGTCCCTGAGTAACCATAGCCCAGCCTCCGGGTGCAAGTACACAGCATTTGTTTCAGTCTCTGGGACGGGTCAATAGCTGGAGCAGTATGAGATGCTGGGGAAGAATAACTAGATTGAGGTAAAGCAGCACACCACTGACTTAATCGTACAGAGATTCTGCTTTGCTTACAATACTTCATTACCTCTCTGACACACCCTTCTCTCTGGTCACATTTCCAAATACTCTTGGACTTTTTATATCACAGTGAAAAAGTTTTAAAAGTTGAAGCAAAGGAAATCCAACCCGGTCCTTTTTCTTTTCTTCAAGTTTACTTTCTCCCAATACTCATCTGGGATTAGTCACCTCAGCTTCATTTTAAAGGAACTGTGTGTGCATGCAAGCCTGCGTATGGTCTCTGCAAGGAGAAACACACAAACAGGAACATAAAGACACTGGTAGGCGGGGAAGAACACCAAGGAGTATTTTATGAGGGTCAAACAGAAACTATCAGCCTCTAAGGTTTATGGGCTGCCTGGAAAGATCAATTCATCAACTCCAGAGGCACAGGCCACTAATCCAATTCTGACCCTGATTTTTTGGGAGAGGGAACTTCTTTGAATTGTTACTATTACCTATTCAAAATTGTAGTTCTACGTCCACATCTAAAGTAGTGGTTCTCTGTGACTTCATGATTTTGCAACCCACAGACATATGCCAACATTTGGAGTTTTGGTGTTTTGGTTTTTTGGGTTTTTTTGGGTTGTCACAAGTAGGAAGATCTACTCACATCCACCTGAGTAGAGGCCAAAAAACTGCTGAACATCCTACCACGATCAGGACAGCCCCACAGTTTACCCAAAATGTCAACACTGTGGAAGCTGAGAAACACTGATCTAAAGGAAGGAAACCTTGTGGAGTTGTCTTGATTTATTCGTGACACAAATTAAAAATTCTGGAATGCAAAGTGAGTTCTATTCTCTCTTACAGAACTAGAACTAGTCATTAGGCTGGAACCATAGCCTCCCATTCCAGATACAAATGTCTTCACTTGAACCGATAAAATCTGTTTCTGCTATAATCTGATATATCTCATACCTTCTTTGATTATTAGCCATAAAAATTACTTGGCAATAAATCTTAAGTGCTTTGAAAATAATCTATGAATATTAGTTTTCCAGAAAAATGGTCGTATAAAATCTAAATGGGACAATTGTGAGGTGACATATTATCATATTCAAATGCTAATTTTTCATAAACAAATCAACATCACAGAATAAAACCTTATAAGAAATCTCCACATCCACTTAGAATGACAATATCTGCAACAGACACTAATTTACTCTGAAAGAAAAGCATGTCCAAGATGAATTTTCCCAAACAGAGTAAGTTTAATAAAGAACATTTATGCTGTAGCCCCTGTACTCAAAGACTAAAAACACATTTGTTCAACTGGAAAATGTCACAAAGCTAACAAATCCAAAGTCCCAGCCTCCAAAGGCCTTCAAGAAGAGCAAAATCATCATTGGGCATCACATGGTCAAAGGATGATGGAAAAGAAAGCATGATAAGCTAGACTTTGTCAAAATTAAAAACTTTTGCATTTTAAAACACATGAAAGCCAAAATAAGAAACTGGAAAAAATTTTTTAAAATTATAAATCCACAGGGACCTATAAGAAGATATAAAGAACTCTTAAAATAATGTCAGAAAAATTTTAAATGGACAAAAATATTTCAATAGACCTTCCATCAAAAACTTAAGATGGACTTCGTGCACACAGAATAATTCTCAATATCATTAGTTATTAAAGAAAAGTAAATCAAAACCACAGATATTTCACACTTACTAGAACAGCTATAATTGAAAACGCAGACAAAAATAAGTGTTATTGCAACCTTCAATACATTGCTGATGGAAATGTAAAATGGTGCAGCCACTCAGAGACAGATTGGCAGTTTCTTAAAATATTAAATATAAACTTACCATATGACCCAACAATTCTACTCCTAGGCATCTACCCAAGAGAAATGAAAACATATGTCTATACATAAAGTTGTACAAGAATGTTCATAACAGCATTATTCATAATAGCCAGAAAGTAGAAACAGCCCAAATGTCCCTCAACTGTTGAATGGATAAACACAATGTGGTATAACATATTCATAAAATGGAATATGAAGTACATGCTATAATATGGATGAACCTCTAAAACATTATGCTAAAAGAAACTAGACAAAAGACCACATATTACGTGATTCCATTTATATGAAATGTCCAGAGAAGGCAAAAAAGAAAGTACTATAACGACAGAAAGAACTTTAATGGTGGCCTAGAGCTGAGGGTGGGAATGAGGAGAGACTGCAAATAGGCACAGCATTCCTTCTGGGGTGATATAAATGTTCTAAAATCACATTGTAACAGTGGTAGCACAACTCTGCAAACACATTCAGAAATCAATAAATTAGACACTTAAAACAGGATTTAAATTATACTCCCCATGAGGCATTTTCGGGAGAAAATGCCATCATTTTACTGATGATGTGGGTAACTAAGGTACCTATTTTAGGTTCTCAGAACAATGCATGGCACGTGTAAAGACACTCAGTAAATCACTGTGGAATGAAGCTAACTTAAAGTCAGGTGGCTAAGAAAAGAACAGAACTCAGTGTGCAATCCACAGAGACTCTTCTCCCCACAAAAATCCTGCACGACCCTGGCCAAATTCAGACAAACAGCACCTCTATTCCATCAGCAGCATCACAGTGCTGCTTATCACCAAAAACCACACATTTTTCTGCTCTGAGCAGACAGGATTTTAAACCAAGCGTGGTGTCAGGGTTTAGATATAAGGTGTCCCCAAAAGCTCATGTATAAGAAAAAGCAAGAAAATTTAGAGGTGAAATGATGGGGCCATGAGAGCCTTAACCCAGTGTATTCATCCACTTGACTGGATTAACTGGGTGGTAACTGCAGGCAGGTGGGGTGTGGCTGGAGGAGGTGGGTCACTAGGGGTGTGCCTTTGAGGTATATATTTTGTCCATGGTGAGCAGAGCTGGTTCTCTCTGCTTCCTGTTATGCCCTGAGCTGCTTTTCTCCTCCACACCCTTTGGCCATGATGTGCTGTCTCATCTCTAGGCCTGAGTTGCTTAGTGCCTCACTTTTGCTGTGGCTGGCTTTGAACTTGTGATCCTCCTGCCTCAGCCTCCTGAGCCACTGGGATCACAGGTGTGCGCCACTGCAACCAGCAAAATGTCTCCATTTTGAGTTTACTTGATTGAGAAAATAAAAATCCAGATACTCCTAAAGATTATCAGACATGTAGAATGATCTTTTAAATACATATTTAATATATTAAATAATGCTCTAATTTAATATAGATCCTCTGGGCAAAGTTTTTTCCCCCCTCTCAAACAGAATTAAAGACTTCAACTATTCCAAAAGGTAACAAGAGGATATTCTGAAACATTCTTTTAGGGGTTAATCCTATCATATCTTACACCAAAGCCACCACCTTATATTAAATAGTTTTGACTACTAAGGATTTCACTCACACATTCCCATTTATACAAATTCTGAATCTGAATATATAGCCCAGATATTACTACCTGAATACTTTGGGCAAGTCACCTCATATGTCCAAGCCAGTTTCTTCATATTGTAAAATGGAGATAATGTGCCTTCACTGGAATACAAGGATCAAATTAAATGATGCAAAAACACATCCACAGCCAGGAAGAGTACTGATATACACACATAGATGTTTGTTATTATTATAAGATCTCTAAATACCTACATTTTGCTAAAAGAAAAAATTTTGCTCTAGATGGTCTAAATGTTTGTTCAGATGTAGAAAGCAAATAGCCTATAGTTGCTGAGTTGGCAATGCATAGTTTAAAACCAAACAAATCTCCAAGAGCTCTCCTAAGTTCCTTCCATGGAAGAAGAGTAAGATGTTAAAACTTAGATATGTGTATTTTAACATTTTCAGCGATGGAGTATACATTTCCACTACATTCCTCTTGAGGGCAAGAATAGTATCTTGGTAATCATTTTAGCTTCAGTAACTGGAACAGAGATTAGCTCTGTGGTTTTGCTTTGTTTTGTTTTTCTTTGTTTTGTGGTGCTAGGGATTGAATCCAGGAGTGCTCTACCACTGGGCTACACACCCAGTTCTTTTTACTTTTTATTTTGAGACAGGGTTTCACCATGTTGACCAGGCTGGCTTCCAACTTGCAATCCTTCTGCCTTAGCCTCCTGAGTTGCTGGAATTACAGGTGTGCATCACCACATGTAGCAGCTCTGTTTAATAACTATTTGTCAGATTATACTTTTCTAGAAAAAAAGTAAAATGTGCATGAAATACATGTGAGATGGAAAGAGTTCTGGTCCTGGAACAGAGACACTTGTTCTCACTCCATACATAACCTTGCACAAGTTCCTCTAGTGTCTTCAGCCTTCGTTTACTTTTAAAAGTCTACGCTGTAAGGTAGTAAGTAATGCCTCTTTTAGCTGATGTATGACATCTCACCAAAATACTGCAAATAAGGCCTCGGAGAGACAAAAAGAAAAAAAATTTCTCCCAAAATCCACACATGTGCTTTATCCACAGTGGAAACCTACTGATTCTTACTTTAGGTATATTTCTAACAAACTTGGTTATTTGGTTATGAAATATTCCCCACTGTTGGTTAAAAGTGGTAAAATAGATCAGATGATGAAAGGAAGAGAAATTGGAAGACCCCTAAAAGCTTCCTCTTCCTGATGCACTACTTTCTCAAGTAATCTGCACACTAACTATCCTTACTTTGTCACTACATTAACATTAATGAGGCCAGAAAGGAAAAGCCATCTAAAAGTCATTTTAACATGACTTGGAATTACCTGAGATATTTTACATTCAAAAATAAAATGGAGTATTTCATAGAATTAATTTTACCCCAAATAATGTTAATACATTTGTAGCAGGGACTTAGAGGCTGCTCCTCGCTTGGGACAGCAGCTACTTTCTTTTGGTCAGATTTCTGCTCCATTCTGCACACAGATATGTTAAGCAGTTAAGGAGCATCTGTTTAAAAACTGATAATATAAGGTTGATTGGTCCTAAGTTTACCTTACCTTGTCACCCTTCAAGACTGAAGACACCAATATATAAGAGTAACTAAGGTATTTTCAAGATTCCAGGAATAGTCAGCAGGCATTCCCGGATGCCTGCCCATGATGGGACTGTCCCATAAACAGGAGTGATTACCGCATGATAAGAATTAAGGCCGTTCTTCGAAGCAGGAGCAATCCACTGCCCCCTCAAGCATGACACCTTCCAGCAGAATCTGACCCAAGATAACGATCAACCAGATGACACAGTCTGAACAAGACTGCTTCACTATGCACACTTCTCGCCCTCGACCCATTTTTGTTCCTTTCCCTTTATCAACAGGAAGCTCTTGTCAGTACCCCCAAAGACAGGGCTAGGACACTAGTTACCCTGCTTCCCAGTGTGGCTCTGACCACAATGAATAATAAACTACTTTCTTGCTTCATCATCACTCAGGTCTCTGGACTCTCAAAGCAGAGGGTGGCAGAACCTGATTGGCTAGGGACCCCCAAGGGTGCAGTCTCTGACCTAGGATTCTATAACAACCTCATGGAAGTACAATGTACTATCTGGAAACTACAAGTTGTGGGAGAAGCCCCTGGCACTTGGCTGGCAGCAGTGAATGCCTCGAATGTGTAAGGGAGACCTACATTCATGCATGCCTGACAGGAAAACCCGTAGGAAGGAGCTTTCTGCTGCAGCAGGCCAGTGAAGTTGACCACTTCCCCATAATTAGCATACCTGTTGCCAGGGTAACGTTAGGGGGTCCAGATTGAACCCCGAGTAAAGACACAAGTAGACATTAGTGGAAACGTGATTGGATGTGGACAATCCTTACTTTGCATACCTGGATGTTACCTGATTGGGCATGTTACATGATTGGGCATGTTACCTGATTGGGATGTTACATGATTAGCATGAGTGTAAACAAGTAATAAACTGTGATTATCTACTTAAGGACGAAACATTCCCTAAATAAATGAACTAACAAAGAGCTCGCAACTCTCTTGTTTATTCACCAGTTCCCGGTGCCTGGCACTGGCACTGCGCCCTTACCACCACCACCACCACCACCCCGCCCCCGCCCACTGAGTGAGGCTGAGGTGAAAGAACTCCATTAACAAGTAATCAGATCCTTTAAGGCAATGACCATTGGTTGCCAATTTTGATCTTTAAAGCATATGGCAGCACCACAGCCACCCTGGGATTGTCTCTGAAAGGACTTTCATCTATCACTAATGGGAATCCAAACACATTTAAGTCTTTTGGAAAGTTAAATACCCCAAGATTCTTAAGAATCTTGGGCAAATCCTAGTGTATACACTAGATGAATAAATAATGGAAACTAATTTTTGATGTAATGTCAAAAATACCCCAGGATAGGGGCTGCAGGTATAACTCAGTAGTAGAGCACTTGCCTAGCCTGGGCAAAGCCCTGGGTTGGATACCTAGCACTACAATTTAAAAAAAAAAAAAAATTGGGATAAAAATTGTATATAAAATGTAATTAAAATTATTTCTTCTTTTAAAACTATGCATTGGAAAGAAGGCTTGAAATGCAGAGAAATGTTCAGTCTTTGTGTTTGGATTATGAAACTTATGACTAACATTTTCTATTTTTCTCCATATACTAAATTTTACTAAATGAGTATGTACTTGTTTTACAATAAAACCATAAAAGGGGTAAGAGTGGTGGGAGGAATGCTGCTTAAAGGAAATGACATAATTAGAGCAGTTAGTTACCATTTAGTAAATGCTCTAATTAAATTTTTAACCTAGCAAGGAACTTTCTAAGTGATCACAAATAATAATTAAGTAATAATATTTGTGCTGGAGGGACAGCTTGCCTAATTTTGTCATTTGACAGATGTACAGAAGAATTATAATTGTATGAGGTATTACAGTTTACAAAGTGCTTTCAAACTGTGGCATCACCTGTCTTTCAAAACACCTGTTCATATGCCCTATTCTAGGAATCAGGAAACTGAGGTTTAGAAGCATAATCCAATGCCTAGGATTTAAGGAATGCTTACAATACCAACCTCTGGGGAAAAGCACAATCTTGTGAAAACTATCCTCATTTTACAGATAGGAAAACAAAGGCAGAGGTTAAATGACTTGCCCACAATTATATAGCTAAGAGTCAGTGCTCTGATTCAAAATCTTACATAATAAAGAGAAATTTTGAATTATACAAATTCAACTTCACAAAGCCCTTTAGTGATAAAAGTTGACCTATGAGTCTGTTCCCGTACTCTTGCAACTACATTGGTCTCCTGAACTAGGATTTCGTTTGAAAGTTAGTTTGAGGAACGGGGGTGTATCTCGGTGGTAGAGTGTGCGCTCAGCCTGGGCAAAGAGCGCGCATAATACACACACAAAGTTACTTAGTTTGACAGTCTCGCTGAGGATCCAGAAGCAAAACAAGATATACTGAACTCCAAAACTAATGCGGGCGCAGAGTCCACGCTTCAGGAGGAAGGTAAGGCAGTTAATTACTAAAAGTGGAGGAAGCAAGGCTGACAAGTCCTATGGACTTCCAGTCAAGGATCAGAGGAAACATCTTTGTATCTCAGCAGCAGGGAGAGCAACAAAAAGCACAATATCAACAATTCTAGCACCTTACACTCGCGACACTCAGCACAATTTGCAGGGCACCTTCAGGTTCATCTCAATAGATGGGCTGGGCGGGCAGGAATTAGTTCCAGTTTACACAAGAAGCCCGCAAGGCAAGTAGCGTGGATCCGGCGGGCAGGAAAGCTTAAGGGTAAAGGGCAGACACCTAAGGAGACAGGGCATCCCCCCGAGGGGAGGAGCCCAGGGCCCACGGCGCCTACAAGGCCCAGGGCAAGGCCGCAGTCCTGGGCGGTCGCCCCCGCGAGGCTCGGGAGCTTTAGAGGAGGGCCGAGACGCCTCGCTACTCACGTTGGACCAGCCGGTCTCCGGTGAAGGTGGAAGAGCAGCTGGTGACTAGAGCACAAGGGATACCCGCAGCCATAGCTGCGCTCGCGAGCCGGTTCCGTCAGGGAGCCGCTTCCGCCTTGGGCTGCACCACCACCGCGGGCGCGCGGGGGAGACGCACGGGGAAGAGCGCATTCTTGGAATGGAGCGGCTGCAGACTCCACCTTTACCCCCCTTCCGCTGCCGGCGTGGGGCCGGCCGGGCTGCGCGTGGTGTTGCCATGGGGACGAGCGCCCCGCCCCCCGGGGAAGGTTTCTGCAGCTGGAGGCCGTGCCTCCGCAGGGAGGTAGCCCTCCCCGGCCCTAACCATGGCTCAGGGGTCAGAAAACTACGACCCCATCGGATCCATCTTAATCCAGGTGGGAAGGGCCCTCCCTTGGTTCTGCCCAGCTGCTACACTTCCGAGCAACGCCCAGCAGCTCCTACTCACTAGCTCCCACCCATTTGGGGCGCCGCGGTGAGTCCGCCTCCAAGGCGGAAGGGACTCACCAAAATGCCCACCCAGAGCCACCCCAGGCCCCTGACATGCGCCCTGTGCCCTACCCTGCAGCTTGAGCAGCACCACTACCGTCCCGCCTCTGGTAGAACCGTTCACCCCGAAACTACCTGTCCTTCAGAAAAATCCATCTTATATGGTGGAACCACTTAACAATGTTATATTCTGAGAAATTTGAACCCATGACTTGAAGGAGCGAAGGAGAGGCAAATTAGAGACATTGAGAAGTGATAAGAAATTTAAGGAGAAATTGCAATATATAAACTGCTTTTCTTAAATGTCTTAAATTAAATGTCCCTTGTTTAGTAACACGAAGAAATTGTATTAAAGATAACTTGGATTGTAAAGCAAATAAACGCTTCGAATATAGAAATGTGACTCATTAAAAATACATGCACAAATTTGAGAGTCACTATTTTAGATTATGTGGTAAAAGATAAACTCAAAGGTGATTTAAAAAAAAATCACAATAATCAAAGCTAATGTATTTATCAGGTATCATGCACCATTCTAAGGTCAATTCATTTAACCTTGCAACAAGACTACCAGTTAAGTACTGTTATTATTATCTTATAAATATTATTATTTATCATGGAAAGGAAGTGACCAAAGATAAGTACTGTGAGTAGGCCCATACGCATGGAAAATGCAAGCAAAGCCTTTTTTTTGAGGGGGGAGAGCAAGGATTTGAATCCAGGGCCACTATGCATATCAGGCAGGCAAGCACTTTACCACTGTGCTATACCCTCAGGCCCCCAAACCTTTTCTATCCATCATTCCTGGTATAAAAGAAAGTCTCCCCTTACCCACTTTTTTGCTCCTCTAGGCATTTAAATCCTGCCTTTTCCACTGAATTTTTACCAACCCTTTGCTTGTATATTTACAGACAAATATTTGTATGTATGTATGTATTAAGCATGTACTGGTTAATGGTTAAATATGAAGGCATGAGTCAGATGGCCTGGATTTGAATAATTCCACCAGTTCATCAACTCTGTCATCTTACAAAGGTTTCTTGGCTTCTTTAAATGTTAGATTCCCCCAAATATAAAATGAAAATGATCTTACCTCCCTCCTAGGAGTCTTTTAATCCTTATAAGATTCCCGATCATAGAAGTCTTATAAGATTAAAATATAGGATTGCATATAAAGTATAACAATAAATGTTATTAGATGTGGTCTGGGCTCTTACCTTTAACAATATTTAGTTTCATGTACCTTTCTATCTCATTTATCTTTAGGCTGATTTCTATTTTAAGTTCCTGGAAGAAAAGGAAAAATTAATGTTAACCTGTTTTTTTAATCAATACTATTTCATTCTTAACTGGAACATTATGAGTGCTTCTATTTGACAAACAAGGAACACCTGGTTCCCCTGTAGTTATAACCTGTTATTTCTTTTTCCTTTTCCATTTCTTTTCTTTTCTGGGTATCCCATTATACCCAACCCAAGGTTAGACCCACAGATGCTGAATGACTGGATAATGATTTTATGAGTTCAGTTTCCCATAATCTACACTTTGATCAAAAATGAATGGGGGGCTGGGATATAGTTCAGTTGAGTGCTTGCCTCCCAAGTACAAGACCCTGGTTTCAATCCCCAGCACCGCAAAAAAATAAAAATAAAAAAAAATAAAAATTAATGGGGCTAGACTAACATTTAGCATTATTCCAAAAACATTTTTTAAATGAATGACACAAATTAATAATAAAAATGGTATTTTGCAAACATGTCTAAAGTACTTTAAAGAAAATATTTGAATACAATCAGTGCTCTGATCGTAAACTGTTTGTGTGACTTTTTAAAAAATTTTTGTAGTTGTAGATGGACAGAATGCCTTTATCTTATTTGCTTATGTGGTGCTGAGGATCGAACTGAGTGCTTCACTGTGCTAGGCAGGTGCTCTGCCACTGAGCTACAGCCCTGACCCCTTTGTGTGACTTCTTATGGAAAAACGTGCCTAAATGTTTGGATTTTCACAGATAGTTCTAATTGTGAATGTTCTGTCCCACTGTCAAATCAGGTATTCATGTTTTCATTTTTGATTCAGGAAATACGATTAACATCTCCTCACAGAGTTCTTTTTTTTTTATTTTTATTTTTTTTTGGAACCGGGGATTGAACTCAGGGACACAGCCACTGAGCCACATCCCCAGCCCTATTTTGTATTTTATTTAGAGACAGGGTCTCACTGAGTTGCTAAGGGCCTCACTAAGTTGCTGAGGCTGGCTTTGAACTCGCGATCCTCCTGACTCAGTCTCCCAAGTCGCTTGGATTACAGGCGTGCGCCACCACGCCCGGCTTTACCCACAGAGTTCTGATGGGCAGCATTCTGTTAACTACTACTTTCAAGTCTCTGTATAATTCAGACATTTTTAGCATATTAGCTGGATCTTTCCTCAACCCCTCAGAATGAACTTTCACTATAGTAATGACAGTCAGTATTATAATAAAAATAACAGCCAACCTTTATTGAAAGTCAGGCTGTTCTGAGAGCTTTGGATAATCTCATTAAGTCCTAACAATGACTATTAGACAGGAGTTATTTTTAGCCCACTTTACAAAACAAAGTACAAGGAAGTAAAGTAACTTGCCAAGGGTGATACATCTAGTACCTGTTGATCCTTAAGTAGGTTATGGCATGTTTCTGAAATACTCTGTTTAAATTGGTAAACTTCGTTTTTCTTCTTCATTAAAAAACAATGTGGTGTCATTTTAATATATTTTTATAAATGTTTGTTTGACCCAACTAGAAAATATTTGGGCAATAAGGGTTACCTGGCCCTGCAATCAAAACTAGCTTTTTTTTAACCTTTTTTTATTTGTTCTTTTTAGATATACATGACAGTAGAGTGTATTTTGACATAGTATACATACATGGAGTATATAACTTCTCCTAATTAGGGTCCTATTCTTTTGGTTGTACATGATGTGGAGTTTCACTGGTGGTGATTTGCATATGAACAGAGGAAAGTATGTCCTATTCCCACCCCCTCCCTTCCCTTCATTCTCCTTTGTCTAATCCAAGAAATTTCTGTTTTTCCCTCCCCACCCTCCCTTGTTTTGGATTAGCATCTGCATATCAGAGAGAACATTTGTCCTTTGGTTGTTTGGGTATAAACAAGCTTTTTAATAATTTTTTGGAACTTATATATATTCCAAAAATGCAGCAGTTGTATATTAATACCAATCTGAGAAATATTAGAGCTAACTTGACCATTTGGTATTTTCTCTTTCTTACAGTCCCTATGCATGATTTGCAAGGAGCATACAATGTAAATGAGAATGGGGGGAAGATAACTTGGAAGTGATGAGGAGAATTCAGTCAAACTTGCCTTTAACAGAGATGAACACAATGGAATTTCATTGACTTCTGACTAGATGGAGTCTGTTTCCATGGCTCTTTTAAATTCTAGAGCAAATCTTTGCTGCATTAACTCTTTCAAGGGCTTCTTATTGAGTAGCTCCCTAACTCAAAATAATCATCTTTCTCTCAGTAGAAAATTTATAGAATGAGAAAATGAGTGACATGTGAAATTTCATTATGGGAGATTAGGTCGATATGAAGAAAGAATAGAGATTTAGAACTTCATCTCTTTCCCTACCCAAGTCTGGTAGAACATTTCCTACAGTACTTGTCTCTATTGTAATTATACAAACAGAGGGGTGGGTGGTTATTAAGAGGAGAGGAGAAAATATCTGGCAAGAAAAGTAAAAAGCTCTTGAGAAAGATTGAAGGGGTCATTCAATTCAATAAGCATGTACTGAAAATCAGTTGCACACAACGAGTTTCCTCTAGTTTTTTCAATTCAGGGGAGGAAAATCAAAGTTCACTCTGTTTCTACATGGCTAACTCTGTACAAAGCACTTTATATAGTTTTGCTCATTTTATTCTTTTATATATATATATATTTTAGTTATAGGTGCACATAATACCTTTATTTCAATTTTTTTATGTGATGCTAAGGATCGAACTCAGGGCTTCACATACGCTAAGCGAGTGCTCTACCACTGAGCCACAACCCCAGCCCTATTGCCACCATTCCAAAGTAGCTGTTATCATCCTATTTTACAGATGAGAACACTAAACCTCTAAGGGGCTACATAACTTTTCCAAGTTCATTTCAATATTAGAGAAAGCAGGATTCCAGTTCATATCTATCTGGCACCAAAGTCTATGCTGATTCATTTTCATACATATTATCTCTTTTTTATTCAACACCTTGTAGGACTAGGGTAATTTCTTTTTTCTTGATAAAGAAACTAGGGGGTTCAAAAATACACTTGGAAATCATGTGAATAATAAGTATTAAGAGCTGAGGTAGCTGGCTTAAGTACACCCATGAGGGTACTTGTCAGAATTGTATTGGCTCTTCCTAAAGGAAGCTAGTAACTTTGAGCTTATTAGAATTTTGGGTGTGCATTAAGGATTGGTCAGGGGTAGCTGCAAACAACATGAGAAAGTGGAAGTTTTAAGGCTAGTGCCAGGCTGGGTGGGCCTCCTAGGAAATAGAAACTTAAAATGAGCCAAGGTCAGCCAGCGGGCTGGGCAGCCTTGGGGAAATAGAAGCCTAACAGCCCACCTAACAGTAACTCCAGACTCCAGAGGCTGAGGCAGGAGGATGGTAAATTCAAGGCCAGTCTTGGCAACTTAGGGAGATCCTGTGTCAAAATTTAAAATGAAAATAAAAAGGACTGGGCTGGGGTTGTGGCTCAGTGGTAGAGCGTTTGTCCAGCAAGTGTGAGTGCCTGGGTTTGATCCTCAGCACCATATAAAAGTAAATAAATAATATAAAGGTATTGTGTCCATCTACAGCAAAAAATTAAAAAATAAATAAACAAAAGTTATAAAAAGGACTGAGAATCTAGCTCAGTGGTAAAGCACCCCTGGATTCAATCCCCAGTACCCAAAACAAGGCTTGTTTTTCACACAAGGTGGACAAAAAACAAAACAAAACAAACAGCTTTGGTATCCTTATGAGTAATCCTAATGAGTTCGGTTTCACTCCCCCCAGTAGTTGACAAACATGATTACAGAAAGCTACACACAGCTACAAGTACCATAAGAGAGAAAGTCAGTGCATTAAAAGGTGGAACCAATAAACAAATAAAGGCCTAAAATAGGCCTTGCCCTTGGACTGCTTCTTTGCACTTTCCAAGTGTTTTCAAACAATAGAGGGTAAATGAGTTTGCAAGCAATCATTGGGACAAAACAATCCAAAGAAGTACATCTTCATCCTTAGTGCCTACAAGCAAGCAGTATGTATGTTCAGATATGAATCCGTGAGCCCTGAAGGCTTAACGTGACAGTGTGTATGGAGTACAAATGACCAGATATGTCTGCCAGACTGTAGTGCCCGTCAGTGAAAAGATGCACATTCTGATCTTTTGAATACAGAACTTGGCTCCATGGGAACAGTCCCGAGTAATCAATAACATAGGCTACATCAATGTATGAGTCCAGTCATACTAACAGAAAAAAGGTAACCATTTCAAAATGCCTTTAGCAACCCAGTCTGCAGATTGTTATTGGTGTGACTATTGCTGAAGCAGGTGTTGGGTTCATAAATTTGCATAACAAAATGTTTTTCTTGTGGCAGCAGCCCATACAATAATTGGTGCCATCTGTATTTATCTGAAGTTGAGTTTCTAATATGAATGCAAAGAATCTTGCACTTTGTAATTTTATAGTGCCCATTTGATTCCAAAGGTGCCTGATGTTGGAGAGATGTTCATCATTTCCAAAGAAAATACACATCGAAGGAGAATGTTAAAGTAATAACATATGTTGCTTTTTCTTCATGGATCATTTTCATTTCTCACTACATCATGCAAAAAGCCCCAACACCCACAGAACTACTTCTTCAGGGCAGCAAGTAGGGAAGATCCAGCTAGGATGGAAAACCAACAGGCCCTGTCAACACATTTACAATACTCTTGAAAGACACTACATCCTCTAGATCGCTCTTTGCTGGAAGCATTGTTTTCTAATCTTAACCAATCTGTAGCAATTGGAGTTTGACACAAATTTATCACCTCCCACCTTCTACTACCTGAGAGAGCCATTTGAGTTGCAGTTTTATCTCTATTTCTAATAAGAGAAGGAAAAACAGAAATTTTATTAAAACTTTGTTCTCTAAACTCAGAGAGACAATGATGGAATATTCTAAATAAAGTCCTAGAACCATAAGAGGTTGTCCTTTTCAATGAATACTATAAAATCAACTCTATGACTATCAATTCAAGCCCATTGCAGAGCTGTAAGACAAACCACTGCTTTAAGCATTCTTTCAGTATTTTATATTTTTTGTATGTACAGGTCCATGAAGATCTTCATCAATTAAAGGATAAATTAACAAAATTCCCACCAGAGCAGCAAGGAGAGACTCTAGACATTCAGAATCTTGAAACAGCAATCCAAAGGACTGAACTGGGGTTAAGAGTAAGTAGAGATTTAGATATTAAATAAAATACTAGAAGGAGAAAAAGAAGCCTCTAGAAGACTTTGTGTAACTCTGTAACAGAGTCGGATTTTAGGGTGGCCATTAGCATTCATATTCTTTTGGCTGTTTGATAATGATTCTTATTAGCTAACTGATTTACATTCTGTTAAAGTCCACAAAGGATTTGAGGAGGTGAAATATAAGATTCTGCAGTGGCAACTCCTAAAATGTGGTCAGATGAAAAGAACTTGGAGTCCGAAAAATAATTACTATCAATCGAACAATATATCTGACCAAAAAGGATCCATACAATGCAGACTTACTGGGATTCTAAAAAATAAGAGTTGAGTGTTCCCTAATAATATTTTGAGCTATTTGTTTTTGTAACATTATAATCAAGTGGGTAAAACTAAAGAACTGTACCAATATGGGGACAGAGTGATGAAATAGTTAAGAGACTTAATCATTATAAACAGACCTAAGGTCCAGTATGTTCCAACCTTCAGACCAGGACAGTGTTCATTTATGAAACCAGCATGTGTTAGGCAATGGGGGCCATCTTCCAACTAAGGTTCCTCTCCATCTTCTAGTCCTCTGCCTTTCAGCGTCCCTACTGCTTCAGACTTCCACTCTGCTGTGTAATCAGTTTTGTCACCCAGCTCCGGAGGCTGTGAGAAATGTGGTGTATTTTGTATCCTCCTCAGACTAGCATATCATTGTCCTATTTTACCTGATGGCAAGAGGGCTGGACACAGCTGGAGTCTTTGGGTTGACCATTTTAAATAATGCTACCTGAAGGCCAAATGCAATCTTCCATTGCTTGCTTGAAGTCCCTGTAAGAGAAAGACATTACTCCATGTCTGTATTGCCTAGTAGATTTACCTAACTGAGCAACCCCCTGACTATTGTTGCAGTTTCATTTGTGAAGAGTGCTACGGGTCACTCAAGCTTTGAATCTCAGTTGTTTATTAGCATTGTAGGGGTTAGTTAAGTAATTTGCCCTTGAGATACCTAATGATACCTTAGGCATGGAATAACACATAGCATGTTGTGTTTTTTGGCTTAATTACACGATTCAGAGCATTCACCTAATGAAATGAAGTAATTTAGCTAAGGATCTTCAGTCCACCACAATGGCCTAAACTTTGACTTTTCTGTAACAGATTCACATTGAGAAGTATTTAGATGTTGTGAACCATCATGTTTTAGTGACTCCTATGAATGAGAACTTACATTCTTCTCTGGCTTCCAAATGGTAAGTAAAATAGCCATTTTAGAGCCCAAAGTAAATAAAATTAAAAAGTAACTTCTCTTCCCAGGTGAGATGACTCTAAAGGCAAGTTTCTCTTGGATCATATTCTTCTAATTTCAGCAAATTTTGCACAGGAAGTGGCAGAATTTGGACTCTAATGAAGTTGATTGCAGGTTACTTATATTGAGTTCTGCTTGAACCCATAACAATTATTTCAGGGTCTTAGATTTTAGTGTTACTCATCCTCTTTTTGAGTGAAAGGTATTTAAAATTCAACTCCTAAAGGAAACAATTTAATTCAGTTTTTACACTCTGAATATCACATGATACTTTATTTACAGTTTTTAGAAGGTAACATATGCTTTATTATAAAGATGATTTTGGTATCCATAGTTAAAAAAATAAAAATAATAAAGCTTGCTGAAATATCCATTATATAATATATCCTAAAAGATGATTTATTAAAATTAGAATTGAGTTTACAAAGAAGTGGCCTTGCCTCACCTGGACTTTCTTACATTAGGCCTCCTGAATAAATGAATGAATGAATGTAGATAAGCTTTGGTACTAAGCTTAAAAACCCTGTGGGGGCTGGGGTTGTAGCTCAGTGGTAGAGCGCTTGCCTAGCATGTGTGAGGCCCTGGGTTTGATCCTCAGCACCCCATGTAAATAAATAAAATAAAGGTATTGTGTCCATCTACAACTAAAAATATTTTTTTAAAAACCCTGTGGCTCTTGTTTGTGTTTTATACCCAGCATAAGTGGACAACATAGACACTAAAGTTACACTTCGAAACAGTGCACAGGGAGTCATGGAAAGCCACAGGTCATGGCCAAATCCCAGCACTCAGTAGTGGGAAGCAGAGCTTTGGGGGATCAGTGCCATAGGTGCCCATCATCCTTGGTAGAACCACCCCTTCCCTGGTGTCCCTATTTTTTTCTGGATCTCCTTGCAGACACAAGCATCTGTCATCTCAGTCTACTCTGGATTCATCACTACTTCATTCTTACTACCTGGATGACACTTGTATTAGTTATCTATTGCTTTATAACAAATTACCCCAAATTTAGTGGCTTATAACAGCAAATCCTTACCTCACAGATTCTGTCATCAGGAATCTGGGTAACAGCTTAGTTAAGTGGCTCTGGCTCAGGGTCTTTCACAAGACTACAATCTCTAAATGTTGTGGGGCAGTCTCATTTGAAGACTTGTAGGATTTGGAAGGGCAGAGGGTGAGGGACAGGAAGAGATGCTTCCAAGCTCAATTACATGATTACTGGCAGGCTTGGTTCCTCAACATGTGAATCTCTCTCCCCTGGTGACTTGAGAGGGATCCACAAAGTAAAAGAGAGTGCCCCAGGTGGAAGCTGCAATCCTTTTGTAACTTAATCTCAGAGTGATATCTTTTTTTTTTTTTGAAGTGGGGATTGAACTCAGGGGCCCTAGGCTACTGAGCCACATCCCCAGCCCTATTTTGTATTTATTTAGAGACAGGGTCTCACTGAGTTGCTTAGGGCCTTGCTAAATTGCTGAGGCTGGCTTTGAACTCGTGATCCTCCTGCCTCAGCCTCCCGAGTTGCTGGGATTACAGGCGTGCGCCACCAGGCCCAGCATGATATCTTGTCAGTAGAACTGTTGTTAGAAGTGGGACAGTTCGTTTAACCCACACAAGGGCATGGATAGTGGGGGTGAGAAACACTGAGGGTCATTCAGGAAGCCACCTACCACTGTAGTCTATCTTCATGTTCCATCTTTGGTCTGTCTTCTCTATTAAGCTTTCCCTAACCTCTTTGAACTATTTCTGAATTTTCATAGCATTCAGCAAACATATAACTCCCTCAGCATTCATTACCAACTATCTTACTTTGATAGTTACTTTTGCATTGTCTTGAGAGCAGTGACCAAGGCTCATATGTCTCAGTGGTCCCCATTCACCACAGTGTCTGGCACTTGGTGGGACCTCTATAAATGCTTGCTTTTTATGATGATACCTTATCCTTTTATCTCTTCTGTGGATAGTGCATAAAGTATGCTTATCTATATTATCTCATTTAATCCTTAAAATAACTGTCATAGGCTTGATAAATATTATTCTTATTTTATAAATGTATAAAGTGAAGTCATAGAGTTTAAAGGGTTTGACTAAGATTTTGAAGTTATTCTCTCAACTCTCAATAGTCTTTTCACTAATTGAAATCCTCTTTGCATGTATTAGAATCATTAGCAAAAGTTAAAGGAGTAAACATTCATGTGCACAGGCAGGAATGGACTATGTGTGATTTGGTACCATCATTTTTCTTTGAAAACTGGAGAGATTTTAGGTAACTAACCTCTGCTTTCCTGGCAAATTATTGGTGTGTAATCACATGAAATTCTCTACATGGGGAATAGAAGAAAAGTCTCCCAGAATGCCAATCTTTAGCTGGGAACCTAAGAAGCAGAAAGGCCTGGCAATGTTCAAATGATGTGGGCATCTTGATACAGGAATATTATCTGTCATCATTAGTCCTTTATAGTATCAACACACTGACTCCAAAACCCCACCAACTTCTGGTTGTATGGTGAGCCTAAAAACTCACCTCCTTCTCATTCTCCTCTCCTTCCCCTTTTTCTTACTTTTGGCATCTTGAATCAGGTCATCTTTTCAGCCCGCCTTTAATTCCAATCAGAAGGTTTTAAATGAATTTGTACTTTTTGGTAGCAGAATGGGTGGTGCTCTATGGAATTCCAAAGAAGGTTGCTATCTCAAGGATCTGTCTAATCTGGGAGAAAAACGCAGCACAAATTTCAGCACATGGTGGCATGTGATTAAAAGGTGACATAAGAACAGCTGGAGATCAGAATATGGAGAGGTTACTATGGGCTTCTCTGGTCTGGGAAGATTTCAGAGGAAAGCAGTACTTGAGCTCAGGGAGGCAGAAAAGGAAAGGGACTACTTTCTGAGAAAGATCAAGTAGGATGAATGAAGAACCACACAGGGAATAAATTTGGGAGGTCTGTTCAGTTGGGAAGACCAGTAGGCTTAGAGGGAGTGGGGAATTAAACAGGGAGACAGACTGGGCAGAAATAAAGCATAAAGTCATCTTCTTAGAAAGGAGGAAGCCACTGAAGGTTTTTGTGTCAAATTGTGACAAGACGGAAGTGACATTTTATAAAGATTAATCTGGCAAAGCTGTAGAGAAATGGATGGGAAATAATAGTCTGGAAACAGACAACCAGTAGATAGATTACCACAATTACCCACACATTCACTTAATGGATTATTTATCATTCATTTATTCAACAAACATTTATTGAACAGTTGCTATTTACCAAGTATGAACAGTTGCTATTTACCAAGTAGGATGTTAATATTGGGGATACAATTAATTAGCCATAGACCTTGTCCTTGTAATTCAAACTTTAACTTGGGATATACAGACCTGGACAAAGATGATAGTAAAGGGGAGTAAAAGAAGAGGTTGAAGCCAGGTGCGGTGGTGCACGCCTGTAATCCCAGCAACTCAGGAGGCTGAGGTAGGAGGATCTAGAGTTCAAAGCCAGCCTCAGCAAAAGCAAGGTGCCAAACAACTCAGTGAGACCCTGCCTCTAAATAAAATACAAATTAAAATATGGCTGGAGATGTGACTCAGTAGTTGAGTGTCCCTGAGTTCCATTTCCAGTGCCAAAAAAAAAAAAAAAGGAAGACGTTGATTTGTGACATTTGAAAGAATCTCAATGAATATGAGATCATATAGAAATAGATTTAAGAATGACTCAAGCATGACTCCAAGACTTGAGCACTGGGGCACAGAGAAGGTAGAGGAGTCATTGATCTACAATGATAGCTAATGGAAACCTGCTTGGGAAAGAGAGAGCAAAATTTTGTTAGAACTTCCTCATGCAGATGGGGCTTGGTTTGGGAAAGATGAAGCAGGAGATACTCAGTTTAATTAAGTTTTAAGTAGGTTGAAATAAGGAGCTAATGAGACCAAGGAAATAGAAAGGTCACATGTCAACTTTGAAAAAGTTTTGGAGATAACAAGGCCAGAGGTCAGGCAAATGTATATTTATATAGCATGCTAAACTTTACAAAGCATTTTCACATACATTGTCCCTTAAATCATCCCAATTTCATCCTGTGAAATTAGTGTTGTAATTATCCCCATTTGATAGATGAAGAAACTAAGATTGAATAAATTGCACAGGATCACATGGCCAAGAAATCTGCAGGAACTCTAATAAAGACTAATCTTTCTGGTTCTAAATTCAGCATATATTTTGTCATGTGAATGATAGTGTAATTGTGTTTTCAAACTATTCTCAATATTTTAAAATTTTTGGAAGAAATCATTATCATTCTAATTAAAACCTCAAAAACCTCTTGACTTGAGTTAAACAATTCAATGAGATAAAATGTGCTTGTCCATACTGATTAAATACTTTAGTTTTTGATCACTTATGTCCTTAATTTTTAAATTTGGAAGTATGACTTCAGATAGATTAGAAACTATGACTTGCAAATATTCTTTGAAAACAAGGAATTTTTAGGAATCTATAGGAACAATTGTAAAAGGGATTCTTGGGGAAGAAAATATTGGAAGTTACGTAACCAACTCAGTCTGCAATCAATATTCTTTTGGCCAGTAGGGGGTCTGCTACTATGTGATCAAGAGTCTGGTCTTGGAAATTCTGCTACCCTATTGCTGTAACAACCTAGAGTAAGCCTCCTGCACTGGGATTGAATGAGGACTAGGACCTAAAAGTCAGGCTGGCAGAGGCTGCTCAAACTCTAAGGGCACATGTCCAGGGAAGGGGAGACACAAAATAAGAACTGTTGGTCTCTGTTGTTCCTGTGACAGCAGAGCACAGTTCCTCTACATAACTGAGGGTCAGCATTGCTCAGATTTGAGCCTCCACTGTCTATGGACACCAAGGAA
Source organism: Glaucomys volans (assembly GCA_020662805.1). Lineage (NCBI taxonomy): Eukaryota > Metazoa > Chordata > Mammalia > Rodentia > Sciuridae > Glaucomys > Glaucomys volans. The sequence goes on from JAJEJO010000365.1 coordinate 197,696, forward strand.
ATTGGAAGAATTCTTTCCAAATGACTCCTATCCCTGGGTACACCTATAAAAATGAGTTAGAACAGATGCACAATAATTGTTAACCTCCTTGGCACTGTGATCTTTATCCTCATTGTCAATATTTTCATCACACTTGACAGTGTGCAGAGGACTTCATTTAAACTCTGAGAGACAGATACAGGATTTACCTGTTGAGGAAACTGAGTCTTAAGTAAGCCAGTCCCAGGTCACACAGGTGGTTGATGGTGGGGTCCAGACTCAAGTCCAGATCAAATGTCTGGAATCTTGTACTCTCTTCCTGCTTCACAGCTGCCTGAAAAACCACAATGTCTGCCTTTCACAAAAGATTGTTTTCCTTTTAAGCAAGTATTGCTCAAAGGGAAAATCTCCCAGTTTTGTCTAGTAGAGCCGAAAACCAGTAGGAACACAAAGTGATGATAATGGTTGCCAGCAAATGCAAGATTTTCCTAGCAGTCATTCTGAAAATAATGATAAGAACTTTGTCAAAGTAGCATGTTTTCTCCAAGGAGCTCAAAGTGCTTTTGTATTGTTTTCAAAACAGGTTTCGCTATTATCCCCACTTTGGCAATGATTTTTCTTCTGTGTCAGAGCATGGTTCTTCCTCTTATCATTACTGGCTGTCACAGATTTTATTGCTGGTGGTATCTGCTCACACTGTTCTTAATGACCATGCTCTGCTTATTGACACTGGGAGGGTGACTACCATCTGTACCGGCACTATCAGAACTGCACAGAAATCTTCAGTTTTTACTCTATGGTGCTGGTATTTGAAGGGAAAAAAATAAACCAGAACAAAGCAAATAAATAGTGGTGAGAAACAGTGACAGAGAAAGAAGAGGCTTCTCTTAAATGGTCAGTATAGATTAGAAGGCACCTTGTCACTCAATTATTGAAGCACCTTGAATCCAACCCATACTGGGTTGGGTTGTTCCAGTGCAGTACACAAATCCCAGTAAATATAGAATATACCTACCTGCTAGTCTCACTCATGTACACACACAGAGGGGGAGAAAAGGAGAGGAGAAAGAGGGTAACAAGATGTTAGTTAACACTTGCTGTGCTTCATATATACGTAAGTATATATTACTATTTGGATGCTCACTTGTTTTTTCACTCTTTCTGTGATTTTGAATTTTTTAAACAAAAATAATTGTTAGTGTCATAAAATTAAAAACTAACCCATTTGTAACAGATATGACACAAAAATTGCTAATACCATGTTCTTAAATACAAAGAATTCTAGATGCCCCCCTCAAAAAAAACTTGATATAGGCAAAAGGGCATATGACTACCTACAAAGATAGGAATGCTCATAACCAGTAAATATATGAAACATTTTAATGTCACTGGTAACTGATAAAATACACATGAAACAAAGAACAAAGTTTTACTGGTAAACCAGAGAAATTCTAGTTAAACAGTATTTTACTATTTTTTTCTTTACAAATAAGCAAAACAGATCATTTAAACCATGATAACATTCAGTGCTGATGAGGGCATAGTTTTGTACTACTGGTGAAAAAGTATAGCACAGACTTCTTAAAAGCAATTTTTCAACCTAAGTAAAAAGATTTTAAAAGTTATTTTTTTTATTTAGTAAGCATAGCTCTAGAAATTATTCTAGGAAATAAGAAGAAAAACACATGAATCTGTGCATGTTTGTTTTAGTAATATATCTAATACTAATAAAATTGGAAAACCTTAAATATCTCTAGTAAAATAATGATTAAATCCCTTACAACACATGTGTATGTGTATTATGTAGCTGTTGAAACTGGTATTGTGGAAGAAATGCTAATGACATAGAATATTTATCACAGTACCTGTTGTGGGGGGAAGCAGAGTATGGAATTCCATCTCAGTCAATTCTCAATATGTAAATTTTCTTCTAAACATGTAATCCATGGGAGCAAAAAGATTTAAGAAATATGCCAAGAGACTTTCATTTCTGGAAAGCTGGTATAGATATTCTTCCTCCTATTCTTTCTGCTAAGTCCAACTAAAATGCCTAGATGCTGTAAATAAAACAAACTCAGGAAGATCTTGGAAGCTGGCAGGAAGAAGGCAGAGCAGCTAGGGAACTTGGGATGAAAGAAACAGGAAGGCAAGTTCCCTGAGTCTTCTTTTTGCCTCACATGGCCTATGTCTAACCTACATCATTTTCTTTCTCTCCAAATAATCTCTTTAAACATTTCTTGCAACACAGATTTCTGAAAACAAATTCCTTTAGCTTTTGTTGGTCTGACTATGTCTTTATTTTCCTTTCCCTCTTAGAAGGTACTTTTGCTGGATATAGAATTGGGGGTAGGCAAGTTTTTTCTTTCCATGTTTTAAAACTTTTGATCCACATTTCTGTTGCTTGCATGGTTTGTAAAGAGGAGCCCCACTTAATTTTTATCCTTGTTCTTTCTCTATGGTTTGTTGCAAGGTTTTCTCTTTGTCTTTGGTTTTTCATAGTTTGAATAAAGAAATCAGAACTATATTTAAATTAAAAATTATAAGATACTATATGACCTGCTATGCTCATTCTTACAATTTTATTTTGTTTTTACATTGTTCTCCCATGGAACTGTCCATTGCTTCCTAAGGAAAAATTTTGGGAGTGGGGTACCAGGGATTGAACCTCACGGGCGCATGGCCACTGAGCCACATCCCCAGCCCTGTTTTGTATTTTATTTAGAGACAGGGTCTCACTGAGTTGTTTAGTGCCTAACTTTTGCTGAATCTGGCTTTGAGCTTGCAATCCTCCTGCCTCAGCCTCCTAAGCCACTGGGATTATGGGTGTGCACCACCATGCCTGGCTAAAGAAATCTTTTAACCATCATTGATCTTTAAATCTTTGTATAAAATAGCAGAGATATAAAGAGTGTTCGTATTAGCTGTTTAGGGGCACCATTTTGAATATATTTAACATTGGCTATCCTGTAATTTGGTTTTATTAAAAAATATACAGAGCTGGGCGTGGTGGCCCATGCCTGTAATCCCATCACTTGGCAGGCTGAGGCAGGAGGATCTCGAGTTCAAAGCCAGCCTCCGCAGGGGCAAGGTGCTAAGCAACTCAGTGAGACCCTGTCTCTAAATAAAATACAAAATAGGGCTGGGGATGTGGCTCAGTGGTCAAGTGCCCTTGAGTTCAATCCCTAGTTCCAATAAACAAACAAACATACAGTATTATGTATTTTTCTCTACCAAGAAATGTTATATAGTGTGACAATTCTTGTCAGTTGTTAATTATATAAACTCAGTCAGCGATAGAGCTTTTTATTCATGCTCTAATGGTCTTTATAAAACTTGGAAGTTCTCATGCTTAATAAAACAACTGCAGTTTTACAGTGGCAAAAAAAAATGCTAAAGATTGGTCTAATTTATTATAATCACCAATAGAGTGTTTCCTTTTAAATGTAATCTTTACTACAAATCATTGTTTCAAAATAACAATTTAAGAAGCTTTTAAGATAGCAAATTTGATTTTAAATTCTCTTTTTTGCCTAGGTTGCTTCCAACTATAATTGACCAGAAATCATTTGTTTTCCCTCTGGGAACTGAGGGTAAAGTGTGGCCAACCCCAAAACAGCAGAAGTCATTTCCACATGTCTTTCCAAGAGCAAAGGTAGGAATAGAGAAATCCACAGAAACAGAAAGTAGATTAGTGATTACCAGGGGCTTGGAGGAAGGGAGACCAAGAGTGACTTCTATTGGGTATGAAGTTTTTTGGGGGGGTGCATGAAAATGTTCTAGAATTATACAGTGGTGATGGTTGCACAACTCTGTGAATATACTAAATACCATTGAATTATACATTTTTAAATGGTGGACTTTATGGCATATGAGTTATATCTCAATAGAACAATTAAAACTATTTAACAAGTAAAGGTAGGATATTTGCTTCATATTTCAAAGAAGAAAACATAATGAATATATAGGTCTGTTCCTATAATTTCATGTTATTGCTGTTTCAAATATGTGCATGGCACAATTTCTACAACAAAAGAGCTTTCTTTTGAAAGCAAATTAAATGGATCAAAGCATAATACCTTTAAATTTTTTAACAAAGTCTAAAAAGGAAAGTTTCCAAGTAGCAAGAAACAGAGCTTAAGAGTTTTCTGGCTTTGCCTCTACTTGATTTCTGATCCCTCCCTGCCTTAGTTCAGACTTCTCTAGCAGAATACCACAGGTTAGGTGGCTTAGACAACATAAATCTACTTCTCATGGTTCTGATGGCCACAAATTCAAGACTAAGGTGCTGGCAAATCTGATGTCTGGTAAGGGCATTTCCTGATTTGCAGACAACCTTCTTCTTCTTGTATCTTTAGGTGGCAAAGAGAGAAGAAGAGAAAGAGATAGAGATAGAGACACGGTGCTTTTTGCATGTTTTCATAAGGGCACTAATCCCATAGTGGAGGGCTCCACCCTTCCACCCTAATCACCTTCCAAAGGTCCCACCTCCTAACACCACCTTGAGGCTTAAGATTTCAATGTATGAGAGTTGGGGTGGACATAAATATTCAGTCCAGAGCACTCCCTGACTCTCCTAGACTAATAATAGCTTACCTCTTTTGGATACTATTGTCACCACTTTGAAAATACCTACTTGTTTAGCCTTCAAAACAATCCTAGAAGAAGGTGTTATTATTATCTTCATTTTATTGTGAAGAGACCAAGGTACAAGATATTAAATAAGTTATCCAAAAGAACACAGCCAGTAACAGTCTGAGCCAGAATTATGAACTTAGATATTTAGGGATCTCAAACTGGGCTCTTATCCACTATGATACTCTTTCTTAATAATAGCTTTATTGAGATATAATTTATACACCATAAAATTCACCTTTTAAAGTATTTGATTCAGTGGATTTTTACATATTCAAAGTTGTCCAGCCATTAAATGGTACCCTTTTATAATTACTTGTATTACCCTGTATTTTTCCTCCGTCATACTTTGCACAGGTTATAATTAGATAGTGAGTTAAATGATTCTTTTAATGTCTGTCATCCCATGAGATTATAAGCCTACTGAGGACAGGATCATGTCAATTTGTCCATTACTGTACTCTGCCAGGGGATTCTCAATAAATATTTATTGAATGAACATCCTATGGGGATGCTTGTCCCCATGTAAATATCAATCCAGGATCCTCTGCACTTACAAAGCAGCCTGCTCCTACCTGCCTGTCTTAGTACCTGTCACACTTAGTAAGCATAGCTCTAGGAATTATTCTAGGAAATAATAAGAGATACACATGAATCTCTGTGCATGTTCATCTGGCCACCATCTGTGGAGTACTTACCAAGGATTGTTAGAGGGATGCTGAATGAGACAGATCAGGTCTCTGCTGCCATAGAGCTTATGTTCTAGAGGAGGGAGACAGACCATCAAAAAGAAAATACTGGACACTCATGAAGGCTCTGCTGAAAATAAGAGAATGCTGTGATGAAGCTTAAACTTCTCATCTTCCTTATTATTAAGTAGCTGCTTCCATTAAATTTTAATTTTATTTTTTGCTTAGAATCTCAGGAGGGCCATAGTTGGTCCACAAAACCAAAGATTGAAGGTTTTATTGATTTATAAGAACAATGAAATAAAGTATCTGAAATTAGGACCATTGCATAATATATAAATGGTATTATTGTTGCAAAAAAAAATGAATTTTTGCCAGAAATCCATTTTCCGCAATGAGTTTTGAATCCTGGTAAGTGATCGTAGAGATCAGGAAATACCCATGCTATGCTGATAAGAGTAACCCATGTATGTTCTTTGAATCCTGTGAGCATGGGTGAGCTTCATTTAGAAAGGCACATGGACTACTTCCCACCCTGACTTTACCTCCAAGGCCTGGATCCCTATTGTTTTATTCCTAATATTGGTGACATCTGCTTAAAAATGCATGTTGGCTGACACAAAAGATAGTTCTAATTTTGCATTGTAAAGTCAGTGACAAACAGTGCTGTTTTGCCAGCTGTTCCACATGCCTACTACACCAACATAAAAGCTCAGATTATTAAGTAGTTGTGAAATCCAACTGGGATATTGCCACCTTTAATTGCTCACTTTCAACCTTTTAAACTAGGTAAACCCCAGTTGCTTCTTTAAACCCTCTTTCCCCAAAAGTGGATGACTGTTTTTGGAATTCTAATTCACACCAAAAAGCTTAAATGATGAACAATTAAGATTCGCTCAATTGTAATTAAGAATCATAAGAATTGTTTATTAAGCTGCTTTTGACTATGAAAAAGCACACTTAAAACCTTCATAATTAAGGAAAAAGAAAGTTTACACTAATCTTTCACTTTCTGAAGGTTTCCTCTCTAAAAAAATATGAAATATGAAATGTTAGCAACAAAAATATTAGTAAATAAAGTTGGAATAAAAAGTCTTATTTTCAGGATTGTAGATAAATGTGTATAAAATCTACATAGTCTGAACTTTTACTTATTTAAATACTCACTGTTTGATTTTCCTCTGAATTTATCATTAATACAATACTGATAAATTTACAATAATTTATCCAAAGACATGCTACAACAGTAAGCAAAAAACATTGTGTAAAAATGCTAATTATTTACCCCCATCCTTTATTAAACTGCCTAGTCCCATGAGGTAGCTAGTGCTGACCTTGGCTTGGATTCTTCCACCAATTTCTTTCATTTGCAGTGATATCTACAGTACAAAAGCATGCAGATATTTATGTTGGTTGGGAATGTATTTGTTTTTACTGAAGCATTATATTTTCAGTTAAAAATAGAAGTCATCTTTTGTTCACAATGCTATATGTGAAGCCATGTTCATGTAATTATTTGCATAAGATATTTGATATTTCAAAATCAAAGAACTTTGAGATAAAATATGAAACATGGTGTCATATTTCTGAATTTTTTTCTATTGACACTCCTGACAACAAGAGAGGGAAAGTGTGACCGTATAGTTTCCAGGGTCAAGTGTGAAGAGCCCAAAGCAAGTGAGCCATCTTTGCCATTTTATGCTTTATCATATAAATGTATAAGAATTTTCCACTCCAAAGCTGGACAGCAAGATCACTTGCTGAATCCAAATTTGAAGCCAAGCTGGGCAACATAGTGAGAGCCTTACTCAAAAAAAACAAAACAACAACAAAAAATAAAGAAATAAATTTTTCACTCCAGTTCATTATATAATCATTTTTGTTTCAACACAGAAGTAATGGGCTTTATCCCAAAATATCTAGATAAAATGCATGCCCCCAAGAATATATCTCATGTTTATTGAAAGTGCCCAGAAAGCACTCCAGACATGGGAACTCACACAAGAGATTTCATTAGCAACAAGCAGAGTGTCAGCCCTTAAGGACAAAAGAGAGAGTGAGAGAGTCAGTGAGAGTGAGAGTGAAAGAAAAAAAAGAAAAAAGAGCAAATAGCAAGAAGATCATGGGCTAACTGGACCAGTGACTAACAAGAAAAGTTAACAATCTAAATTTTAAAATGGTGTGTGGGAAGGGGGCATAATCGGGGGAGAAATGGCTGCAGCCTTGCTACTTACATTTATTATGTTACCACCACCCTTCCAGTGGAACCCTGATTTGAGAAGCAGAGGTTGGTACCACATCAATTTGTTCATTTATCAAGTGTGTAGTGATGCCCTTCTATGTACATGGCACACTGGCAGGCCCTGGGACAGCGTTACTTTCCCCATGGAGATAATGTCAGTGGAAAAAGTAAGTAGACAATGATACAATTTTGGGAAAAAATGGGAAAAGTATAGGATTCTGTTGGAACCTCTAGAAGGACCCACCTTGTATTCAGGAGGAACAGACATTATAGGGTCCTCCAGATGAAATCTTACAAAGTCAATCAGAGTTAAGCAGAATTAAGGTGGGAACGTTGAATGACAAGGCTGGGGAGTGAGTGCCTAAGCAGAGGAGTCTATATTTATAAAAGACTGGGGATGAAAGAATATGAAGTATTTAGAGAACTGAGAGTAGTCCAATCTAACTGGGCATAGTGTAGGAAGAGAGGAGAACTAGGAGATGTGGTCCATTGGGAAATGCTCTTATGAACTTGGTTCAGGTATTTGGACTGAAATAAAGTTAAGGATAGTGGAGACAAAGGTTTTCAGCAGGCAAGTGGCATACATTATTTTTGCTTTTAAAAATAAAACTTTGGCTATCATGTGATGTAAGTAATGGAAGGATCAAAACTAATTTGGAGAAAGTTGCAATAATGTGAGCAAAATATGATGGTCTAAGAAGAGTTGTGGTGAGGAGATGGAGAGAGATTCTGGAGGTAGACTCTAAAGTGTTTAAAGAAAGAGGAGAGACAGATGCCAAGGACAATGCTAAGCTTTTGGTTCTAGAAACTGGTGTGGGCATGTAGTCGTTATTCACTAAAAATAGGAAATACAAGATGTTCTATTTCTATTTGTGCTAATTATTTCATGAAATCACGTAAATTAGGAGAAATTAGGCATTCAAACAATTAAGACAGGGCCATTGCATTGGGCATAAGGGGTTTGGGACTGGAATAGATGGTTCAAATATGTAATTTGAGGAGAATTTAATAAAAGTACTATTTCCTAGGAAGAAAAGAGGGTGCTGGGAAATAAGAAAAAATATAGAATGCTTTGGACTAGTAGGGAACACCCAATCTTAGTCTTTTTTTTTTAATTTGCCAAACTGTATTTATTTAAAGATACAAAGATCTTTATTAAAGATACTTTTCGTAAACAATCATGGTATTTCAGGCAGGACATGGGCAGACAATTGTTAACAGTATACAAAAACTTTCAAACTTCCTTCTTGGATGGACTTCCAAAATCAGAAAACCTCTATAAAACTCAATGAATTCTTCATCTGATGCTCTGAATAGGGAAAGTTTAGAGTGAGGGTTGACATTTCACATTTAGCATGTTGTTTAACAACTTTTCACAAGCCCACCCTGACTTTCAGGAAATGAAATGAAAATGGCAAAATTTATTAATCTGAAGATTCACAATCTAGAAAAGGAACTGCTGCTCTTCTGAGGGACACTATCTCAATGATGTCACTGGAAAGTCCAGATTACCTGACATACTGGTAAAACCAATTGTTGGGAGTCAGGTCCCAACAGGTCTGAGTTTAGAGGAGTTAAGTCTATGCCAATGGCAGAGAGGGAGAGGAGGACACAAGATGAATTTGAATTTTTCTATACCACGAGGCATTTGTGCCAAGGTGGCTATGTGTGCCAGCATCAGGGAATCCCTTCTCTTGGGAGCCAAGAGGAAGTCTCTCAAAACTAGCAGGGAAAGGTGTTTTCCCCCACAGTAATCCAGCTTTGGAGACATTCTATTAGTGACGCATGCTCCTTCCCCTGAAAACAATAATGAATTGTTCTGTGTGCTAACAACATAGCTTTAAAAAAAAAAAAGTAAAACAAAATTCTGCATTTTTATAAAACTCAATAAAAAATAGTACTTCAAACTGTGCAGTCCCCAGAAGTACACAGTTATCAAAAATGCACACACTTCCCTTGGCATCTCCAGTGCCTTTAGCTTTCTGTGCCTGGTCTGTGTGGCATCTCCATTATCTGCAGGGTTATTCCCATCCTTGCCAGCGCCAGCTTGTCCCCTTTTTCCCTTTGGGTACATTCTCTCCCTTCTTTTCAGGGGCCTTTTTAGGCTTGGGCTCTGGCTTTGGAGGAGCAGGTTTAGCAGACAACCTTGAGGACCTTCTCTGTGGTTCGTCCTTCAACTTGGCTTTATCTCCTTTAGCATTCCCTTCAGCCTTTCTCTGGGGCATGGTGGCAATGGCGGTGGGATGCAGGTGCTGGGGGCAGGGATGCAGTGGCAGCAGCTTTGGTGGGTCCAGGGGTCGTTCCCACCTCTTCTTCTCACACTGCTCTCAACCTTAGTCTTAAGAGTCAAGGGGAGCTGGGCATGGTGGCACATGCCTGTAATTCCAGCAGCTTAGGAGGCTGAGGCAGGAAAATTGCAGGTTTGAAACCAGTTTCAGCAACTTAGCAAGGCCCTAAGCAACTTAGTAAGACCCTGTCTCAAAATAAATAAAAAATATATTTTAAAAAGGTCTGGGGATGTGGCTCAATGGTTAAGTGCCCCTGGGTTCAATCACTGGTATAAAATAAGAGTCCAGGGGAGGGAGTGGTGTAGGGGATGCTCTAGCATGCTTGGGTCCACCCCGTCCCTCTAACTGCCCAGAATGTTGGCTGCTGATGGATCACAGCTGAGATCCTCCCAGGGCCATGCCAAAGGGAGCCGCCTGGCCCAAAGTGAGCCTTCTTCCTAGAGTACAAATCACTGGTTGATGCCTGCAGGGTATGAAGCTTAGCCCCATTGTCTCAATATGGAACAAAAATAAGGGCTATCTCAGTTGCAGAACTCCCAATGGGATCAGCTCTGAGGACCTTGTTGTGACTGCATCACAGTTCAACTTCTCTCACAGGCCTACATTCCTCACAGGTGTTGACCCAGAGAGCACTTTCCAGTAAAATTCCTGTGCACGTCTATTTCAGAGTCTGTTTCCCATGGAACCCAAACAGAATCAAGTGGTTATGGTTACCTGTTAAAAGATGAGCAGGGGGTGAGAGTGGGGCTGATAGCAACTGTGATCTTTAAGGGACACAGCATGGAGTGGGGTGCTCCACCTGCAGGCATCTCAGTGAGAGGGAGCCAAAAGAATAAGTACCCCAAGTTCTTCCTTCCTTCTGATCTTCTGCTCATGCTCCCTAAGGACAAATGGAAAATGTCCAGCATAGTGCATATTAGTTTTCAGAAACAATAATTTCCCAAAGACACACATGAGCAAAGTGACCATATAATTTATTGTTCATATCAGGGAATTTTCAACAAGAAGAGAGAATGCTCTTAGTAATTACTTCAGAACAACAGTGTTAAACCAACATCCTGCAGCAGCCTACTGAAACATTCACTCATCTATTAAATCGTTTGGTTATTCAAAAAATCAATTGTCTAGAGAACATTAGGCACTGTCTTAGAGCTCTGGAGGACTTATCTTTCAGAATATTTTGAGGGACATGGACAAATAGGTGATTTCATGGGCAATTGGAGACAGAAAGGAGTCCTGTTGTGATTAGAAGTAGAATTGAGAGGACTTGGTGATTGATTTGGGATAAAAGAGAGCCAGTCCCTAGCTCTCAATGTTATCAATGATGACTCAGTGATCCAGCTTGGGGATGGAGTGCTGGTGATACCATTAATTAAAATGGGGGACTCAGGAGAAGGAGTAGGTTATGTTGGGGTGATGGCTGGAATAGGGGAATGAGATTAATTCCATTTCAATGTTGAATATGAGCCTCCAAAACAGAATGCCCAATAGGCAGCTCCATGTAGAGTATGGAGTTAAGAAGAAATTTCAGAGAATTATCTCTAGATTTGCTGTGATTGACATTTAAGGGGCAGTTCAAACTGGAGAAGATGAGATGCCTCAAAGAAAACACCAAGTGAAAATGATTAGAGTATTCCAGTTGCAATCTCTGTTTTTATTGGATTCTAAGATACCATAAATCATGAGTCAAAATCAACTAAGGGGTTTTCAAGTTTAAAATGCAGTTTTAAACCAACAATAATATATAATTCACATGCTCCCGTATCACAAAGTTTGAGTCTAAGTCTTTATTCACTAAAGTCTAAAGATTCTTCAATTCACTTGTGGCCATTTGATATTCCATATTGCATCATCATGCAAACTTTTTTATAATCCTGTTTTGTGAAGTTTAATCCTTTTGCCTCTCTTGATTTGTAATATAATTTTGAGGCATAATGAAAAATACTGAAGCTTCTTTTCATTGTCTTAATTGGTTGAGCTCATAATTTCATATTTTCCTTCATTGAATTACCTTTCCCTAAAAGTTAAATGCTTTCTCTTAGAATCAGTGGAAGGCTTTTTTTTTTTTTTTTTTTTTGTTTTGGGGATTGAACCCAGGGGTACTCCATCACTGAGCCATATCCCCAGCCCTATTTTGTATTTTATGTAGAGACAGGGTCTCACTGAGTTGCTGAGGGCCTCGCTAAATTGCTGAGGCTGGCTTTGAACTAGCAATCCTCCTGCCTCAGCCTCCCAAGTGCTGGGATTGCAGGCGTGCCTGAGTTTGTGGCACCACTCTGCACAGCTTTGAAAACCCAAGTCTATTCTATGAGATTTACTCTGCTGACTTGTAACAGATTCTGCATCTACAATAACTTTTTGTCATAATGCTGTATTGAAATGTAATCTTTTAAAAGACCTTTTAAGGCAAAATTAGAGATCCTGGTTTAATTTAAAAGTTAAGCACCTCCAGCACTTTTAGGGTAATGCTCAAAGGAACGGATTCTTAGTGCGGCAGGAATCCAAGGTGTGCAATACTGTCACAGCTCACTCCTGTAGTAGTGACTGGCAAGTTTCTTTTGACATCAAGTATGAGAAAGGCTGACATCAGCAATCTTAAAACAGGAAAGCACATTTATCTTTAAATAGAAGAAATACAGTAAGCATCATAAGAGTCTTTAAATTTCATCTAATAGTTTCAGTGTTGAAGGTGTTCTCGGAGGTTTTCTTTTGTAATTGCTTTCACAGGCAGTTTATGAGACATTGATTCAGATTGTTGAACAAAGTCTTAGTGTAGATGATGTGCCACTTACTCCGCCAGGCTCTGGAATGCAGGTGCTCATCACAGGTGTCATGCCTTTCCACATGGAACTGAGCAGTGGTCCTTCTCGGGAGCCCTGAGAAACTTTAGAGAGATGTGTGGGGTGTCACAGAGCTTTGGGAGCACTGCTGGCCTTTAGTGACCCTGGAATGTAAACTTTCTACAATGCAAAGGATGTTCTGCACAGGAGGAGCTCTATCTCTCTTGATATCAATAGAATTCACCCTGGGAAATGCTGCCGAAAACAGATGTGTGGTTGTTATTCAGGCCAAGACCAAGCACAGGGGATGGAACACAATATCTTTGTGTCATTACTATCTCCTTCTAAATAACACTGTTCAACTTGGACACCTACCTTATTTACCAAATATAACTTAGATGATTTTTGGCAAAAGCAAAAAGGTGAAGTTACTTCAAAGAAAGTGATGTAGACCCTAACAGCATTCCAAAAACTGGAATAAATGCCTGTCATGTGGTAAAATGATCAACTTTGGAATTTATTGTTACTTACCTAATTCTAGAACCTCCGAATTTGAAGGAACCTTAACAGTCACCTAATTCAACCAGTATCAACACTAGCCCAAGTCCCCTTTAGGACATTTGGGCCATAGGCACACATACTCATAATGGTCAAAGAAAGGGTCAGAGATTACAAGAACAAAAGATAAGAAGGAGAAGGGAAAAGGAGGGAAAAGTTCATAGGCCAAGAGAGTATTTGATTTTCTTGTGTCTGGCAAGCTAAGTCTGAGGCCATTTCAAAAGAGAAATTCCTGAACTGTTTAAATCAAAAGGACCTACTTAGAAGCATGATGCTTTGAGCATGTTTGTGGACCTGGGCAAATAGACCCCTCTCATTATTTAACCATCACTCCCTATACTAATTCCTTAAAGTGGTTTCCTTAACATCCACATATCAAAAACACACACTATGCCATAGTGTGGTGCTACAGTGTGCAACATTTGTGTCTCCAGTTTTGTAAATTTGGATCTAATTGAGAAAGTTATTTTCAAAATTTTATCATAACTCAAGTTTTGAAGATTATTCACATTGTGCAGAATAATATGGTGAAGGATAAAAGATGGACAAAGTCAGAGCAGGCAGGAGTTTTCTCACATATCTTCCAATGTGGATTGTACCTCACTTGATATCAGGGTGAGAAATTTTGCTAATGAGATGGTAAGCTGGATTCTACAGACGAGGACAAGGGAAGAGAATGCCTACACAGAACCAACCGCTGTGGGTTTTCCCTCTCATTGGAATGCAAGTTCCATAAAAATTGTGATTTGTTTTTATTTTGTTGGTGTTGGGCCTGCTACATGCTAAGCAAGTGCTCTGCCACTGATGTACATCCCTATAACTTTTCATAAAATTTTTTAAAGCCATAAGAATATGGCTTTGTATTATGAAAATATTTAAACATATTTCTAACCAAACACAGTGGTACCACCTGTAGTTATAGCTACCTGGAAGGCTGAGGCAGAAGGCTCACTGGAGCTCAGGAATTTGAAGCCAGCCTGGGCAGCAGAGTGAGACCCCATCTCAAAGAAAATGAAAAGAAAATCTTCCATAGACCAATTGTTTGCATTCCCCCCAAATTCACATGTTGAATTCTAATGCCTAATGTGATGGTTATTGAAGAAGCAGTCTTGGGAGGTGCCTAGGGCATGAATGTGGAGCCCCTGTGAAGGGGATTCATGCTCCTTTAAAAGAGGTCCCAGATAGCTCCCTTGCCCTCTCTCTATTTGCAGATATAGTGGGAAAATCACCGTCTGTGAATCAGGAAGTGAGTGAGTCCTCGCCAGACACCAAATATACCAGTGCCTTGGTCCCAACCTCCATAACTATGAGAAAGAATTTGTGTTGTTTATAATGTACCCAGTCTATGGTCCTTTATTGTAGCATCCTGAACAGACTAACACCAAAAATAGCATATGAATAACTACCTCTCCAACACTTAGATTTAACAATTCTTAACCTCTGCCATTTTTGCTCCATCTATTTTTATTGAAGTGTTTTAAAGTACAGACCTAATGACATTTCACCTCTTAATGCCTTTAACATGCATCTTTAAAAATGAACTATTTTTCTATTCTACTCACAATACCATTATCACACCTAATAAAACAAACAATAATTCTTGAATGTAATAAATTCCTAGTTCATATTTAGATTGCCTTGTTCATCCCCAAAATGTCTTTTACTGCTCTTTTATTTAAACCTGGATCTGTTGAGGTTTTTCCATTGTATTTGATTATTTTATTTGTAAAGCAGAGGGGCTCTATGTAGTTTATTGCTCTGACCAGTGCCTAGACAGTTCACAGCCTGGAATAGTCTCTCAATATGGCAATACAGTGGTTAGAACTATCGGTTCATATTCTGGCCCCACCCTTTAGGAGCTATACTTTGGCAAATCACTTAATCTTTCTGTGCCTCAGTTCCTCATCTGCAAAATGGACACAATGATAGTACTTAACCCAAAGGGCTTTTGGGAGGATAAATCAGTAAATATATGTAGATGTTCATAACAGTGCTGCATACACGGTGAATGCTATATAGTGATAGTTCATTGTACTATTTATTGGTGAATACTATTATGTATCTAATGTATGCCAGGCAAATCTCTCTGTGTTCATAGAGCTTATTTTTAGTTGGGGGGTAGCCATTAGGAAAAAAAATAATTTGAAAAGTGAATACATAAGTGAGAGAAAAGCTAGGGAAGGGAGGAAGATATGGGATGGTTTAACCTGTAAAGTGGTACTTGAGCAGAAATTTGAGGAGGCAAGTCATGTGGCTATTTGGAGGAAGATCATTTGCAGGCAGAGGAAATAGCATGTGCAAGGACCCTAGACAAGGAGGATGAACAGCAAGAAGAGGAGTGTGCAAGGGAGAAAGAAGTAGGAACAGCAGGTGGGGCCAGATCTTGCCAGATCTGGACTTAGGAAATTCCCTGAGTGAGATGGAGAGTTACTGGACTTTTTGCCAGAGGCCTGACCTGGTCTCATTTGCCACTGGAAAGGGTCCTCTGTCTGCCTTGGCTGCTGGGTTGAGAGTGACTGCAGAAGGGTAACAGCAAAGGCAGGAAGGTCATTTTTTTGGACCCATGCTAGTCAGTGTTGTGAAATCACATCTCATTCTCACAAAGTTTTGAAGGAGGGAATTATTATTATCCCCATTTTACAGATAAGGAAACCTAAGATGAGAAAGGATAGTAGTTTAAAGCTAAGAAGTGGCAGAGCTAGGATTCAAGCTTAGGTCTGTTTGACCCCTAATTCTGACCCCTAATTTTTCTCACCACTGCAAAACATACAGAGAACGTCAGCTCTCTGCCTATTTGCTGGGAAAAAAAAGGTAGCAGATACATTTCTGACTGTCCACAAATGGCCCTAATTATCTCCAGAACTTTCCTCAGATAGGTCCCTCTAAACCTTCCCAAAGAACCTTCTCAATGCAATGCTCCTGTTAAAGATAGCCTTTTCACTTTCTTATTTGTTCTGATTAAGAAACCACATTAAAATTTGTGAAGCGCACACCTCTAGTCCCAGCAACTCAGGAGACTGAGGCAGGAGGATCGCGAGTTCAAAGCCAGCCTCAGCAACTTAGCGAGGCCCTAAGCAACTCAGTGAGATCCTGTCTCTAAATAAAAACTAAAAAGGGCTGGGGATGTGATAGAGAATTCCTGGACTCAATCCCCAGTACCAATATATATAGATACATAAAAACACATTATGAGACTTTATCATATGCCGTACTGTTTGACTGTAATGTTGTTATTCAGTTGGCACACACAAATACACAAATCAAAGAGGTTTATGCTTTACAGTGTATGTAAGTTGTAGCTAATGAAACAGATGATTAAGTGTGATATTTTGGGTTGTTCCTATTAAAAAATGGGTATCGAAAATAGGCCCCTAGGCCCATACCCATTTATAACATTTCTACAAAAGACTGAATTAGCTACATATTTTTTACTGATAGCATCTTTTCCAGAAACATGAGCTACTTTCACAACTGCAGAGATGACTTGAATTTTATTACATGGTACCTGTGGTTCAGTAACATCTCAAAGGTTGCATCCCAAACTTCTAATCCTTTCTCTGGCTCAGCACATGATGCAGACTGCTGGGTGGTAGAAGAGTCATCATTCCCTGGCTACCGACTCATGAGAGTAGTTGCATTCAGGGAAGGGAGGTAATGGAGTTAGGAGTTGGCCCATGTTCCTGAAAATTAGACAGAATGTCACCTGTGACACTGCCACTGTTGGAAGTTGACGGGTGTCACTGAGGCACGGTGTGAGAACATAGTAAAACCAAAAATGACTTTCGTGGACTGAGGAAGAAGCTCAGTGTTGGAGCCTGGCCTTGTATGCACAAGGCCCTGGGTTCCCTCCCAGCACTGGAAAAGAAGACTTTCATCACGTGTGCTATTTCCTTTCCTCAAATATTTTGATTTTTGTACTGCTGTGTGGTATGTTCTGGAGAAGCAAATCTCAGTGCCGCAGGAGCACACATTCTGTAGACAGATTCTATAGATAGTGTGCTGAATGCTATAATAGGGGTTTGAAAAACACCCTGGTTAGGCCAGCGGTGTGCCCAATGCCTGGGCTTTGTCATAACCATTAAGTGCATCATCTCTAAAAGCTGTTTCAAGTGCAGTAGTCTGACCCCTGCGTCCAGTTCACACAGAATATGTTCTTCTAATAGTTCTTCAACACTATGAGGACCTTCAGTCCATTGACCTTTCATTATTTCTCTATCACTTCTGTCTTGTCTTTTTCCTCCTCAGCTAGATTAAATTCTAGAAATTGTTAGTCTTCTACCCAATACCCATGCCCCTCTATATCACTAGCAGCTCTGTGATTTGACCCAGGATGGCATCGAGCCATTAAGAATGTCGCCTCACTTTTGAGCCTTCTTTGCAGTGAAATGGGACCATGGGTCCCAGTTTTATCCAGTGAGTACTGAGCAGCAGTCTACTGGGGTTTGGTTCTGGGGAATATTTTGCTTTCCTAGGAAGAGGGATTGTCATACCTGGCAAGACTTCGCCCTTTCTTATTTGCTCCCTTTCTTTCGGCCTTGAACACAAATATGGTATTTGGATCTGCAGCAATCATTCTGCAACCACAAGGTGACCCACAAGGACAAAAGTAACCCTCTGAGGATGGTGGAACAGAAACAGGAAGAGGATTGGGACCCTTGATGGTTTCTCTGAACAGCTGAAGTGATGCCAGCAATTGTCTCCCTCTGGCACGTGAGAATAGACCCTAGTAGGGTTTTCTGTTCGTTAATGTCACATCTCTTCCAACTGATTCAGTGGCTCAGCACCGTAAGTGCCTCTTGCAAACATCTTTCCCCCTTGTGCTTGGGATGCCTTTGAGATGGCTATTTTATGCTTTCTCCTTGCTCTTCAAATCTGTGACACTATTTTCTCTCCTTACTTTCAACTGATGATCTCCCTTCCTTAGTAACCACTGGAAAAAGTATAAATGAAATTAGATGAGATCCACCTCTTTTCCTGTGTCAGAGTCTGCGAGTAGCCTATTTTCCTTTGTAAAAACAACAACAGAAACAGATTAGCTAGAATGACTGCCTAACATAAAGACTACATTTCCCAGCTTCCCTTGTCTTGGTCATAACTACATGACCAAATAACACTGTCCCTTAGATGGTGAAATCTAATTTAGTTTTTTCTAATTAGATGTCACTATCTAAGGGGCAGTGTTATGGGCAGTTTTCAGGAAACTTAATTCAAACATGACTGGCTTACAACCTTTGACCCTTTTCTTCCCCACCCTTTCTTCTGCTTGAAATGGGACTGTGATGATTGGAACTCCAACAACAATCTTAGACCAGGAGTAGGCCCACACATTAGGTATAGCACAATGTTGAACTGGGAAGACTCTTATCTCTTAGCTACTTTGCAGATTTCTAGCCAGCCCATAGCAACCTGCCTCTGGACTTTGTGTGCATAAAGGACTAGATTCTGTCTTATTTAAACAATATTCTTCCCACATTCAGTCACTTAGAGACAAATGAATCCTAATGTTTCCATTACCAAATCCATCAGCCTTTTATATCTGGATGTATATTCTCTGTTTTCCTTCTTGCCTTAATGGAAGAAGGGTTCACCCTTCCTGTTAAGGCTAGTCTTTTGTTAAGGCCTCAGTTTCTGCAGTTATCCCTTCTCACTAGTCTTCAATTTCTCACTCTTCAGTCATTTCTGGATATTGGCAAGACTTGCTCAGTTTCTTTACTCAGGTCTCAGTGTGATTGTCATCTGCTCAGAGAGTAACCTCCTCTTATTTTCCACCCCAATATCCTAGTGCATTCCATTTAAGACACTAATGGCAATCCAAAACATAACGTATCTGCTTTTCTATTATCAACCAGTCCCTTATATTTCTTCATGTATATGGGATGCATGAGGACAGGGACTTTTTTCTTGTTCCTCTACCTTGTAAGTTCTCAATAAACATTAAAATGAATGAGTGAGTGAATGGTGAAAACGAGAGGTGGAGTTTAAGGAAGGCCTCCCAGAAAGAAGTTGCGCTTGCCCGAGCTCAGGTGTGCCCAGCAGACCCTGAAGAGCAGAGAAGACACTGGCAAAAGAGGGAACCAAGGTGGGGAGAGTGTGCTGTGTGTGGGGCCAGTGGGTCAGTCAGTCAGGAGGGAATGGCAGGAGAGGGGACTGGAAAGGAGGAAGGGGTCAGATCATGCCACCCTAAGGGGATCTATCGGAGAGTTTTAAAGGTGAGAGACAGTCCCACTAGTGCTCAGAGGAGGAGGTCATGCAGAGGAGGAAGAGAGACCCACTCCTCAGGCCATTCCAGAGGTCTGCAGAGGGTGCAGACAAAAGCAGTGCTGTGGGCATGAGAGGGGATCAAGGGCCCGATAGATGGGTAGGATGTGGACTCAAGAGTGCCTCACCTGCTAACACACAATAAGGGTGGTGGGGAGTGAAGAATAGAAGTTCCTTGGACTAGAGAAAGGGGAAGGAAGGGAAGAGAGTGAGGACAGGAATAGGAAAGACAGTAGAGTGAATCAGAAGTAAGTTTCCTCTGTTCATATATGAATATACCCAGTGAAACTCCACATCATGTACAACCACAAGAATGGGATCCGAATTAGAAGCAGTTATACTACAAGTAGGCACACTATGTCAACATATACTCTACTGTCATGTTTATCTTTTTCCATTTTCAAGGCTGAATTAAATTAGTTGGCTGTAACTGCAACCACCTGTTTGGTGCCTGGCACAAAATAGGAGCCAAACAAATGTTAGCACTCTTCCTCCACCTTCCTCTTATTTTCCAGTTCAGCTCCTATGGAAATCAGAAAACAGGATGGACCCATCTAAATAGGAGTCAAGCGTGACGTTTTGTGAACCTGAAGCAGTTAGGGTCAGTGTGGAGTTCAGAGATGCTGGAGTTGAGGAGGGCTACTGCTTATTGATCCTTCCATCCCTAACCAGGAAGGAAGAAGGGAAGTCACAGAGCATGGACTGCTAGTGCTGAAGTAATGGTAATATAATGAATGGTTGCGTTTTA
This sequence comes from Glaucomys volans, assembly GCA_020662805.1. NCBI lineage: Eukaryota > Metazoa > Chordata > Mammalia > Rodentia > Sciuridae > Glaucomys > Glaucomys volans. Next base: position 217,870 of record JAJEJO010000365.1, read on the forward strand.
ATTATACATTAACTATGTTTTAATTTGCCTTAATTTTAAGAATTCCTTAAGAAAATTCATTTTTGAATATATATGAAAACAGAAAGAAATCCATGTAACCATCCCCTTGTTTTAAGTTACCATAATTTTACCACTCTCATTTTATCTCTTGCCTCCACAGTTTTCTGGGCAAAGTCTTTTTTTTTAATTTTTTTTTTTTAGTTGGCAATGGACCTTTATTTTATTTTTTTAAATGGTGGTGTTGAGAATTGATCCCAGTGCCTCACATATGCAAGGCAAGTACTCTGCCACTGAGTCACAAAGTCTTTTAAAGCAAATCTCAGATATCATATCGTTTCACATGGTATATTCTTTGAGAAAGACTTTTTTTTTTTTTGCAGTGCTGGGGATTGAACCCAGGGCCTTGTGCTTGTAAGGCAGGCACTCTACCAACTGAGCTACTATATCCCCAACCTGAGATAAGGACTTTTAATATTTTTTTTTATCTCATTTTTGTTTTGAGATGGAGGGTCTCACTGAGTTGCTAAGGCTGGTCTTTTGAACTTAAAATCCTCCTACCTCAGCCTCCTGAGTAGCTGGGATTATAGGTGTACACTTTGATAAGGATTTTTTTTAAAACATAACTCATCACATCAAACAAATTGAACAGGTAATCAGTATTCTATAATTCCCAATCCATGCTCAGTTTCTCTAATTATGCTAAAACTGTCTTTCTACTGTTGTCTCTTTGAATCAAGATGCAAACAAGATCCACACATTGCAGTTCTATCTCATTTTAATCTATGACAGTTTCTCTCATCTAAAAAATGCATTTATTTGTGGAAGAAACCAGATCACTTGTTGTATAGGTTTTCCCTACAGTTTGGATTCGGCCAACTGCAATCTCATGGTGCCATTTTATGTGTTCCTCTGTTCCTAGGATTTCTTGTAACCTGGTAGTTTTATCAAGAAGCTTGATCATTTTCAGATTCCATCTTATTTTTGGCAGGAATACTTCATAGGTAGTGCTGTGTATTTTATTTTATAGTCTTTCAGTAGGTAATTTCTTTTTTCTCTTTTAATGTTACTAAGATTGATCAGTGAGTCCAGGTATTCTCAGCTTGTCCTATCCTTCATAAAACTCTCCACAACCTTTCACTCAGTAATATTAACAACCACTGATGTTCACCTAAATACATTATTTCATTAGGGATTGCAAAGTAGTGATCTTATAATTCCCTCATTTCTTCAGCATTTATTAGTTTCCAAGAAGATCTTTTTCTCAGCAAGTCTTTCATGAATATGAAAAACAGGTTTTCAGAAAAAGTTGAGTAAATGCTGATTCTTTCTTTCACCTATCATTTTGCGGACTAACTTTTCAATTTTATCATTAGTATTTTGAGAAGGAGGGAAACATGAAGAACTCATGGATTTTTATACACACGAGGTGTTGCAATCCATTGTAATCATTATTTGTGGCCAGTAGGAACCCCTTTCAAATGGGCTCCTGAATAGGACTTTATAATCTACAGTCAAGATGCTCAACTAGACATTTGAACTTCACAAGTAACACTGTACGGGTTGGTGTTATTACCAAATTTCACAAATTAGAAATCTACAGCGTATGGCTCCACCCAGAACTCGGTGGAGTCTGTTGTTTGTTCTATTGTAGATAACAATGGTTGAGAGCATGAGTGTTAAAGGTGACTGAATAATTTTCCTACTTGTCTTCTTTCTGGCTTTGAGATTAAATGGCGATGCCTTTGATCAGTGGGAATATGATATTAAGCAATATCCACTTTAGAAGACATCACTTGCAACAAACACTGTTGAGAATAATGTTATGTCGATTAATACAGTTACTTGGTAAATAGCCTCTCTCAACTTTGTTTGTGAAGCATTTCAATTTTGATTACTCTGTGTGGGAGCTCCCGCTCAGATGTGTGTTGTTTTATGGTCTGCCCATGTCTGGGGAGCTGGCATTACATGCTGCCTAGTGTTTTTAATTCAGAAGTTCTTCTAAAAGAAACCTTAGCCTCTTATATTCCAACCCTAGCTTTAATAGCATAAGCTATTTCCTTCTTATATAGCTTTGTGGGCATAGTAATAAAATAAATACCACAAAGTCACTGATGAGATGAAATTGCGCTCCCTGCCTCTGTGCAGCCATGTAGGTAAAACAGTAATTGGCTCTGATAATAACTTCTGTTCTTACAAACCAAAGTCTAAATGAGAGTCACATTTGATATATCTGCTTGTAATTACTATCAAAAGAAGAGAATACAAAGTTTAGATTGTTTAGTGACTCAAGATAGATTAAATAAATCTCTGTCTCTTCTTGACCAATTTAAGAACAATTTCTGAAATTATTTATCTTACTGTTGGTAAAAAATGATCATCTTCCAAAGCATGCCTTTATGCTCAAGGGAATGATTAATTTTGTTTTTTTTTTTAAGTTGTTAATTGTTTTTCTTGAAAAAAGCTTACCACTGTATCTGATAATGCAGTTTATGCTTATAATAGTTTCTTATACACCCTTTAGATGGTTCATAAGACCAATGTAAGTTTTGTATGTATTTAGTAGTGCTTTTCAGCAATGCTTTTGATATGTTAATATTATCAAAATGTATATTCCTTTAATATATTTTAAAGAAATATTAAATCATGTGTGCTACATATTATTATTTTGATACACAATGCTTTGGTGCTAAAATAGCAAATGTTAGAATATTAATGATTTTAAAAGATCTTTCCCATTGCTTTAAGCCAAAGTAAAGATTTGCTATTACAACCTATCCTTCCTGATAGATTTCTGTCTGCATACTGATTTACTTTAAAAAATATCTGTGTCCAATGCCACAAACATGTAAAAATGGGTAGAAAAACAACTGAATTTGTATGCCAGTTTTAACAATGACTCTGTGTTTGATCATTTCTTCCCTGCACCAGTCCTATAGCCACACTAAGTTGATGGAGCATAATAAAACTAAGAAAACTGCTCTGGTCCACTGAGCCAATGATCCCAGAATTAAAAAGTTCTAACAAAGCTTAGACATGATAGATGAAGCTATTACCATCAACTGTATCCAGAATACACATTTTAAAGCACCCTAATTACAGAAACTACATCCAGTCAATATAATACATATTAGCAATTTCCTAATCCTCGGTAGAATGGAAATTATTCTGAAAGTTTAATTAAGAAGGGAGAAATTATGTTCAGGTATTAATTTCAATAAAAGAGGCACTTGGCTTCCATGCAAAAACCCAGAGTGGTGCTGTGAGTGTGGGTTAGCCACAGAAGGAAAGCCATTTACAATTAGGCACTACATTACCTTTGTCACCACCTGTACCTCAAGGAGAAAGTTACAGGACATGCCTTGTTTGCAACCTGTGTCTCTGCATGGGTTAAATAAAACAGGGCAGTTATTTGGAGATTTGGTTCTTAGAACACGATTTAAACAATAAAGGGAAGCTTTGGAGCATGTGTTAAGAAATAGCTTATCTAGACAGCATACATTCCAAAGATATTTTTGTAGCCTTCCTCTCCACTTTGACCTTAGGCAGTTTATGAATGCTTATGATCAAAGAAATATCTGAATCATGAACTAATCTGTCTGGTTCCTATAACCATTCCAACATTGCATCAGATCACCCTCAGAGCTGAGATTCTTCCTTGCTTGCTCCTGGGATTGAACTCAGGGCCTCATGCATGCCAGGCAAGTGCATTACCACTGAGCTACAAATCCAGCTCCGAAACTGAAATACTTAATTGAACAAAATCAGTTTTTTAAGCTGCTCACAGTAACTCCAACTTCCTTTAAAAGAAAGAAAGAAAAAGTCACAAAGGTCACATATCACATGATTCTGTTTATATGAAATGTCCAGAACTGATCCATCAACAGGGACAGAAAATGGATTAGTGATTGGTTGGGGCAGCGGGAGGGGGAAAGGGAATGATTGCCAATGGGTAGGAGGTCTTATGCTAGGGTGATGAAAATGTTCTGGAATTAGGGATTGGTGATGCTTGCACAATTTTGTGAATATGCTAAAAACCACTGCATTACATATTTTAAGGGATGTATTTTATAATATAAAAAATCACAAAAGATTTTAGGAATTGTTGGCAATATATTCCCTAAGCACCAAATCATCTTTTAGCCTCAAATCATAGAATGCCAAAGCTAGCCAGTAATTCAAGAGACCAAGTCCAACAGCTGCATTTTGCAAATAAAAAAAACCTGACTTCCAGGGAGGCACAGTGGAACCTGGGTCTGACCACACCTTTGCCCAGTTTCAGGGTTTCTTCTTAAGGATCGCCGCAGTAAACTGATTAGAATGGGAAGAGGTAGTTGGAGCAAGATGCTTTTATTTTTTTTCTAAAGAAAGCACACATTATTCTTATAGATAGCAAAAATCTCTGTGAAGGAATGGATGAATTGGTTCTGGTAAATTTCTCAGGTCTACACTGAGATCTACCTGTAAGTGTCCCTAGAGGAAAGTGGCCACATTAACAGACCAAGGGAGCCCTCTACCTGTGTATTTGTAGTATAGATTTCAGTGACAAAATTCTTGACCTGGAAAGCTAAAAATAAATCTGAGATCAGGTGTTTTTGTCTTTTGTCCCACCTCGGTTGACTTCTAGCATTATTTTTGAGAAAATGAATGATGTTTGAGGATGTATTTGTGTGATTAATAGGATACCTAGAGGAAAATCTCCAGAAAGTTCCTTTTCTGTGATTAAAAAGGACCAATGAGCAGCCTAAATAAAGGATCCAAATATATTTTTCCAGTGAGAATTGCACTAAAATAATTATTTTCAAAGAACTTTGTATTCTTCTGAGGATATAAAATGTTAGTAAGCATTTTTGTTCATCTGGCATGAAAGTTTCATTGTTTCTTTGTTTCAGCAAAAGATAGGGTTGAATGTAAAAATCTTGCAGGATCCTGAAAACATCCACCACAGAGCTGCTGTAAATGCGAACTATGGAATCAGTTTGCCATATATTAATCAGAAAAAAGCACATGTAAGTAATGAGTTGCTTTAACAAACTCTTAATTTTTTAAGGATTGAAAGTCATTTATCAGTGGTATAAGATGTAATGTTGATCTTAAATGAGATTGTGATCCCTTTGTCCTTGGCATTTTTTTGGAGATGAAATGGAGTGGCTTTCATTCCAGCTATAATTAGTAATGATTAAGGAAATATAAACCTATTATGAAAGATCTATTTGTAATTCATTCAAATTTCTCTATTTTATTTGATATTCCTAAATTATCTAGTACCATATCTAGTACCATAATTTTAACTAGGAGGAATAATTTAACAACAACAAAAATTAATAGAAATTTTCAATATTTGAGATCATGGATAATTGGTTTACTATGAAAAAAATAAAAATAAAAGAGCACAGTATTCATTTAAAATAGTGGTTTCTCATATAATATACAAAATTTAGTGTATTATTCTAAATCTGAAGCACGCAGGCATTAATCCTTTATTCAGCAGAATTGTGAGATGGGAAAATAATCCCACGTGGATTCACAGGAAGGGATCTCAGAGCTGTGCCTATTTTTGCCATTGCTGCTAAAGTGGCCCAAAGCAAGGATTGTACTCTCCTTGTGTTGTGGGTTTTCTTAGGAAAATTAAGAGTAGTGCTTCATTTTAATGGGGAAATCGTTTATTTTGAGATAATTTCTAACACTAAAAATAATTACTGAGATGAAATCTGTACATTTCTATACATTTTAAATCTTTGACTTCTGTCTAAAGTTCTGAAATGTATACCTTGGTGAAATTAAAACTAAAAACAAGATTAGTTTTAGGATGAAATTGCAAAGCCATTTCTAACTAGCATAATAGTCTCTTGAGATTAATCTTCCAAATTTCTTTCATAGACATCCAGCTGCCTGCTTTATTCATGTAACCCAGAAATATATGTTCCGTCTCTTTATATGTGCTTTATGTTATTCAAACAGGTTTGGTTTAAGAGCACTTTATCATAGAAATGCTTTTATAGCCTAAGAAATAACCAGAAAGTTAGATATTTTTATTCCTGCTGAAACTTTATTTAAAATGTCACTGTGAATAATATGAAAGCGTTTTTATCTACTTCCCATGAGCCCCAAAGCCCTTGAAATAAAAATATGGTTTCTCTGGCTACAGAGACAGAGCAGATTTCTCTTTTGTTGTTGTTGGTTTTCCTCTTCAATCTAGAATTAATATTGGCTTAGCTGGTGGAGCGGCTGAGGCTGTGTAGCCCGAGGCAACTGCTGTATTTCATGCAAACTTTTTCTGATGAGTGCTGAAGTTTTTAAAGGCATACCTCTAAGTATAGCAAGGATTATGCTTCGTTTTATGACTCTGAGTGGGGATTCAGACTTAAATAGGGAATTGAAAATTATATCCAAAAATTGGGGCAGAATCTTAATGATTCATCTGATTTTTTAACAATTTCTAAGTTGAATAAATGTCGGGGATATTGTGTCCGTTTATTCTGTGCAAAGAGGAAGTAAAAAGGCACTTTGCCTTGTTGATAGATGATCATGTATATTCACTGACTATACTGAAGATCCTTTATTCAGAAAATTCAACTCCATAAAAATGGACACCAGAGCATTTTAAAATGGGAAGCATGTTTTGCTTGAACTATTGGCCTTTCCATTGAAATAGTTACCCTATCTTTTGATGTTGATATGGATATATGATGGCACTAGCTGGAAAACAGTATTTGCATTCTGAATTTATAAAACAGAAGCATTGTTCAAAAAGGTCTTTTGAGAGAAGCATTGGGATATTTGGTTTTAAACAATCATGTAGAGCGTTTGGGGGTAAATGCAGTGGCAATTTACCTCTTATCAAAATGTTTTTAGAAGCATTTACCCAAACAGAAGCCGTGTGTCCAGCATTGTGATGTGTAGTTAATTAGAAAAGCAGCATCCAGGCTAATCGCTTTTTAGAACTACTCTGAGTGCTCAAAGGGGCTTATTATTTGGCTGCCGAGGGCCATGTGTTTCCCTACTTCTCATGAAACTTGAACAGCTTGTCAAAAGCCTGTAAATAATCTTAGGCATTTTTGACAGAGAAAATTTGAATACATAGCCAATTTACATTATTAGTTCCTAGAAGCTGTGGTATTTTCTCCGCCTGATGAAGAGGAGCATCTTTCCTGATAACAAGGAGCCGCACGTTAAAGCACACGCTCTCCCTCGCTCCCTCCCCTGTGCCAGTCACATCACAAGACTCCTTCAGAATTTTATATTCTGTGACTCTGTTATACAAAATCAATTTACGAAAGAGCACTAAAAGTGAAACTCACTAATGATTTTTAAAAAATATCTTAAATCTGCCAAATAAAAAAGAAACAACCCTCTAACATGTTTTTGAGTAGGTCCTTATTGGTTTGAGGCAAGAAGAAATCCCTAGTGCTATTCCTGTTCACTCGCTGGCATCTAGTTCCAGTCAGACATTATAATGAATGCACTAAAAGATCTACAGAAAATTTGACTTTGATTTATTTTTTTTTAAATAAAAAGGGTTTCTTAAGAGGCTTGAAACATGTATCTGTTAACATGAATTTTAAAAGAACGATTATGAATGCATAACAAAATAGCCAAACAAAACATCGCTTTGAATTGCTGCACAAATAACTCTGATTATAACTGTTATGACCTAGAAAAGAATCATAAAAACATTTTTCTTTTTGGCAAGATATGAGTTGCTGTAGAATTATACCAGTTCTTTGGTCCCACTTTCCAAATAAATAAATATATAATGCAATGTAAACTTAGAATCTTTTATTTATTCATGAGGTTGAATTTAATACTATTATGACTTCTAGATTTTATGAGTCATATGTTATGCAGTGTTTCTCACTAACTTAGTTGGGTAGCAACCACACTTCACAAATCATAGTTTCATTCTTTACTGTTTCACTTGGGGTGTGCATAGTAATCTCGCTCACTGAAAGCACATTCTTTTCTGAGATGATAAAGTAATGGAAAGTGAGGCAATTGTGTTAATGTCAAATGATTAGAAGAAGTACCAGAAGTGAGGGGTGGGGTGCGGGGAGGACGATCTCAAAACATGATTGTGTTTTAAGCCCATGCATATGGCCACAATTACAGTCACAACATAATTTGGCAATGGTAGCAGAATTAGATTTAAACAAATTGATGTTACACTGCAGTAATTCAGAATGAGCTTGTTGCATTTATAAACCATAACAAGAAGCAGAGTGAATTAATAAACCCTTCTTGTCACTAAAAATAAAAAAGGGAATAATTGCTGAGACGGAGTTAACTTAACAGATGACTATAGTCAGCATCCTTCCAGCCTAGATATGGGAAAGTGAAGGTCACCCCCATCTCGGATGACAAAGAGAGAACATTTTGTTGGTAAACAAATTAATCTTTTGAAAGGTCGCCATTTGTTTTAAGTTTTTATCCAGTTCTTGTCATCTGGAATCAGAGATTGACTGTCATTTCACCAGGCAGGGGTGCAGTGGAAGCAGACAAAGCTGCTTCTGTACGTATCAGCATTCCTTGACAAAACTCTGTGCCTGATTGTGATGCTATGGGCTGCTGGTTTACAGCTGTCTCCGGACAAGAACGGAGGCCCACCCCTGAATTCCAATAAGATGGGCCTGCCTATTCCGCCTGCTGTAAGCTGGCCCTCTGCCCACAAGTAAAATGTATTGTAGTTCAAGCCAGCAATTATCTCTTTTACTTCCTTCTGTGCTGCTTCTGTTCCCTTTTTCCAAAAACAGATGTGGGTATTCACTCAAGTTCTGCATCTATTCTTTCTCACACCTGCCGGGGCAGGATTTTGACAGAGGTAGAGTTGGAGGGAGCCAGCAGACAACAATCAGATGTAATTTTCTTTGAGAGCAGTTAAAAAAGAAAATGTTGATTTTTCAGGAAATGTGGAGTCAGCATCTTGGTCCCCCTCCCTTTTCCCAGGAGCATTTGGTAAATTAAATTAGTCAAACAAAAGGAAATAGCTTTAAAAGACATTCTGAAATGCCATATCCTATTTATGACACACGGTCATTACCCAAGGACTGAGACCGTACGCGCAGCGTCCCATCTTCCATCATTCGCAGAGAACCTTCTCTTCAGGTTGCCTAGGAAGAATTTTTGAAAGCACAATGGCTGTTCATGCTCTTCCTGATTCACAGTAGCTCACCAATATGGTGGTGGTGTGGGGAGGGAGGGGAGTATCGCCTGTGTGTTGTTGCTGTTCTTGGAGTAATGGGAGAGGTGAAGAAAGCGAGGTGATCTTGATGAGTGTGTAGCTCTCTCACACTCTGGAAGTGGGAGAAGCAATCAGAGGCTGCGTTCCCATCAAATAATGTTCATAAAAAACCTAGCTGTAGTGAGTTCTCTAGCTTCTTTGGAACAATATGGTTCTTTAGCCTCTGTGCTAAGATCTGCAAGTGCTCCCAGTCCAACCCTAGGAAGAACTCGAAAGCACCTGGTAGCACTTCAGTGTAGTGATTCTGAGTCACACTGCCTGATGTGAATCCTTACTAGAAGGGGCACCTCCTGGAAACAGCCTGCATTTCCTCATCTGTAAAATTCTCCTAGTAAGAATACCTATCTCCTGGGTTGGTATTGAGATTCAAATGGTTAATTCAAAGCACTTAGCAAAGACCCTGGTACAAAGAAGTGCTTGGAAAATATTAGTTATTACAATTGGCAATTCTCACATATTGTACTGTACCATTGTTTCATATTGTCATTTAAAACTTATGTATTATTGTAGGGGCTGAGGGAGGGAACAGGAATGCTACTGTGGTCCCTCCCAGGGGTACTGTTTAATATTTCATGTGATCATGCCTTTTTTGCCACCCACATATGAGGATGGGAACCTCATTTTCTATTCTGTTTACTGTTTTATAAATTCCCCCTGCACCAAGCAGCGCTTTGTACATAAAAGGTGCTAAGGAGAGGGTTGACCTGTCCCCTCATCTGTCCAGTCTCTGCTCTGGAGCTGCATACCCTAATGCCCCATCTCCTAGTGCAGTCATGATTTTGCTGGCCCCTAGTAGGCTTGGTGACATAAGGCCTCCTCCTGCTGGGCCGTTCCACAGTGAAATGACCTTGCTCCTCTGTTCTTGGTACTGCCTCACTACTAACTAGCTGTTTCTAGGACAGGTTACTCCACCTCACTCATTTCTGCAAGGTGTCATTCTGCTGTATGAAAAAGGTGTAGTTTTGTGGAGAGGCAGCTGGTGTGATGGGAGGGCCTTGGGTGAAGTGATTTAGAGCCTGCTCTATCATTGAACCCTGCGTAAGGAAAGGAACCCTCAGGTTCCTTAGTTCCCGCTTCTGTAAAGCCAGGATAATGATGCCGACTCTGCAGAGGTGTTGCAGGGATTTCAGATAATATATTAACATTGCTGGCATGCAATAAATGCCTAATAAGGTTCTTGCCTTTCTGGAAAATGAATTAGTATTAAAAATCTCTAACCTCCTTCTCTCTTCACTTCTGTGCTTTCAGAAAAGAATCTGATTCGACTCCTTTCACACTCTAGTATAAATGAGGAGTAGGGCTTAATGCTCTGGTTTTCAAAATGCTACAAACTCCAGTGAGTTTCAGAAAGATTGTAAGCATTTCATTTGCATTTTGTTATTATGATAAATATGTAAGCTATTTTAAAGCATAACAGTGAATGGTATGTGTATTTTTAAGTTAGATACCAAATTTTAATGCATTAGACCATCAATGGGTTAATTTGTACTGACTCTGAGTGTATGTGTGTGTGTGTGAGACAGCACACATGTGTATATGCATTTGAATTTCCTATAAAGGTTTTTTAATTGGGTAGGTCATAACTTTGTACTAGTCATATTTTTAAATTCAGATCTGCTCATATATGCTTCAATAGTAAACATTTAAAAACAAGCAAAGATTAAATTGAGCTAATATGTGTAAAGATCTTAAAGCAGTACATGGCCCCAGTAAGTATTCCATCAACATTAACTGGAATCAGTATTATGACACAGGTGTAGCTGGGTGTGGTGGCGCACGCCTGTAATCCCAGCGGTTTGGGAGGCTGAGGCAGGAGGATCATGAATCCAAAGCCAGCCTCAGCAATTTAGCAAGGCCCTAAGTAACTCAGTGAGACCCTGTCTCTAAATAAAATACAAAATAGGGCTGGGGATGTGGCTCATGACACGCGTATTTTTGGTAACTCAGTCTTTCAATAATAGTAGCATTTATTATGTGTGCCAGACGCTGTGCTAGAGTTTTACACACACTGTCTTGTTTAATCCTTACCTATAAAGTAGGTGCCATTTTTATATCCATTTTACAGATCAGGAAATGGAGACTTAAGGTTAAGCTACTTGCCTAACATTAGGTAGTTAGTAAGGAGAGTCAAGATTCAAAGTAATTATGGGATCTATTTGTCAAATCTCCCCTAATTGAGTTCTTGCCAACTAACTAATCCTTAATTACTAAGGAACACGAGCATTTATTAGATATTATTAGTGAATCTATTTTGAAACAAAAAATTTGTTACTACTCTTGAAAGCTTCTGGGTCATTTTAACTGAAGAAAATCCTGATATTGTAAGTGTCATAGTAAACTGTTAGCTATTTGACATTACTTACTGCTTCATGTTCAGGATTTTCTCCATCTTGTGCAGGTAAAATAAAACACATAAATAAACCATAGGTTGTGATGGATGTAAGACTCCAGTTATTATCTGTAACTCTTGATTTTATAACTTGCTTTGAGCAAAACAACCTCATTGTCTCCAGTGTTGACTTATATTTATAAAAATATAAATTGATTATATAAAGCATTTAAATAATAAATATATGTCCTATAAATGTAAGAGTTCATATAATACATATAATAATTCAATAAATAAAATTATGCAAATTCTTATAAAACTCACATTTATTTACATACCAATATTCTATGTAAGGTTGCATTGAAAACATAGATTCTACTGCTGAAAATAAATTTGAAAATCTTTGGTATAGAGTTTTACCTCTCTCATGAGTATTTACTCTTTCACAAGAGCAAAATTCTCTATTTAATTAAAATGAAGGAGTTTAGCTCTGTTAATGGATTTCAAGCATGAGGAGCCAGGGAGGAGAGGGATTTGGGGAACTCAGAAGGAGTCTTTGCACTGCTCTTGAATCACCCCAGATCACCAGGGACCTAACAGGAAAGGATGCTCCCTGTGTGACTCACTTTCCACTTTGTGCCCTTTTACTTTGTGACTTGGTTTTTAGATTTGAGTATTTGAGTCCATATCAAGAAATAGTGTTTGTAACCTGATAATTCCACTTTGAAGAGCCCAAAATTAGGTAGACAAAGGGGCCTGAGTCACATCTATGATAGGTTTAAGGCACAAGGCATCCATGGATAGAACTATATTTCAATACAATAGGTTTCCCATGTATTTTACTTCATGCATTTATTTAAAAACAACAACAATATTATTCTGAGAAGGAATCCATAGACTTTACCAGACTGCCAGTAGGGTCCATGATCTTCCCAATTAGAACTCTCTGTGATAAGCCTTTGCTTTCATCCAAATGTCCAGTGTGGCGCAAATGATATATAGCAGAAGAAGAAAGTACCTTTAAAATGCCTGAGGTATTTTTTAGTTGTTGCTGAGTGTTGGTTTGTTGGTTGGTACTGGAGATTGAACCACTGAGCCACATCCCCAGCTTTTTAAATTTTTTATTTTGAGACAGGCTCTTGCTAAGTTGCTTAGGGACTCCCTAAGTTTCTTTTTTTGTTTACTATTTTATTTTATTTTATTTACTTTTACAGGCTGCATTTTGATTCATTGTACACAAATGGGGTACAACTTTTCATTTATATGGTTGTACACGATACAGAGTTCCACCATATGTGTAATCATATGTGTACATAGGGTAATGACATCTGTCTCATTCCACCATCTTTCCTTCCCCTGTCTCCTCCCATCCCCTCATTTCCCTCTACACAGTACAAAGTCTCACCAAGTTTCTGAGGCTGGCCTTGAACTTGTGATCCTCCTGCCTCAGCCTCCTGTGTCACTGAGATTACAGGCATGTGTCACTGTGCCCAGCATAAAATGTTGTATATTTTTATGTATGAAATATTTACTTCTCTCAGTTATGGTGCAGAAAACCTACCAAAATGTGAATATGTCTAGAATGCTACCCCAGATTGTCATAGGAATTGTACCTTCCTGAATGAAAACGGAAAACTTCATGCTTTTATCTAACTAGTAGTGCTTTTCTATTGCAAGCAGGAAAATGGAATAGTCACAAAAGTGGTAATCCTTGCAATATTATAGTTAAGTGTTCTGTTTAAAATGAAGCAAAGAAAAATACTACAGTAAGTAGCACAACAGCATTAGCCACAAGAGAAATGGGCCTAATAGAATTGTTTTTATCATGGCCCAGGTTAATTATCTACTGAGAGGCACTTGAGATGAATAAATACTACTGCTGCATTCTCCAATATTCTCACCCATTGTTCCGTAAACTGTACTTGAGCTCAAGTATACATTCCTAACCTTTTAAAGCCTCTTTGGTAGAATAGAAGTAAGTACCCATAGACTGGAGTGATTCACCTTGTGCTTTCTTGAAAAGCAAACCTCTGAATCACCAATGTGCAGTATAAACCCAGAAGATACTTGGAGGAGATTCTCTCATTAAGCTAAAAAGTTGGGGCAATGTGACCCCAAACTACCAGAATTATATAATCTTTTGATTTCCATCTCTATCTTCAGTAACAGCCCAAATAATAACAGCTTATGGTTGGCAGCTAAGAGGTCTGAAAGCAGTCATGCACACTTGAGTGGAAAAAAACAGAAAACCAGAGTGTGAGGACGTGAGATTCAACCCTGCTCTCTTCCACTGCTGTCAACCTTGCTATCATAAGCACGCCGCTTAGTCTCCAAAGACTGAAATTCCTCAACTCTATGAGGAGAAGATAACTTGGTTGTTCAGAATCATCTTCAGGACTGTGGCCTCGGTTGTGTGACTCCCAGATTAATGCTGCCTTGTTGAACCTCCAGTTTCTCAAGGGAGACAAAGTAGTGATGGGTGAAACTGATGAATGAAGGTAACCCTTAAGAGAGGCCTTAGAGGAACCAAGGGACATGGCTAAAGCAGAGGTGGTATGCAGTTTAAGCACTAGAAGCAAATCAGCAGAGGCAGAGGTGAAGAATAATGAGAGTAATGGACAGTAATGAGATCAGTTTGGATTTTTACAAAGGGAAAAACCCAAAGATGTGCTTGGATATGGGAGGCCAACTGATGGATGTCTTTGAATGGGCCACTGAAATCTAATTGTGTGATTTCAGTCAGGATCATAAAAGAAAGGGCTTACAGCAAACATCTGAAATTAGAGCACATCTCCAGCTGCTCTAACGGAAGGGCATCTTTAGGATGCTTCTGAGCAATTTCTGTCCCTCCATCTCCTCGTTGATTATTATACTTTATTTCCTCTCCCTTTGGCTACAAAGCAAAGGTACTTTCCTGAAAAACATTATCTCCTGAAGTTGTTAGACATTCATGAAACTGCCTAATTAGAGTTCCACAGGCAGAATCTCTGTCTGGCTATTTACATTCAACTCTGTTCCTTTCATACAAAGGCCTGGTCTGGCTGGAGGGCTGGGGTTTCTTCCCAACCTCTTCTTACTTTCTGCAGGAATGCTGTAGGCACCACTGCCACATAGGATTCTACCTGTTACTCCATTCCCAATCCCCACCACTCACCTCTCTCTCCAACATTAGCCAAAAGCAGGACTTGTTGGGGCAAAAGTAGTGGTGGCAAGACAGGAGGATAGAGAATAGGAGTGGGGATTGCTCGGAACACTCTCTGCCCTCTCTCCCCTCCCACCTCCCCAGAACTGATTTTAGCCTTCAGCTTCCCCCCTCCACCAAGCTCATCCTTTTTCCAACTCCTGTGCAGAAATGCCAAGGAGGCTACCTTAGACTTTGTTAATCCTAGTGTTTCTTGCTTTCAAATTTATCATCTCCTCGTGTTTAAAAAAAGAAAGAAAGAAAAAGAAGAAGGGGAAAAATGAAATTCATGGACAACTATTTTTATTTTCCAACCTTTTCCTCTTGGAATCCCAGCAACTCCAGAGGCTGAAGCAGGAGGATTGCAAGTTTGAGACTGGTCTTGGTAGAGTTCCCCTGGGTTTAATTCCCAGTGCCTTCCTCCCCCAAAGAAATAGAAACCTTTAGAAAATGTTCTTATTTAAAACAGGAACCACCACCTGGTGTGTTAGGGTCGGACAGGTAATCAGTGATCAGAATGACTGAGTATGAAGGCTTGGTCACATTCCCAGAGTGCTGAGCTGAGAAGCCAGCTTCCCTACAGGAAGCAGCCACTTCAGCGTTACCCTTTGCAGCTGGATTTCCAAATGAAGCGGGAAGTTCATGTTTATGTATTTTTTTTCCCCTGAAATCCTCTGATATTTAAACATTTACTCAGATAATTTAAAAACGACAACTGTGTAGTTTGAAGAAAGCTGTGTCCAGGCTGCCTCTGTCTCAGCAGGTTAAAATTTTACTTCTGCTTTAGAAAGAGAAGGAAGTGTGTTTTTTAGGTAGAACGATATTGGTGTCAATATTGGAACTGGCTGGCAGATTGGAGCCCTCTACAGAGCTCCCACTTCAGTGCAGCCCAAGGTCTGACCGTCAACTTTACAGGATTAGGATTTGATTTTGCTGGAGTTGATTCTCTCATGGGTACAACTGGATTCAAAAGAGACTGATGTATGAACTGGAATGTCACTTTATGGATCCTAAGGAGAGCTATAATGGTGAAACAGACCTGAATGTTCAGGTCAGCCTGGTTTGATGAGCATATTATATCCTTATTAGAAAGCTGCACAGAAAGCCCAGTCAGAAGCTGCTTAGTGAACAGGGAAACTGACTAAGGATAATTAGCTGGACCGTGTTCACAGTGAGCAGCATCACACATTTATAGTCTGATGCATCCATCTGTGAAGCTACACCTGCTGAAGGGATGTGAAAACATTCCTGTAAAGTGAGTGCTTTGTGGGCACTGAAATATCCCACTCTATGATTCTATGCTATCTGCTTGAGGTTGACTACACACATTATTCTGCATTGTGCTGAGCTCCTTATATGACATTAATATCAGTGAGATGAGTGATAATATTCCCCTCTTACTGGATGGCATCAAATTAAAAATCTTCTGTACAACAAAGGAAGAAAGAGTATGAATAGAGAGCCCACCGAATGGGAGAAAATTGGGGCTGGGGTTGTGGCTCAGTGGTGGCTGAGTGGTAGAGCATTTGCCTTGCATGCGTGAGGCACTGGGTTCGATTCTCAGCACTGCATAAAAATAAGTAAATAAAATAAAGGTCTAAAAAAAATCCAAAAAAAAAAAAAAAAAAAAGAATGGGAGAAAATCTTTGCCTGCTACTCTCCCAACAGAGAATTAGTATATAAAGAACTAAAAAAAGCTTATCACTAAACAAACAAAAATCCTCGACCAATAAATGGGCGAATGAAGTAAACAGAAGAAAGAAATACAAAATGGTCAGCAAATACGTGAAACAATGTTTAATGTTCTTAACAATCAGGGAAATGTAAATCAAAACCCCTACTACGTTTTATCTTATTTCAGTTAGAATAGTAGTCATCAAAATTACAAATAATAAGCCAGGTGTGGTGGAGCACACCTGTAATCCTAGAGGCTCCAGAGGCTGAGGCAGGAGAATTTTGAGTTCAAAGCCAGCCTCAGCAAAACAAGGCGCTAAGCAACTCAGTAAGACCCTGTCTCTAATAAAATACAAAATAGGGCTGGAGATATGGCTCAGTGGCTGAGTGTCACTGAGTTCAATCCCCAGTATCCAAAAAATAAAAATAAAAATAAAAAAATTGGCAAGGATGTGGGGGGAAAAGAACACTTCTACACTGTTGGAGGGATTGCAAATGAGTACAACCACTATGGAAATCAGAATGGAGGGTCCTTCAGAAGACTAGGAATGAAACCACTGTATGACACTGTGATACCTCTCCTCTATATCCTAAACTCAGCATACTGTAGTGGTAAACCCTAACCCATGTTTACAGCAACTCAATTCATGATAGTCAGGCTATGGAACCAGCCAAGGTGTCTGTCAGCAGATGAATGGATAAAGAAAATGTGGTCTATATACACAATGGAGTTTCACTCAGCCATGAAGAAGAATGAAATTATGTCATTTGGTGGAAAATGGATGGAACTTGAGAGCATTATGTTAAGTCAGACTCAGAAAGTCAAGGGTCGTATGTTTTCTCTCATATGTGCAAACTGTATATGAGAGAAAGGGAAAGGGAAGAAACGTGGGGAGCGGGCAGTGGTTGTGAAACACAGTGTATGAAAATAGAAGGGAGACCTGTAGAATAGAGGAAAGGGACCAGGAGGAGGGAAGAGGGGAGAGATAGGGGATGCACTGGGAAATTGACCAAATTGTATTATGTGCATGTATGGATTTTTAACAACAAAGTTTACTATTATGTATAATTATAATGTACCAATAAAAAATGATCTCAGGAAAACATTATCCCAGCTTCCTCTTCTCCAGTCATTTCAGTGTCCTCTATACCTCCTGCTGAGCTAGTTTAACATGACTGTGATTTGTTGGGGAGGGGTAGGACTTTCAGTAAAGGATTTTCAAAACTGTAGCCCTCTTATTTATGGAGGGCTAAACATTGAAATCATTTCCTCTAAACATCGAAATCTCAAGAGAATTATGGGTCACCATCTTTCTGCTGGCTTGGAGTTAGTATTCCATTTACCCATATTTTCAAGTCAGAACCTAGATTTTATCAGGAGGGAAGACAATTCCTTTACAACCTCCCCATTTGCATCTTGAACATGTGCAGGGCACTTAACTGTGTCTCCACCCCAGGCTGCATTCTCTGCTGAAACTTCCTGCCTGCCAGGAAACACTGCAGGATGTTACAGAATAGCTAACCTTTCTGAGGGCCTCTCTGGGTTGGGCCTGGTGTGAAGTACACTTTCCATGGATTATCTCATAGGGTTAAATACTATGGCTACTTTCATTTTATATTTGGAGGAACTGATGTAAAAAGCAATTAAATAAAACTTACCCAAAGTCACACAGTTAAAGATCAAAGGGTCCTAATTCACATTAGTCACGTCCAACAGGCACTCTTAATTCCTATTCCATACTGCCCCTGAAGCGACTTTGAAGCGGGGGGAAGCTTGACCAGCATCTGAGGGGCAGATCAGGCACCTACCTAAGAATTGCGTCCTTGGTAGTCAAGGATTCAATGGAGGAATTTCTCTACTCTGCTCTGGGAGAGATGTGAAGAAGCAAAGTATCAAGTAAGCCATATTAACTCAATGCCAAAATGAGAAAGGAACTAGGACTTTTAAGATGGAAACTTTCCCATCTTCTGTGATGCTTTACTAAATACTTATGCATAGAAGTACATAACAAATGATTGATTTAATTTAGTGTTAGTGAATGGATTGTTTGAAGAGAAAGGTTTCTGTAGAAAAGTCGAGGATCTAGTCTCATGGGTGAGGTTGTAATAATTCTCCCATCTTTCCATCCCCTTCCCCCAACCCCAGCCCTACATACAACTTCCCTGAGGTGACTGTGGCATAAGGCTGGGACTGGTTCTTTGAGCCCAGAGCCCAGGTAGTCAACAGAGCAGCTGGCGTCAGGAGAACATGAAGCTCTATTCACCCAACTCCCACCTCCAAATTTCTGCTTATGACTTTCTCACATTCTCATTGAAGACAATTTGGCAAATACAAGGATTAAAAAAAAAGATTGAAAAATAAGATTTATATGACCTAAATCCCTCCACCCAGGCATAATTATTAAAAGTGTTTTGATGGTTTGTCTTTCATGTCTATGTGTGAGATCCATTCTCTTCTCTCCCTCCCTCCACTTCTCCTTTCTTTCCTTCCTTCCGATTTCCCTCTCTCCTCCTTCTTTCTCACATCAAACGTACGCAGTGATAACGTTAAAATAAAAAGTGCAGGATTTATGTGAACAAAACTTTAATGAGCAACATCTAAGAACACTAGAATAAATGAAAAAATTTTATCACAAGTGTGCTAGTTCCTCCCACATTAATCTTCATATCTCATGTAATTCCAGTGAAAATTCTTATGGGCGTCAAGGGGAAATTCTTATAGTTTAAATTAAATTCTTAAATTCTTATAGTTAATTCTTTTGAACTTGCCAATTTTTATCATCCTGAAGAATAAACGGGGAAAAGGCCTCATTTTTTTTCCTAAAGAAGATTAATGAAGGTGAACTTTTCATACCACATATTAAAACATATGATAAAAGTACAGTAATTATGATTGCACTATAGATAGAAAAATTAACAGATCAATGGAACAGAAAAGTGAGCATTCATATTGACCTTTGAATAAAAAATAACTTAGAATCTTATAAAGATGACACTATAAATAAGTGGGGAAAGGAGGACTTGTTAGTCGAATGGTGCCATGTCACTTAGCAAATGATTTGAGGGAAAAAGCATTAAATTAAATCCTAACCTTGCCTTCTATACCAAAGAAAACTCCAGACGGATTAAATTAAAGCCAAATGTTAAAAAGGAAAAAGGAAGGAAAAAAATTAGAATACCATAAAAGAAGAACTATTTTTCAAGTTAGTCAAAGGAAGATATTTTTTAAGCACTCTAACCTCATGCATATTAACCATCTCCGTGTGTGTATGTGGTTAAGAAAAGTCCGTGTTTATACTGGGCTCTAATCCTGGATCTGTGTGATTTGGGGGCAAATAAGTTATACTCCTTGGGCCTTCATTTACTCATTTGTAACTTCAGGGTGTCAACTCAAATCATCTGAAAGATCTCATCTTGTTCTGACACCCACAGTTCTGGTTCTGATCCATCTACTTCCACTGGGGTTCTTCCATCCCCACTCAGGACCCAGCACATGCCAGGTAAAACAGAAAACCAACCCCGGTGAAATTATATTTATATTCTGATAGAAATAAAATTTGCAGAAGGCATTGTTGTTTTTTATTTTCCATTTACAAATTTAGCAGCACATTTGTTGAGTGCCTGAGGTAAAACTGTATGTCTATCCCAGCCACTTCTATTTGTTATCGTTTTTTAATTCTTGGAGTGTGTCAGAGATAATGCTCCCATTTTACAGATGAGACCTCAGGATCATAGAGATTAAGATGTATGACCAAGTCATACAGTTAGTAGGTAGTTCTCTCAGAATTTAAGGTCTATTTTCTCTTGACAATCTGATTCAGAATCTAGGAAACTTTACTCCAACAGAAAGTATGCAAAAATGACAAACTCTTGCACGCACACACAAATATTAAGATACACTTATTGTATTCTTTTATAATCCATTTCATTAATAAATGAGCTAATGTTGTGTTTTTAAAAAATTATTTTTTAGTTGTAGGTGGACACAATACCTTTATTTATTTTTATGTGGTCCTGAGGATTAAACCCAGGGCTTCACGCATGCTAGGCAAATGCTCTACCACTAAGTCACAACCCCAAGCCCCAAATGTTGTGTTTTTTAAACAGACTTAATTTGTACTTGGGGTTAATTCCTTCATGGACTTGGGCAAATATACCTGAACTGTAAGCACTGCTAGCCTCCTTTCAGGTTTGCTTAGGCATCTCTTCTGCAGCCTTTACTGATACAGCATAGAAATTATGGCAAAGCCCAGTGGAGTCATTGAAGTAAAAGTCTCAATACTGCTCAGGAAGGGATGCCAAATTAAATATAAAGAGCCCCAGCAGTTCTGCAGCTGCGTGCCAACCCAACTGCTGGTGTGAGGTAAATGAGGACCAAACTTCATTCCACTTGTGACCCCAGCCAATATTTAAACAAAAATGCCTAGAGAGTGGCACACTGTTCTATAATAAGGAAATGAGTAGCAATGGCAAAAATAATTATAAGAAATGATAAACTCATTCATAAAATCTTCCTTAGATATTAACTAAAAGGTCTACAATTTAAACTCACTTCTCGTGTGGTCTCAAGTGTACACATTTTTTCATGTGTGAGACGTAATTCAGACGTAAGTGAAATGGATAGTGCCTTATCATTCTCCTGTGATTACTTTGCTAAATTAAAATTTCTTTGGAATGATTCAAATAAGTACTATTAAAAATAGCAAGGAAAAAAGTAGCGACAAAAAAGTTGTACAACTTTGTCAATCTGAGTCCATCAAAAAATTCCGAGTCTAGCAGGTTTCAAGTTCCTTTGAAGAAAAGTTTTATGTTAAATCAAATTATCAGTCATTGTTTAACTTTATAGAATATTTTATCAAATTATAGCAAAATATTTATTAGCTTGTGATTAAAAATTTAAATGTTTTGTTTTTTTTTTTCAGTGTATTCCAAAGAATGCTGGTTCTTTGGAATGTTCCATGGAATATGTATTCCATGGAAGGAGCATTTATGGCTCCATAAAACTGGGAAGCACAAGGTTGGAGAGAGGCTGGTTTTGTACCTTTAAGCCACCTGAAGTCACTTGGAGCTGGTGTCCATTGTGACTGTACAGGAAGGGGTACAGTTAACAGTTTTCCCCATGTTTCCCAGAACCCCTAAAACTATTCTGAGGAGCACACTTAGGAAATTTTGCTTAAGTGCTGGATTTTATTTTAACGGAAAAACTTCTAGACTTTATTACATACTTTCCCTCCTTAGTCACACTCTTACTGGAAGTTAATACTTTCTTAGGGGCTTGGGGGCATCATCGTAAACTCCATTTTTATATGATGTTCTGTACAGGGACTATGAGGAGGGCAGATGTTCACACCTCAGATTGCTGTGTGTTCAAGACAGGATTTCTTCTGAAGTCTTCTCCTTGGTCCTCTCTGTACACATGTTCTTTGAGTCTCTGCTCCCATTGTCCCTCCACTGCCAACTCCCCTTTTCCATCCTAAGACCCCTCCCAGCTCTGAAAACCATGACCCTGGTGTGCCTTTTCTTCTTATTCCTCCCACCTCACTCTCTCCCCCTGATCCTTTCCTGCTTCCTTGAAGACTTTTAGGCAACAGTGATGCTTGACTGCTATTAGAAACAGACAATGAGCCGGGCATGGTGGCGCATGCCTGTAATCTCAGCACTTGGGAGGCTGAGGCAGGAGGATTGGGAGTTCAAAGCCAGCCTCAGCAACTCAATGAGGCCCTAAGCAACTCAGTGAGACTCTGTCTCTAAATAAAATACAAAATAGGGCTGGGGATGTGACTCAGTGGAGTGCCCCTGGGTTCAATCCCCAGTACCAAAAAAAAAAAAAAAAAAATAGAAACAGACAATGACAACACTGATTTCTCCAAGGTATTTAATCAACCAACCCCATTTCATGGTGTTGCATTGCTGCTTACACTGAGAAACTTTCACTTATTTCCATTTCCATGTTCATGCCTATTTGTGTTGTTATGAGTGACAAATACAGTCGGAGTACACTGACACAAGCCTGGATGGTAGAGCCAGCTAGTACACACCTAGGCTCTGTAGTGTGGGTGTGTGTGATATATTACATATTTTATAATATATATATAAAATAGCCTATTGCTCCTAAAGTCATGGTGAACAAACGAGATTAAGTCGAGTGCAAGAGAAAATGATGCAGTGAAGAGATGTGGTAAACACAAGATGTATGAGGTCGGGTCTGGGCTGTGGCTCCGTGGTTGAGCCTTGCCTAGCACACATGAAGCACTGGGTTTGATCCTCAGCACCACATAAATTAAGGTATAAAAAAGTTTTTAAAAAGATGCATGAGGCTGCTGCCAGAGTAATACAATGTATTGTTTTATAGGAAACATTTTTAAAAGTAAGTGTAAGGAGTCGCTCTATGATATGTATATAATGAATAAGTGAATAGTTTATCCAGTCACACAGTTGTTTATTATCATTGTCAAGCATTACGTGCTGTATGTAATTGTGTACACTGGATATTTTACGTCTGACAGTGCAGTAGGTTTGTTTACACCAGCATGACACAAACATGAGGAATGTGTTGCACTACAGTGTTACCATGGTCATGACATCACTGGATCTTTCAGCTCCATGTAATCTGATGAGGCCAACATTGTAGGTGCAGCCCATCACTGACAGAAACATCACTATGTGGTGAAGGACTGTATCTGAAAACATGATAACTGGAGCCTTTTTATCACGCAGCTTTCTAATTCTGCCTTTTAAATTCATGTCTCTGTGTCATGAGACTCCTGAAGGTTTGACATTGACCTTTCTGTAAACCTGTGTCACTTTTACTTCTAGTACCACATATTTACTAATCTTTTCATAATTCCCCATTGTGCAATGAGGTTGTTATTTAATAGATATAGGGCTACTTATGTTTTCTGTTTCTTCTTCTGTCAGTTTTGGTAGGGTGGGTGTTGCAAGGAATCTCCCCATTGCATTTGTCAAATTTATTGGCATAAAATATATTTCTAAAAAATGTTTGTAGGAAATATAGTTAAGTATCCTCTTATTTCTGATAATGGTGATTTACATTTTCTCTTCTTGATTACTCTTGCTGGGGCTTATCAATTGTATTGATCTTTTGTTTTCTTATTCAGTGTTTTAATGTTCTGTTGTTTCTGATGAGAACTCAGTCATTGTTTGGAATATTAATCTCCTATATATAATGTGTTTTCTTTTCTGGCTTCTTTCAATATTTTTTTCTTTGTCTCTTCTTCAAAGGGTTTAATCATGGTGTGCTATTCATAATTTTCTTTATGTTTGTCCTCCTTATAGTTCATTGCATGCAGCTTTTAGGACCTACCTCTAAGCTTGTTTTCACAAAATTGGAGGTTTGACCATTATTTTTAAACATATTTTTTCCACAATTCTTTCTCCCTTTTCCTTATGGGACCTTAACTATATCCAAGTTATACAACATGATATTGCTCTATAGGTCACTGAGGAGCTATTCTTTTAAAATATTTTTTTCTTTCTGTTCTTCAGATTAGGTGATATCTACTGATCTCTCTTCATGTCCATTATCCTTTTTTTCTGCCCACTTCAATATGGTGTTAAGCCTATCTTATGGATTTGTCATTTTATTTTGTTTTTTATTTATTTATTGGTACCCAGGATGGGAGCCAAGGGGTGCTAACCACTGATTCACATCCCTAGCCCTTGCTTCATTTTTTTATTTTGAAATAGGGTTTCACTAAGTTGCTGAGACTGGCTTTGACCTTGCAATCCTCCTGCCTCAGCCTCTGCAGCTACTGACATTACAGGCATGTGACACTGTGCCCAGCATGGGTTTGTCATGTTAGATATTTTACTAATAATTCTAGAAAAATTATTATTTTACTAATAATTCATTTGGTTCCTTTTATGATTTCTTTACCAAGATTTTTCATCTGTTAATTCACTATAACCATATTTTCTTTTAGGATTTTAAAAATATGTATAATATCAGCTTTGAAATCCTTATCTGCTAATTCCAGCCTTTGAGTCACCTTGGATGTCTCTGTTAGCTACCTTTTTTTCTCCCCCACTATGGGCTACTTTGTTGTTTCTTGTACAGTAACTTTTATTGTTGTGGACATTATAAATGGTATGTTGAAGATACTTTGAATTCTGTTACTTCGCTTTCTAAGGTTGATTCCTATTCAAGTAGACCAGTAATTTTGACTAGAATCAATGTTTCTTTTTTTTATTTATTTATTTATTTATTTATTTATTTTTTGTAGTGCTCAGGATTGAACCCAGGGCCTTGTGCATATGAGAGCAAATACTCAAATTTATTAACTAAGCTATATCCTCAGCCCACTAGAATCAAATTTAAAACCCTATCTTTGCTATGGTTACTAGCAGCTGAACTCTGCTTCGTTTTTTTAAACCTTTAATTATTGCATTTCTGCAGGGCTTCTTAGGATCTCTTCCATATATGTGTGGCTCAGAAGTCACAAGGATTTATATACCATGCATTTGCAAATTTTGGAATCCCCTCCCCACTCCATCCAACTTCTTCATTTCTGGGATTCACCATGTTTTCAGCTTTTATGGCAGCTCTAAACTGTATCTTCTGACTTCTCAAGTCAGTCGGACTGTGATTTTCTTCTTGAACTATAGTCATTCCTCATCCCAAAGGCTAACAAGTACTTCTAGGCCAGGAAGTCACACACACATAAATCTCAACTGATGAAGTTCCCCCTTTTCAAGAGCAGCTCCCCTCTAGCTTCTGTCTGCTTTCTTTTAGAATCTTCAAATAGTTGTTTTTTAAATACGCTGTTCAGAGTTTATAATGGTTATCTTCAGGAGAGTTACTTTGTTATAAGTGACTCTACCATTATCAGAAGGGTACATAGGCCATTATGGTGTCTTGCTATTGTACTACTTTTATCAAAAAGAAAATATTTGCTATTAGTATGTCCATGTTATTTGCTTTTTCCCAGTAAAACTTGTGTTTCTTTTTATGTTTATGATAGAATCATTAATTTTATTTTAATCTTTAATTTTTAAAATTTTGTTCTAATTAGTTGTACATGACAGTAGAATGCATTATACATTTTGATAGATCATACATAAATGAAGTATAATCTCCCACCCTTCTGATTATACATATTTCAGGATCACATCAGTCATGCAGTCATGCATGTACATGAGGTAATAATATCTGTTTCACTCTATCATTCCTTCCCCCAGACCCCTTCCTCTCCCTTCATTCCCCTCTACCTAATATAAAATAACTCTATTCTTTTCTATCTGCACCCCCCTTATTATGAATTAGCATCTGCATATCAGAGAAAACATTTGGCCTTTGGTTTTTTGGGTTTGGCTTATTTCATTTAGCATGATATTCTTTAACTCCATCCATTTACCAGCAAATGCCAGAATATCATTCTTCTCTAAAGCTGAGTAATATTCCATTATGTGTGTGTGTATGTGTATATATATATATACATACATATATGTATGTATATATATATATCACATTTTCTTTATCTGTTCATCTGTTGAAGGGCATCTAGGTTGGTTCCATAGTTTAGGTATTGTGAATTGAGCTGCAATAAACATTGATGTGGCTGTATCACTGTAGTATGTTGATTTTAAGTTCTTTGGGTATAAACTGAGGAGTAGTATAACTGTACCAAATGGTGGTTCTCTTCCAAGTTTTTTAAGGAATCTCCACACTCCTTTCCAGAGTGGTTGCACCAATTTGCATTCCTATTGCAATTTATAAGTGTTTCTTTTCCCCCACATCCTTGCCAGCATTTATTGTTGCTCGTATTCTTGATAATTGCCATTCTGATTGGAGTGAGATGAATCTTAATTTTGATTTGCATTTCTGTAATTGCTAGAGATATTGAATGTTTTTTCACTTGTGTTATTTTAAAAAATTTTCACTGTAGTCATTCTTAAAATGAGATGATAAATTATATAAGCTCTGAAATGTGCAATGCCTTTGAGATATGAGAAGTACATATAATATACTTACATTATATGTTAAAATGTAGTAAGAGAAGTACATGAAAAGTTATAGGACTCTGAGGATAAAGAAATCAGAAGTGATTTCCTAAAAGAATTTACCTTTAAACTGGTTTTTAAAGGGTGACAGAAATTTGATAGCAGATCTAAGAATAGTGATGCTGAATTTTAGTATGCTGAAATTGGTATAAATTCAAAATAAGATACAAAAAATAACAAATTTTTGCTTTATGTACAAAGTTTCGAATATTCAGATCCCCCAAATTTGAAAAATGAACAAAATTTTATTTGTTTTTTCCAAAGTTGGTGTATCCTGAGCAAATTTAAGATGTCCTTTATGCTGAAATTGCAGAGGGACACCATCTGGGTGAATAAAAATGCCCTGTATTACTTAGGACATGAGGTCAACAAATGTCATGAATAGCAGTAGGTTAAACATGAGAAAGGTTGACGCTTTCTCACATACAGTTTGAGCAGAAGCAGTCTGGTCAGATACATGCACACTTTCCACCTTATTGCTCTAGCCTCTGAACAGGCACTTTTCTGTATTGTGACCTAACGTGGCTGCTCAGCTCCAACCAGAAGGATCACTGTGGTTCCTATACTCCTGGTCAGAACTACAAAGCCACATGAAACAGGAAGGTGAAGCTGGAAGATGCAGTTTCTGACTGGCCGTGAAGCAGCGACATGCACTCCTAGATCTGTCTCTGAAATTGATTAGATGTGTCCTAGTTATTTTCCTTTCCTGGTCATTAGTTTCTGTCTTGATAACATGGGGAAGGGGACTATGGCAGCGTTGCTGAATCTGTTTGTATAGGTTGCACACAATTGTAACCATTCACCAAGTAGGAGATTCTGGAGCAGAGTAAAGAGGTGCCTTATGGCTCCAATCCCAATCCCCTTCCAACTCCTCAGAAGTACAATTACCAATTTGTTGGAATTATATCAAATCTGGAGAGAAGACAATCAAGTGGGCATTTTTTCTCTCTCTTCTAAGGAGACTTAGAAGAAGCAACCAGAGCCATGTTTCAGTAAAGCTTTGTTTACAAAAAAAGAAGTAAAAGGAAGGAAGAAAAAAAGAAAGAAAAAAAAGAAACAGGTAAAATTGGGATATAATCTGATTCTTCCTGAAAGAAGTGACAGGTCTCCACCCAGATGTTTCAAAGTCCTTAGTGTTGAGGGTAGGAAGAAATGTCCTCATCCTCATGAGGTAGAAAACCCCTGATGTAGGATGTTTATCAAAACCTCAGGAGAGGGAGAAGGGCCTAAATATTTTTAAAAAGATTACATACCTGCTCAACCAAGGCTTCCTCCATCCAAGCCCTCAGATAACATAAAGGTGAAGGAACCCCAATTCTAACACGTTGCTGGGAAAGAAAACACACTTGAACCAGAAAATGGGGGAGGAGCTTCTGCATCACAGCAAGTAGACTATCCGGAGGAGCCGCCCAGGTATGCACGAGAGGGGAAGAAAGGATACGGTCATTCCACTGATTTATTATGGCCATTGTATTTTCTCCATGTCAGTGTCTGACCCACAGATGACAAAAGAAAGGG
Source organism: Glaucomys volans (assembly GCA_020662805.1). Classification (NCBI taxonomy): domain Eukaryota; kingdom Metazoa; phylum Chordata; class Mammalia; order Rodentia; family Sciuridae; genus Glaucomys; species Glaucomys volans. Next base: position 245,827 of record JAJEJO010000365.1, read on the forward strand.
AAGGGAGGACAAAGGAAGGAAATTGCGGGCTGCAGAAGAGAGTCTAAAAAATTATAACTCAAGGAACTGAAGGAACTTTTTCACAATTTCTTCACATAATCACACAGCTTGACAAGAACATAAATTAAGTAAAACTAGAGCTCAAGCATGAGATGATAGAATAGTAAAATCAGATAAAAAGGAAGACTTCAGACATATGGAAACAAATTGAATACCAAAATACTTTATGGAACTAATAAATAAACTATAAATAGGAAGAACAGACACTGCTGAATATTGAAATATTGATACAGAGAAAAGACTATAAGCACAGTAAATGCAGAGGGAAAAGACAAAGGAAACTAATTAGAAGTTGAAAAATACGCATATCAGGTTGGTACAAACTACACTGCCGTTAAAAAACATCCAAAAAGTGTTATGACTTGAACAAGTTTATTTCTTACTCACAAAACAGTCCACAAGGGAGAAGTCCAAGTCTGGAAGGACAACTCTGCTCCGTGTGGTCATCCAAGCAGTGGTTCCTCTACCATTGTGCTCCATCAGCTCCATAACCTCCTTCAGTGGTGACGGGGCTATCTCACTCCTCTGGTGGAGCTAGCTCCTCTCCACATCCATATCTTAGGCCCTAGGATGGACAGATAGTCCAGCGCAAGTCCTCTGAGGATATGACCTAGAGGTTCCCCTCGTATCTTATTGGCCTGAATTTGGTCACATACCCACATTTAACCATAAGGGATACTGGGAAATGTGGTCTGTAATTAGATAGCCATGTGCTTAGCTAAAACTGGATGTTTTATTCTGAAAGGAACCAGGCTCTAAAGAATGAATAGTTTGGTACTGCAATATGAAAACCAAAGATGATCCACATTTAAGAATATTTGGTGTCTCTAAAACAGAGAACCCAGGAAAAGGAAAGAGAAGATATATTCATTAATATAATGTTTGAAAATTTTCCCAAACTGAAGAAGGAACTGAATCTGCAGGTAGAAAGGAAACAGTGAATCCCAGAAAACTTTTATTTAGAATATTTAACAAATTACTTGATAGTTAACTGTCTGAATTTAAAAGACAAAGAATGTTTCAGACATCCAGGCAGTAAGAAATTAAGTCACCTACAAAGGGTAAAAATAAAATCAGACTGGCACCAGATTTCACAATATTCTTCACAGAAGACAATGGCCAATGTCCACAAACTTTTGAAAACAGAAAGGATGACTCCGGGGACAATTCAAGTATAAAGATTCAGGCAAGCGAGGGACCATGAATACTTGTTGGAAATAACTGTTTGATAACCAAAACAAGTCTATTAAGAAATTAATCAAAGAATTCTAGTATAGAGAAGCCATGACAAAAAGCCTGTTGGTGAGCTTTGGATTCATGTACAAGTAGAACTAAACAGCCATAGCAAATATGGTATCAAAACAGAATGTGAATATTATAAATATGGACAATGTAGAAACAATAATCCAAAATTGGGTGGTGAGGGAGAGGAGACGGGAGTTCCAAGAGAACTCCAATGTTCTCATCTTTTGAAGCTTGGATAAACTGTCCATAATAATAACACATGGCAACAAAACTCCAAATGTTTTTCATAATTACCTTTATTTAACCATATAACAGGGGTCTACAAACTACTGCCTAAAGGCTGGCCACCTGTTTTTGTAAATAAAGTTTCACTGGAATACCGTGTTAGGTCATTCAGCCTACTGTAACAAAGTAAAATAAACTGGAGGCTCAAAACAACAGAAATTCATTTCTCTAGTTCTAGAGACTGAGAAGTCTAAAATCAAGGCTTTTCCGTTTGACGTCGAGTGAGGGCCTGCTTTTGGTTCATAGATGGCCACTTCTTATTGTGTCCTTACTTGGTGGAAAAGACAAGGCCTTATCTTAGACAAGGGAATGAAGCCCATCCTTAAAAAGGGTGAGGGCTCCATGCTCACGACCTAATTCCCTCCCGAACTCCCACCTCCTGATATCATCACCCTGGAGAGGAGGTTTCCACAGATGGATCAGAGGGGACACAGATGTTCAGACCTCAGCACACAGATTCACCCTTTGGTTTCCAAGCTATACCGACAGGCCTGCACCAAGTCCACATTCCTGATCATTCACCATCTGATCCTTCAAGAAAAAGCTTGCCAGCCTGTGCCGAGAACCTTCTTTAGTTTAAAGGAAACTTGTGTGCTAAAGAAATATTTGAAAAACTTCAAATAATTTGTCGAGTTTAATTCAACTCTTTTCTGTCCTATTAAATTCATGTCAAGTTTAATATTGTAATAGAAATCCTACTTATTTACATTGATGCATCAATCATTTTAAAGATGTCAGGGATGATGGATCTCCTAATGATATCTGGCATGGTTTCTTAAATTTTATCTTATGGATTTCTGCATTGTTTGGAATCTTTATAATGAGCATATATCATCTGTACCAGAATAATAAACTGGAATGGTTTTTCTATTTGAAAACACTGGAAGCAAAAATACCAAGATATCAACAATGTTTAATTCTGGGATATGATTGCTATTTTCTTTTTTCAGGTTTTATATATTTTTTAAAATTTTGGAACATTATAAGCTATTGGAGGTTTGGGCATAAAGCAATAAAGTTCTGAATTTCAGTTTTAGAAATAGTAATGAAGGACCAGATATAAAAGACATTGTTCTATTGATGATTCTTTTATAATATGTTATTTCTTCTATCACTATATAAGATTTCATATTATATTTCACAAACATGGTTCTCACATAAGAGACAATATAAAGCACAGAAACAGATGATATTTGAAATTGCGAGGCAATCAGCACATTCATAATTCCTCTCAACCCACCTTTCCAGTCTCTTCTGCAGCCCCCTCCTGATTCGTGCACACTGGTCCAGCCGCGTGGCGCTCCTCTCCTTGGTGAAGTCTTCATGCTGTGGTTTTACCTTGTCGTCACCATTCTTTCTGCCCGTGACTGCACTCTCCCCTCCACCTATTGCAGCCCGATGCCTCCTTTAAGATGCATTTTAAATATCACTCACTGCAGTACATCTCAACCTTGGCTGCACATCAGAATCACCTGGGGAGCTTTAGAAAAATACCAAGACCCAGGCCCCAACGCAGCTATTCTGATTTAATTGGCCAGGATTGGGGCCCAGGCAGCAGTATTTTTATAAAGCTCCCCTAGTGATCCTAATTTCCAGTCAGGACTGAGAATCGCTGGAAAGCCTTCTGCAGCACCAGCAGGCAGAGTTAATTGCTCCCTCTTCTGCACTCCCATAGCCCTTAGCTTTTCCATTGCTCATGAAATTTAATGCTTTTTGTATTAAAGTTAGTGTTACATAGTAAGTGCTCAGTAAATACCGAAGGTTGTTGCATTCCTTCTCCCTCCAACCACGCATATGCAGAAGTGGTTATCCTGACCGTGGGAAAGGGACAGGATGGCGGATGTTTCATATCTAGTGACACTTCCTGAGGGATTTATTTTGATTCTGTAAACTACAGCCCTCCCTTGTCTGCCCCTGTGCACACACTCCCCTCACTGCCTCTTTAGCATGGTCCTTGGGTCTGGTTTTCACATTGTTTAGATTGATGCAATTTAAAGACTTAAGAAAGCAGCATTATGGATGTGCTCATTGCCTGGCAGAACCCAGACATCTCCTGCTTTCCACCCCCTCCTCTGTGTCCTTCTGTACGTTGTGTTTTATGCTGGATCCCGCTACTTTAGCTTTCAGGAGCCAGTTGTCAGGAGTTCTTTATCAAAGGCTTTCAGAAAATCCAGATAAATTACGCTCCGGGCTCCCAATCGGCCAGACCTATATTTTATATCTTCACAGTGGTTGACAGTTTTACATAAGTGCCATCTTTTTCCCTTCCTTCAGTTTTCCTTTGCTTTGCTGACCTTAATATCAGTCAGAAAAATGAAGAGCCTGCCCTTTTTGATACTGTGTGTCCTCGCTACGTATATACGCTGCCTCTGAGGTATGGCCCACTGGGGGATTATCTCAGCCTCCCAGATTAGGAGATCCTGGACCCTTCTCTCATCTGGAAGGGAGAAGGGGAGGGGAGAGCAGAGAGCAACCAGTGCATCAGCAACATGGAGTCCTCTCACACTCATCAGGGACCTCCCTTCCCCTTCCAACTCACCCGGAAGCAGACAGACCGTTTTTACTTCTTGCAGGCTGGGGAGTAAGTAGCTCTTTGGCAGAGGACTTATTTAGCATGCATGAGACCCTGGGTTTGAGCCCCAACAACAATACCCGCTACACACATACACACACAGTATTATTTCTGTTTGTTTATTTACTAAATATCATTGGAGTTCAGCATTCACAAGGGCAGTGACCGCTTTACAATTTCCCCTCAACTCCACATCCTGGCAGCAGGGTCCCTCCTAACACCTGTTCACGCAGGTATTTCTCAGTCAATAAATACTTAATTTGTAAAGTGATTTTCTTCCCTGCCAAGACTTGAGAAAAATTTCCCTTTCTTCAAGGTCCTCAAGCCGTAATGAACAATAAGGTGCGTACAACTGAGTCCAACGGCAAACTTCACTAATGTAAAACCAGACTTAGGTTAAAACGGAGTAATCTGTGTACATCTAGCACCCTGTGTGACCTGAAGCAGGTCTACTAACTTTCAGTCTTGAGTTCTTCATTAAATAGCAAACCATTACCTAGTTCCCTTGGAAGTTATGCAAATTAATTAATGTTTGGAAAATGACTTGAAAATTTAAATCAGCCTATAAATACCAGACAGTTGCTTTTTCCTTGCTGAGGGGCCCATGTATGTAATTCATAACCTCCCATAATAAAGGTAAAAATAGTGTACTTGGGCCATACAATTAAATGTGATTTATATACAGTACAAATAATCTTTAAAATCTAGAAACCATTTAATAGAAATAATTCATATTTCATAACTATAATAAAAGCATTTTATGGCTTTAGGAAAAGTAATTAGCTCCTGTGACTGATGTAGACATCATAACTTTAACTGTTTCTAAGATCTGCAAGAGTCAATTCAGTGCTTATATTTAACCTGTTAATATCGAATGATATGTTTATTTTTAAATTCTCCCATTTTATTCTTTAACCTCAAAACTCTAATATTTATTTCCTGGGGAATGTGTCTACACAAAACTTTGCTGTATTCAAAACCTCTGTGTTAAGATTTAGCACTTTTATATTGTAGTCATTAAAATTGAACAAAATCTTAATAGTTCCTTTATTAACTACTGTACTGACTTTGCATAGTGGAAATCACCACATGTTAATTGGATTTAATTAACTATTTTAAATTACACAAAATCCTGACAGTAGACAATAGCACAGGGTACTCATGAGCAACGAAATCGGAGCTGATATTGCTACTTTATTAAAACTTAATGAAACTATTCATAACCTTATTTATTGTTTACAAGAAGAAAACTGTGTTCATTGTGAAGGCAAAAATGTCTGCTGAAAACGATTTCTTTTTATCAACTAGGCGAAGGCTCAGAAGTTAATGAAAGGGCCCACTATATCCAACCTCACGGTTCTGCCCTCCTCTCATCGCACAGATCCCTACTTCATCCCCATACCAGTCTTACAAAAGGATGCCAGTAAAGGTCAGTGACTCCGGGGCCATGTTTTGTGTTTAGGGATGTAAGGGAAAGGACGCTGAGGTAGGCAGGGCCAGAGTCTGGGCCCTGGCTCAGTCACTGCTTTTCCTAAGCCACCTCAAGCAAGTCAGATATTTGCACTGGCCTGCATCTCCTCCTCTATAAATCAGGAGATTGGACTAGATGGTCACTAGAGTCCCTTCCACTTCTAAAATCCATCATTCCATGGATTTAATATTGATTTATAGGTTATTATTATTATTGATTCAGGTATTATTATTTATTAAATTTTTATTGTGTTTATGTGATATTATTAGAAGTTATCAAGTTTCCTGAGCTATTTCTGATGCTATTCTGAGAGCATTTAAAAATTTTATTTCAGTATACTATTGTGCAGAAACATGAAATCCAAATTATTACAACTGGCATTTAAACTATGCATAGCTTAGTCTAGATTATAGTGTTGTGAAATCAATGAATTTCTAGATTTTAAGCAAAAAGACCATATCACACTTATCTTAGCATACCCCCTGCCTACAACCATATGCAGCATTTTGTAGATACTAAATGTTGGTTGAATGAATTAATGAGCAAATGAAAGAGTAAGTGAACAAATGCCTAAGGTTTGAATGTCATTGTGTAACCCTCTTACTTTTCCCTACCATTCAATTTAATTGGCTGAAGTGTTAAAAGAAAGCCTAAGTGGATCCCTTTTCTTGTCTCAAATGTAACTGAGTGGGATGGTCTTTAGATAGTCATATATCACTTTCTCTTTATTATCTGGAGTATTTAAGACCCAGAGTTGGTTCCCAAGAGTTCTTCCGGTGCCTGGACATTCTGTCTCCTAGCTACTGTTTCCTCTGTCTGCTGACCTCTCATCCACTGATGGTGGAGAATCCAAGATCAATATAAGTCTCTAAATTTGTTAAGTTTTCTACAATGATAACTACTTCTTTCCTAGTTATGAGTCATTGCTCAGAAATCTTTGTGACATATGCTCTCTGGTTAGCTTATATAATAGCTGCTCCCTAGGAATAATGGGTGACAGCAGTAGGATCTATTTCTTGCTTTGGTATCATCTTATATTCTTCCTGGATCAATTAGGATAGAAATGGTGAATGAATGAATGAATGAATCCTTGCTTTGACAAATGAAAACATGCTACAAAGCAAAGGTAAATCATAGCCACTTGGTCCAGAAAAAAAAAAATTGCATTTTTATCTCTAAATTACCTACCAGAGAACACATGGTCTACCATAATATTTGTAATTAATCAACCAATTAATCAACATGTATTTATGGAGTCCTTGCCATATGTCTGATACTATCAAGGTAATATGAGCATCAGGAAAGCACAAGTCACAGAAATGTGGCTATAGTGTCAAGATTTTTCAGGTGTTCTGTGCTTAAATGTATTTAAGTCTTACCCCAGGTCTAGGCAAGTCCAGCATGAGGTGAAACATGAGCAGTATCCACAAGAGAAACTCATTTTGGAAAATGCACAATAACACTCCTTACTTTTAAAAAAATTATCTGGCTAAATCCAAAAAGAGAAAGTACCCCACCCCAACACCCCGTGGTACACAGACTAAATTTTCCAATTCAGGCTCTGTATGACCTCAGGCAAGAGGTCACCATCTGACCTTAGAATAAAGTCTAAACTCTGTGAGCAAGCATGCCTGGCCCAGCCAGCGCCTGGGGCTCCGTTCTTAACTCGTCCTGCTCTCTCCAGGTCCAGTCACCTGGGTCTTCTTGCTGCCCCTTATCAGACTAATCACATTTTCAGGTGAAAATGAATGCCTAACCTTGACCTCAACCTGTAAAAGCCACTTCTGCAATCAACTATCCTTAATTTTCATAAACTCTCACATTTAATAATCATGTATTTATTTGTGAATTTATTTAATGTCTTCTCCACCGCTGGCGTCTATGCAGGCACTCTGGCTCACCACTGCATGCCCCGGTCCTCAGAATAGATCCTGACACATAACAGGCTCTGGAGAAATGCTGGCTGAGCGAATAACAGAGTGAACCAACCTCCAACTCCTAATCTATTCAACAGGAAAGGAAGAATATTATGAGGATTTAATAAAACAATGGTGTTAAAGGACAATTTTGGATGATAAGTAAAATCATAACTCCCATTCAAATAAAATGAACACATATCGAAGATTTTCTTTAACTCGTCAATTAAAAGAGGAAAACTGTAAGAAGTCACAACTGGTTCAAAAGAGAATTCAAAGAACAGACACATTTGTAGATCAAGAATATTGAAATAAATTTGCATATGGATGCAAAATTGGCTTTTCTGTGAGATGAGGAGTGTTCCTTGACCAAAGATTTTATTTTCATGTCTATAGATAAAATTTATTTGCATTATTGTTTGTTTTTTGTTTGTTTGTTTTACAAAGTAACCTTAGTATCTACAGAGACGTAAAATAACCTACTCAGAACCTAAGTTCAGATAGTCCCTAGAGACACCAGCATTCCATTGAAATGTATCCAGTATCTCTCTTTTTTTAATAATAATCTTTTTCCCCCACATTTTTTACTGGTGTATTATAGTTGTACATTCTGATAGTCCAGTATCTCTTTTGATTATTTCAAAACTTGAAAATAAAATTCACTTATCTATCTTTACTTCTTTCTTTCAAAATTATCTCAAACAAAATTATTCAAAATAAGGCTGGTCTCACTAGGTTCGGCCCAGTTATTTACACCGGTGCAGCAAGAATGTTAATTTACTGTATAGGACACCTAAAGCTTATTTTGCTGAAAGCTTTCATAAGGAATCTCAGATTGGACTTCTACAATCTTTTATTGCTATCCCAAGGCTGGTAAATCAAGACCAAGAAATTTTGTTCTCCAGAAGGACCTATGAATTTGGATATTTTCTTCTATTTAGAGCTCCTGCAAACATCCCAAGGTTCTTGGGCCTGCAGGATGTGGCCTTCCTCACCACGATGGAAATTCTATTAGCCATGTACCACGCTAGTTTTTCTGGGAGGACTTTGTAAACACTGGCACCAGAAAGTTAACCTCAGTCCTTTACTAGTGACTCGTCATACCTGATTAAATAAACATCATTCTCAAATATTCCAGGAAAGGCCTTGGTTGCATAAGTGATTTTTCCATTTATATCTTTGTAAAAGGAGAACAAATTCTCATTGAAACTATGCAGATTACTTTGTTGCCATGTAAAGCAAGGAGCCTCAATGAGAGTTTCTGGATGTGGGAGACAGGGAGAGCACACAGAATTAGAAGTTTAATTTTCTGAGAATTTTAGGCACATACAATTTATTATATAAGTCCTTATTTATCTCTCTAAGCCTGTCAAAACAGAGCTCCTTTAAGGACCTTTATGCTCTAATTTATTAACGCTTTCTGGAGATAGGAAAACCTCTACACTAACAATGAGGGGTAGTGGGCTTTCTAAGCGACACATACACACACATATAGACACAGGGCGTGGGCACCCGAAATTCTACAATTTCAGCCACAGCTGAAAAGTAAATACAAATACAAAAACTTAACAGTACAGACTTACAGTCTCAGAGCTGTTTTCCTTCCTCCTGGGCATGAAATTCCTAATTGATTTCAACTCACAGTAGGTAAACACGAACCAAATCTCTTCTCTATCACCCAGCAGGGAAACAGATCTCTAGAAAACATTAATCCATTTACAGAGATTACCAAATTCCAATCACTGCAGCTACCAACAGGAAATAACTCGTCATCTGTAAATGAACCAAAAAGAAAGATAAATCAATAGAGAGTAGAATTAAAATTAGAAAAACAAATTTCCACAAAGTTCGATGCCACTTTGCATTTACCTGTGGGAGTCAAGAAAAAAAAAAAATGCCTGGACATGGCTGTCTGTGAGGTACCGCCATCTCTGATGATTTCAGGTGGTGCTTGCTCTTCTTGGTGGGTCCTCCAAATCTGTTAAAGGATGATTAAAAAAGAAGTCATTATGTAAATTGAACACATGCCTTATTAATTAAATGAGGCAACCAGTAAGATGTTACAGGTGATTCGTAGAACACAAATAAGATGTATTTACAAATCATGAATATTGAAATAAATTTGCAAATGATGCAAAACTGGCTTTTTAGATGGAAGGTTGTCCTCCATGTGACAGAACTTAGTTGCATATGTATAGATGAAAATTATTTGCATTGCTATATTCCTGCACTTTAAACCTTAATCTTTTTTCTTTAATTTTTGATTTTTTTATTTTTTAGTTATACATGACAGAATGTATTTTGACATATTATACATACATGGAGTTTAACTTCCCATTCTTGTGGTTGTACATGATGTGGAATTTCACTGGTCATGTCTGGTCATATATGGACACAGGAAAATTATGTCCAATTCATTCTACTGTCTTTCCTATTCCCGATCCTCCTCCCTTCCCTTTGTTCCCCTTTGTCTAATTCAATGAACTTCTATTCTTCCATTCCCCCTTATTGTGTGTTAGCATCCACATATCAGAGAGAACATTCGGCCTTTGGTTTTTGGGGATTGGCTTATTTCACTTAGCATGATACTCTGTGGTTCCATCCATCTACTGGCAAATGCCATAATTTCATTCTTTATGGCTGTACTCACTCATATGTATGTATTCCATTGTATATATATATATATACCACATTTTCTTTATCCAAGAATCTGTTGAAGGGCACCTAAGTTGGTTCCATAACTTAGCTATTGTGAATTGAATTGCTTTAAACATTGATGGGACTGTGTCAGTATAGGTTGCTGATTTTAAGCCCTTTGAGTATCTGCCCAGGAGTGGGATAACTCCTGGGTCAAATAATGGTTCTATTCCAAGTTTTCCGAGGAATCTCCATACTGCTTTCCAGAGTGGTTGTACCAATTTGCAGTGCCACCAGCAATGTATGAGTGTACCTTTCCCCCCACATCCATGCCAACATTCACCATTACTTTAAACCTTAATCTTTACAGAATTATAAAATAGACAATCAAGACAAAAGTACAGCCTCTACAGAGCCTGGTAATCTTCAGAGTTCTAGCATCTCAATTAAAAAAAAAAATCCAGTAATTTCTTTTGCTTACATCAAAGTCTTAACTTTTTCTTTTGTCTAAAATTATGTAAATTGCTTCAACCAGTACTGAAGCAAAGATTAAAATCATGCTTATATTCTTCAAAATTCTCAAAGAATGAAACTAACTCTTTAAAGTATAATGATTTTTAGGAGCTCTGCAAAACAGGCATAGTTCTTGGACAGAGATTTGGTATTTACAGGTGGAAAATATTTGTGAGGACGAAGAACTAATATCACTGTCACTGGGACAGGAGGCCTGAGGAGGTTTCCTCCAAGGCAGGTGGACCTCGACTCAGCTCATGAAGCTCCTTGATGTCGTTGCAGAAAGGAATTTAGGGACAGTTTGAAGTAAGGTACACACTGATTTAATTGAGAGGAAATACACTCTGTGAGACAGGGCGGAGTGTCAGTGTTAGGGAGCAAATGCATCCATGTAAAATCTACAGCACAGGGTGAGGAGGATATTTTTAATTTCCCTTTGTGTTGGTAGCTGGACTTACTAACTAGGACCTACTAGGGGTTCTTTTGTTTTTGATGTGTTTTATTTTGTGACTTTGAGCAGCACATTGGTGTGCCTGTGGATGAGGTCTCATCAATGGTTAAGAAGGCTGTTTGTGATCAAGGTATGTGAAAGTGACCATTTAACCTGGACTTTGAATACACAGGAAAGTGGACTTTGAATCATAGCACTCGTGTGCTGTCCTGCAGGCCTCCTTTCTGCCCATCCTTCATGTCTTCCCTCCTACCTCAATGCTATTTTGAAGAACATATTTCAACCAGTTCTAGTGTTCTAAAAATTAAAAACTTCCACTAGTTTAAAAGAGGGTTTAAAGAGTGGTACTCTGTATCAGTAGTTCTTAAGTTCTGAGTAGGAAAGATTGGAATGTTTATTTATTTATTTATTTATTTATTTATTTTGACTTTTTTAATTGGTTCTTTTTTTTTCACACAGTTCATATAATCTTACGTATACATAGGGTAATACTGTCTCTCTCAGTCTACTATTTTTCCTTCCCCCATCCCCTTGCATCCCATTTTCCTCCACACCATCCATACTTCCTCTATTCTTTCCTATCCCCCCCATTACCCGCCCCCATTATGTGTCAGCATCCACTGATCAGAGAAAACATTCAGCGTTTGGTTTTTTGGGCTTGGTTTATTTCACTTAGCCTGATATTCTCCAGTTCCACCCATTTACCAGCAAATGCCATAGTTTTATTCTTTTTTATGGCTGAGTAATATTCCATTGTGTATATATACCACAGTTTCTTTATCCATTCTTCAATTGAAGGGCATCTAGGTTGGTTCCACAATCTAGCTATTGCGAATTGAGCAGCTATGAACATAGATGTGGCTGCATCCCTATACTTTGCTGATTTTAAGACCTTTGGGTATAAACCGAGGAGTGGGATAGCTGGGTCAAATGGTGGATCCATTCCAAGTTTTTTGAGGAATCTCCATACTGCTTTCCAGAGTGGCTGCACCAATTTGCAACTCCACCAGCAATGGACAAGTGTGCCTTTTCCCCCACATCTACGCCAACACTTGTTATTGCTTGTATTCCTGATAACAGCCATTCTAATTGGAGTTAGATGAAATCTTAGGATAGTTTTAATTTGCATTTCTCTAATTACTAGAGATGATGAGCACTTTTCATATATTTGTTAATAGCCTGTATATCCTCTTCTGTGAAGTGTCTGCCCAGTTCCTTAGCCCATTTATTGATTGGGCTCTTTGCATTTTTGATGTAAAGTTTTGTAAGTTCTTTATAAATTTTGGAGATAAGTGCTCTGTCTGAAGTGCGTGTGGAAAAGATTTTTTCCCACTCTGTAGGCTCTCTTTCCACATTCTTGATTGTTTCTTTTGCTCAGAAAAAGCTTTTTAGTTTGAACCTGTCCCATTTATTAATTCTTCCTTTTTCAGAAATAGAAAAAGCAATCATGAAATTCATATGGAAGAACAAAAGACCCAGTATAGCCAAAACAATCCTGGGCAGGAAGAATGACACAGGAGGTATCACAATACCAGACCTTAAACTCTACTATAGTTATAAAAACAGCATGGTATTGGCACCAAAATAGACAGATAGACCAATGGTACATAATAGAAGACACAGAGACAAACCCACGTTAAGTACAGGTATCTCATACTTGACAAAGGTGCCAAAAACATACAGTGGAGAAAAGATAGCCTCTTCAACAAATGGTGCTGGCAAAACTGGAAATCCATATGCAATAAAATGAAATTAACCCCCCATCTCTCACCCTGTACAAAACTCGACTCAAAATGGATCAAGGATCTAGGAATTCGACCTGAGACTCTTCACCAAATAGAAGAAATAGTAGGTCCGAATCTTCTTCATGTTGGCTTAGGACCAGACTTTCTCAACATGGAATGTTTATTTAACATATGTTATTGGGCCCCAGTTCTGGCAGTTCTCAAACTTCATTGTTCCCAAGTACTTCCTGGAGGCCTTGACCTCAGGCTTTAGGACAGCTCTGAAATGGGGCCCAGGAATTTTCACTTGCAGTAAGAAAATCTTCCTCCAAATGACCCGCTCTAGGTAAAGTGCAGCTTTGTCTCTGGACTCATTTTACAAGCACTGTTCTCGTCCGCTCTCCCACCCTTCACTGACGATCCTTCTGAATTCCTGAAACACAAAACTAATATCTACAGAAGCAAGAGAATATAGTCACAGAGGTCTTAAAGCAAATGGAAATGGTACCAGTCCCTCTTAGAATTTGTGACAACTCCCTCGACTTAATCCAACTTGGTACAACATTTGTAGACTAGGAATTTATTGAGAATTCTTAACTTTTCTTTCTATTATATAATAGAACAGTGAGAAGCTGAAACCCTACCACAAATTCATTCCAAACAGTCCCCAAGTTTCTGGGTTTCTGGCTTTGATACAATAGATCTACCTTAATGAAAGTTCTGCCCCCAGCAGCAGGCTTTGTTCAATTATTCATGTATTCATTGATTTATTCATTTGTTTACTTATTTAACAATGTCTCTTGTCCTTAAAAAGGCCTGGTTCCCGCCTTGCTAACACAGTATGGGTTCTAGGAATTGTAAATTAGTTGCATTAATACTAACCGGGTTGCTCAGTTACACTGAAATAACCCATTTGAGCATTCATATCTTCTGGTGATATGAGAAATGTCTGAAGATAACTCCTTCTTTGATAAAGTATGACTGATTATAACAACCAGGGCATGGTTTTAAGCACAAAGGTTTTCTTTTCTTTCTTTCCAACAAAGAATCTCCTTAGTTATTAAGAATGTGTGCCTGATTTCTCTGAATTTTAAAAAGAGTAACAATATTACCAATGATTGAGAATGTCATAAGTACAAGAAGTTTTAGTTTGCCGTGAAATTATATTTCTACCTTAAAATGAAATTACCTTCGTGCAATTTTATTTCATATTACTGCTATTGGAAATGACATTTTCCTTGGGTTAGAATATTAAGCTTAAATGAACGCATACTATAGCCATTTTTTTATGCAAGGGATTAAGGCACTAGCTGTACCCTTTCAAATGAGATGACAAATGGAGTAAGTTATACTTGGGAAGTTTATAGAGCTCACAGTTGGTGAAATGACTTAAATAAATTCTGTTAACCTTTTTTCTTAGGGATTTTAAACATGATAGAACGAGGACTGATTCCCCCAACAGCAAAGATTACCTTGAAGAATCCACCCATTAGGCCCAGAGCAGCTCCTCTGCATAGTTTTGATGAATCCCAAAAGATTCCAGTCTCCGGTAAGACACTCCTGACTCCACGCTCTGGGTTACACAGAAATCGCCACCCCACAATATCTCCCCTACTAGTGGGCAACTTTTAGCCTCATAATAGGACAAGATGAAAGCTGCAAATAGCCTGAGTTTGACTTTAACGACTCAAGTAACTTTAGGGTAAGTCAGCATCTCTGCTCTTACCCTTGTGTTCTAGAGGGAGACACAGATGGTAAGCAGGTAAGCAAAGGAGAATTTAAGCTAATGATACATGCTAGAGATAAATGATACAGGTGAGAGGAGGGGAGGGAGGGAATATCTCTCGGAAGAGTGAGGCTTGAGCTGAGATCCAAAAGATAAGAAAGAACCAGGCAGTTAAACATCTAGGGAAGAGCATTCCAGATATAGACCAGGGCCACAGCAGAGGCCCTGAGGATTCCCGAGGAAATGAGGAAGAAGACCAGGCCCCCAGCAAGGGAGAAAGGAGGTGGAGACCAGGCAGGAGAGACAGCTGGGTGGAATGATGTCAGCTAAAGCCAAGAGGGCACATTGTTCTCAATATTCTTCCCTACTTCTGTGGCAATGTGATTGTGGGTGAGACACCAAAGACTGAACTTCCCAGTCTCCTTCCAGCTGGGTGTGCTATGTGACCAGATCTGGGGCTGTAGCAGGAATGGAGAGGGAGCCTTGCAGGCACTCTGGATCTCCATGTTGAGACTGGCAGGGTCGCCCAGCTAGACCTGGACCAACTCCCTTTGGACCGTGTGTGTGATAGAAAAAGAAACTCTGGATTTGTTTAAACCACTTGGCATGTCTTTAGATCATTCTTTTTAAAACATCTTAGACTGAACCAGAACCAGCAAGGCACTCCTCCAAACCATGGCAAGGAGCTGGTTTTAATCCTAATTACAATAGGAACCCACTGGAAGGTGTAAAGAGGAAGATGAGGACATCCCATTTTTGTTTTAATAAAGCCATTTGGACAGCTTTGCAGATAATGAATCATAGGGGGGCATGAGTGGAAGCAGGAAAACTGGTTAAAAGTCTATGGCAGCAAACCTGGTGTGAGATGATGGTGGAATTGAGGAGGATGATGTCAGTGTAGATGAGTATAGAAAATTAGGTTATATTTTGGAGGTGGAGCCATGAGGATGTGCTGAGGGAAAGAGAGGCATCAAGGACAAATATGTTTGAATGGTTTCATAAATATGTATCAACACGCCCCAATTTTGTTTCCATTCTGCTGCTGATGGGCATTTCAGTGGTTTATACCATAGGACTGTGAGGAATAATAGTGCTCCGGACATTCTCGTTCAATGCATGTGTGATTCTGTTGGATATGTGTCAGAGAATGAAACCATTGAGCCATAGGATATACACATGCTCAGATTTAACAGATGCTGCCAAACAGCTCTCCAAAATGCTTGCACTGATTTATTTTCCTGTTAGCAGAATCTGAGAGTTCCAGAACATTCATCTTGGTCAACACCTAATATTTCAGTTTTTTACCTTTGAGACATCCTGAAGAATCTGTTGTGGTATCTCTCTGTGGACATAATTTTATTCCCCTGGTGACCAATAAAACTGAGCACTTTTTCTTTTCTTTCTTTTTTTTTTTTTGTATAGAGGATTGAACCCAGAGGTGCTTAACCACTGAATCACATCCTCAGACCTTTTTATATTTTATTGAGAGACATGGTCTCACTGAGTTAGGACCCCACTAAGTTGCTGAGGCTGGCTTTGAACTCACGATCCTCCTGCCTCAGTCTCCTGAGCCTCTGGGATTATAGGTGTGTGCCATTGCACCTGGGTTGAGCACCTTTTTTGATATGTGTATTGGTCATTTGAATCCCCTCTTTTATAAAGTGACTTAAGCCATTGATCTTTTTATTCTAAGTTGCACTGTCTTTCTTGTTTCAACTGATGTATAGGAAATATCTATGTATTCCGAATGATAATCTTTTATCAGTTATGTATATTGCAAATAATTTTTTCTACTCTGTGGCTTGATATCTTTTTAAAATTAAACTTTTAGTATTGAGAGGATTGTAGATTCACATGTAGTTGCAAGCAGTAATGCAAAGAGACCCCTCATCCTCTTTCCTCCAACAGTAACATACTGTGATATGCAGTACAATGTCACAGTCAGGATATTGACACAAACTGTGAACATCCTGTCACCAGAAGGGTCCTCCTGTTGTCCTCTTGTGGCCACAGCTACTTCCCTCCATACCATGCCTCCTTAATCCCTAGGAAACAATAACCTGTTCTTCATTTCTATAAATGTCATTTCAAGTATGCCATACAGATGAAGTCATAGGGTGTGTAACCTTTTGAGGTTGGCCTTTTTCACTCAGCATCATTCTCTGGAGAGTTCTTCAGGTTTAGCTTTTATCAGCAGTTTCCTATTTATTGCTGAGTAGTATTCCCTGTCAGAATACCACAGTTGCTAAGGCACTCACTTGTTGGAGGACATACCGGTTGTTTCCTGTTTGGGGTTACTATAAAGAATCTGCTATAAATATTCATGTACAGGTTTTTGTATGAACCTGTGTTCTCATTTCCTTAGGATAAATGCCCAGGAGTATAATTGCTGGTACTTATGGTACTTGCCTATATATTACCCTACATACATTTAGAGCAGAGCATTACAAATTTGTTCCAACTAGCAACTATAACTTAGAAAACTTAAGAGGAAAAAGAATGTTACTTTTATCCAGATTTTTGCTTACTCTGTACTTTCTTCCCTTCTAATGCTCCAAGTTTCTTTCTTGTATCATTCCCTTTCTGTGTAGAGAATTTACTTTAGTCCTTCTTGTTCTGATTTTGCTTCACCTTGGAATCTCTTGGTTTCCTGCTTCATTCTTGAAGGACATTTTCACTGACTGTGAGATTCTGGATTGACAGCTCTTTCTCTGAGCACTTGGGGGGAAAAAAAGTGCCACCTCTGTGGTTTCCAGTAGGTCATTTGAAAAACTTCCCCCATTGGTAAGTAAGGTGTTGCTGTTCTCTTACTTCTTTCAACAAATTTTCCCTCTGTTTTCAATTTTCAAAAATTTGCTTATGACACGTCCTGGTTGGATTTGTTTGGCTATCCTGTTTTAGGATGACTCTGCTTCTTCAATCTGTGAGTTTATATTTTGGTACTTTTGGGAAGCTTTCAGCCATTTGTTTCTTGTACTCATCTCAGCCTTACCTGTGTCTCCTCCCCATCCTGGGACACACTGATACAAACGTGAGCTATTTTGCTCCTCCAGGTCCTAGAGGCACTCTTCACTTCTTTCCAGTCCCTTTTTTTTTCTGTTATACAGATTGGGTAGTCTCTACTTTTCTGGAGTCTACTTCACTGATTTCTCTGTCCCCTTCATTCTGTTGTTGAGAGCATCCACTAGATTTTGTATTTAAGTTATTGTGTTTTTCAATTCTTTAGAATTTCCATTTGATTCCTCTTTATATATTCTATTGTTTCTTGTACTGGGGACAGAACCTCTCAGTGCTTAACCTCTGAGCCACATCCCTAGCCCTTTTTATTTGGAGATAGGGTCTCACTAAATTGCTTAGGACCTTGCTAAGTTGCTGAGGCTGGCTTTGAAGTTGTGGTCCTCTTGCCTCAGCCTCCCAAGTTGTTGGGATTTCAGGAATGTACCACTGTATCTGGCATATATTCTATGTCTTTGCGAATCTTTGTACTTTTTTCGTTTGTTTCAAGCATGTTTGTAGTTGTCTATAGAAACATTTTTACAATGGTTGCATTAAAGTCTTTGATATTTCCAAGATCTCTGTCATCTCAGTGTTGGTGTCCAGTCATTGTCTTTCTTCATTTAGTTTGAAATCTTCCTGCTTGGATTAGTGATTTTCAGTTGACACCTCAACATTTGGGGTACTATAAGATTCTGATTCTTATTTATGCCTGTTTATCTGGTACCTCTGACACTCTATTTATTCCACATCCATGTAAGGAATAAGCCCAGTTAGTTGTAACATGTCTGGATTTCATTTGCTAATACTGTATTTTGTTTACAATTTGGGCATTTTTGTTGTGCATAATACTGGCCTGTATTCTTTCTCTGCCATGTTTTCCTTGGGTTTTATTTTATTTTTTTAATTCATTTTTCAACTGACACATAAAAATCATACATATTATGGGGTGCCAAGTTATGTTTCAATACATGTATACATTGCATAATGTTCAAATCAGATTAAGCAAATTTATCTCCTGAAACGTTTATCATTTCTATATAGTGAGAACTTTAAAACTCCTTTTAGCTAATCTTTTGAAATGTACAGTACATTATTGCTATCTGTAGTCACCTTATTATGCAATAATAGTACACCAGAACTTCTTATTCCTATCTAACTGTAACTTAGACAACAACTGATATTTCCCCATCCCATCCCCTACCCATGCTTTCCCCCACCCCTGGTAACCACCGTTCTTCTCCCAGTTTCTATCTGCAAGATAACTTTTTTAAGATTCCATGAATGAGTGGGACCATGCAGTACCTGGCTTTCTGTGTCTGGGTTTCCAGTTCCATCCATGTTGTTGCAAATGACAAGATTCCATTTTTTTTATGACTGAATGCCATTCCACTGTGTATGTTATCCATGTTTCTATATCCACCCATCAGCTGCTGTACACTTAGGTTGTTTCCAGTTCTTGGCTATTACAAATAGTGCCACAATGAACACGGGAATGCAGATGACTCTTCAAACACTTGATTTCATTTCCTTTGAATGTGTACCCAGTAGTGGGATTGCTGGCCATATGGTAGTCATATTTTTAATTTTTTGAGGAATTTCCACATAGTTTTTCATGATTTACAGTCCCACCAACAGTGTGCAAGAGTTCCCTATTCTCCATATTCTCACCAGCATTTTTTATCTTTGGTCTTTTTGAGAATAACCATTCTCACTAGGGTGAGGTGATATCTTTTTTTGTGGTTTTGATTTTCATTAGCCTGATGATTATTGATGCTGAAATTTTTTTACGTATGTGGTAGCCTTCTTTTGAAAAATGTCTCTTCAGATCAATTACCCTTTATAATTTTTTCCCCTATAGAGTTTTTGGAGTTCCTTACATATTGTGAATATCAACAGTGTCACAAATAGTTTGAAAACATTTTATCTTAGTTGATAATTTGCCTGTTCACTCTGTTGATTGTTTCTTTTGCTGTGCACAAGCTTTTTAGTTTGATATAATCCTATTTGTCTATTTTTTGCTTCTGTTTTCTGTATTTTGGAGAGCTTTCCCAAGAAACCCTTGCCCATTCCGATGTTCTGAAGCACTTCCCCAACATATTCTCTGAGTGGTTTTGTGGTTTCAAGTCCAACATTTGAATCTTTGATCCACTTTGCATTGATCTTTATAGCTGGTAAGAGAGAAGAATGTAGGTTCATTCTTTTGCATGTGGATATCCAATTTCCCTAGAATTATTTATTGAAAAGACTGTCCTTTCTCTGATGTGGGTTCTTAGCACTTTTGTCAAAAATCATTTGGCTACAAAAGTGTGGGTTTACTTCTAGGCTATTTTATTCCATTGGTCTAAATGTTTGTTTTTATGCCAATACCATGCTGTTTTCATTACTACGGTTCTATAGTGTTTTTTGGGAGGGATCTCATTGGTTTAATTAAATTTTCTTTTTATTTGTTCTAATTAGTTATACATGACATCAGAATACATTTTGATTCTTTATGCACAGATAGAGCACACCTATTCATTACTCTGGTTGTAAATGATGTAGCATTTGTGCAATCATACAAGTATCTAGGGTAATGATGTCAATCTCATCCCACCATCTTTTCCCGCTCCTCTGATGCCTTTGCTCCCCTCACTCCCCTCTGTCCAATTCAAAGTTTCTTCATTCATCTCTGCCCGCCCCCATTATTGATCAGTATCTACGTAAAACATCCATGGAAAACATTTGGGCTTTGGTTTTTTGGAATTGGCTTATTTTGCTTAGCATGATATTCTCTAATTCCATTCATTTATCTGCAAATGCCATATTTTATTCTTCTTTAAGTCTGAGTAACATTCCATTGTGTATATATACTACAATTTCTTGATCCATTCATCTATTGAAGGGCATCAAGGTTGGTTCCATAGCTTAGCTATTGTGAATTGAGCTGCTATAAATATTGATGTGGCTGCATCACTGTAGTATGCAGATTTTAAGTCTTTAGGGTATAGACCGAGGAGTGGGATAGCTGGGTTAAATGATGGTTCCATTCCAAGTTTTCTAAGGAATCTCCATACTACTTTCCAGAGTGGCTGCACTAATTTTCAGTCCCACCAGCAATGTATCAGTGTACCTTTTCCCCCACATCCTTATCAACAACTTATTGTTGCTTGGATTCTTGATCATTGACATTCTGTCTGAAGTGAGATGATATCATTTGTTTTGAAGTCAATGCCTCTTGCTTTATTCTTTTTGTTCAAGGTGGCTTTTGCTATTCATGTGTTTTTGTGGTTCCATATAAATTTTAGAAGTATTCTTCTAGTTCAGTGAAGAATGTCATTGGTATTTGGATAGGGATTGTGTGGAATCTATAAATTGCTTTAAGCAATATGGGCATTTTTTTATCCTCTTCAGTTTCTTTCATCAATGTTTACAATTTTCATTGTAGAGATCTTTTGCTTCTTTGGTTAAGTTCACTGCCAGTGTTTTTTGTACCTATTGTAAGTGGGATGTGCTCTTGATTTCTATTTCAGATAGTTTGCTAGTGGCATATAGCAATGCTACTGATTTTTCTATGTACTTTTATATTTTGCAACTTTTGCTGAATTCATTTATTAGTTCTAATTTTTTTGGTGGAGTATTTGGGTTTTTTTTACATATGAGATCATGTCATCTGAAAACAGTGACAATTTGACTACTTCTTTTCCAATTCTCATGCCCTTCCTTTCTTCTCTTGCCTGATTGCTCTGGCTAGGACTTCCAGAACTACATTGAATACAAGTGGTAAAAGGGTGTTGTTCCAGATCTTAGAAAGCTTTCAGCTTTTCCCCATTCTGTATATCATTAGGCATTGGTTATTATAAATGGCCTTTATTTTGTTGAGGTGTGTTCCTTTTATACCTAATCTATTCAACATTTTTATCATGACTGTTGAATTTTATCAAATGCTTTCCTGGATCTATTGAGATGATCATGTGGTATTTGTCCTTTATTCTGTTGATATGGTGTATCACAGCTATTGATTTGTACATATTGAACCATCCTTGCATCCCTGGATAATCCCACTTGAACATGGTGAATAATCTTTTTAAGGTGTTGTTGGATTTGTTTACTAATATGTTGCTAAGAATTTTTTGCATCTATATTCATCAAGAATATTGGTCAGAAGTTTTCTTTTCCTTCTTTCCTTCCCTCCCTCCCTCCCTCCCTCCATGCCCCCTCTCTCTCTTCGTTCCTTCCTTCCTTCCTTCCATCCTTCCTTCCTTCCTTCCTTTTATTTATGATTGTTGTTATGTCCTTTTCTTGTTTGGGTATCAGGGCAATACTAGCCTTATTGAATGTGTTCAGAAGAATTCTTTCCTATTCTGTTTTTTGGAACAACTTAAGGAGAATTGGTATTAGTTCCTTAAATGTTCAGCAGTGAACTCAGTGTGAAACCATCTGGTCCTGGGCTTTTCTTTGATGAGAGGATTTTTATTACTCATTCAATCTGGTTGTTATTGGTTTGTTCATGTTTTCAATCTTCATGATTCAGTCATGATAAGGTATATGTTTTTGGAATTTGTCCATTTCTTCTATATTATCAAATTTGTTGGTAATTTTGTTCATAATAATTTCTAATGATGTTTTTTATTTGTTATATCAGTTGTAATGTTTCCCTTTTCATCTGTGATTTTTATTTATTCATCTTATTTCTCCTTTTCTAAGTGTAGCTAAAGGGCTTGTTTATTTTATCTTTTCAAAGAACCAACAAGGAACCAGCCCCTTGCTTGATCATTTATATTGTTTGTTGTTGTTGTTGTTGTTGTTAGACTCCATTTCATTCATTTATGCTCTGATTTTTTTATTTTTTCCTTTTAGTAATTTTAGATTTGATTTGTTCTTGTTTTTCTACTTCTTTAATATGCAGCGATAGGCTGTTTATGTGAGATCATTGTACTTTTTTCAATGTGGGCATTGATTGCTTTAACCTTCCCTACTAGTATTGTTTTTGGTATGTCTCCATTTTAATTTACTTAAGAAAACATTTAATTTCCTTCTTGATTTCTTCCTTGATCCATTGGTTGTTCCAAAGTAAGTTGTTTAATTTTCATGTGCTTGTTTAGTTTCCAAAGTTTTTCTTGTTATTTCTAGCTTTATTGCACTATGGTCAGAAAAGATACTCTATGTGATTTCAGCTTTTAAAAATTTATTGAGACTTGTTTTGTGGTCTATCATAGAATCTATTCTAGAGAAACGTTCCATGTACTTGTGAGAAGAATGTGTGTTTATCAGCTGTTGAATGGAATATTCTATAGATATCTGTTAGGTCTAATTGGTGTAAGGTGTAATTTAACTCTATTAATAGTTTCTTTGTTGGTTTTCTGTCTGAATAATCCATTCATTGCTGAAAGTGGATTGCTAACATTTCCAACTATTATTGTTTTGGAGTCTATCTCTCCCTTTAGGTCTTTTAATATTTGTTTTTCAATTTGGGTGCTCTGATATGGACAGCATAACATATTTAGAATTGTTATTTCTCTTCTATTGCTGAATTGACTCCTTTATCATTATAAAGCAAACTTCTTCATCTCTTTTTACTGATTTTGATTTAAAACTGTTTTTCTCTGATAAAGTATGGCTAGGCCTGCTTTATTTTAAATTTTATTTGCAAGGAGTAGCTTATTCCATCCCTTCATTCTCAGTCTAGTGTATGTTTACAGATGATGTTTCTTGCAAGTAACATATGGTTGGGTTTTGTTTTGTTTTTTAATCTATTCATTCACTCTGTCTTTTAACTGGAGAATTTAGTCCATTTATTTTTAGGGTAACTATTGATAGGTAAGATTTTACTATGACCATTTCTAGTTTTATTGAATTTCCTTTCTCTCTCTTGCAGTCTTCCTTTGTGGTTAAGAGAATTACTTTTGTGCTTTGATTTCTTGCTTATAATTTTTGGTTTGTCTATTATAGATTTTTGCTTGGTGGCTACCATGAGGTTTACAAAAATATCTTTTGATTGTAAAAAATATTTCGAAATGATAGCAACTTAACGTGATTATAAAGATAAAAACAAAACCAAAGAATAATAAGAGAAATATACTAATAACTTTCTATTTGCACGCCATTACGTCATTCCTCCCCATGTTTTGAATTTTTTTTTTTTTTTTTGGTACTGGGGATTGAACCCAGGGGCACTCCACCACTGAGCCACATCCCCAGCCCTATTTTGTATTTTATTTAGAGACAGGGTCTCACTGAGTTGCTTAGGGCCTCGCTAAATTGCTGAGGCTGGCTTTGAACTCGTGATCCTCCTGCCTCAGCTTCCCAAGTGCTGGGATTACAGGCGTGAGCCACTGCACCTGGCTTGTTTTGAAATTTTTGATATTCATTTTACATTGTTCTATATTGTCTATTCCCAATATTTAATGTAGCTATTATTATTTTTAGTAGTTTTGTTTTGTAGTATTAATACTAAAGATGTGGATGTTTTATGCTCATACTTACAATATCGGAGCATTCTGAATTTTGATCATTTCTCTTACCAGTGAGTTTATACTTTCCTGTTCTCTTCTTGCTCTTTCTTTTAGTTTGTACTTCCTTTAGCATTTCTTGGAGGAGAGGTCAGTGGAGATATATTTTCTCAAATTCTGTTTGTCTGGGAAAGTCTTCATCCCTCCTTCATTTCTAAAGGATAGTTTTTCTGGGTATAATAGTCTCAGATAACAGTTTGTTATTGTTTTTCCTTTTAGCATTGTGAAAATCTCATGCTCCCATCTCCTGGCCCATAAGATTTCTGCTGAGAATTCTGTTGTCAGGTGAATTAGGACACCCCTCTATGTGTTCTTTTCTCTAGCAGCCTTGAGAATCTGCTCTTTCTCTTTCACCTTTGAGAGTTTGATTATAAGCTGTCTTGGGGTATATTTGGTTGTTAAATTTGACTCATGCCTTTTGACCTTCCTGTACTTGGATATTTGTATCCTTCTCTAAATCTGGAAAATATTCTGCTATTACTCCATTAAATACATTTCTACCCCTTTTCATTCTCAATCTTTCCTGAATCCCAGTGATCTAAACATTTGTTTTTTTAATACTGTTCCAAAGTTTCAATAAGCTTTCTTCATTTCTCTTCACTCTATTTTCTTTTTTTTCTCTTTCAATTGCATATTTTCACCTAGCCTGTCTTTGAGCTGACTGGTTCTTCTGTTTGATCTATCCTACTATTGATGCCTTCTATCTAATCTTGTTGAGTGTATTTTAAGCTCAAGAATTTGATTTTTTTTTTAAATTGCTTTCATCTCTTTAAGTTTTTCCATTAGAATAGTGAAACACTTCTCTATGTCTTCTTGAAGCTCATCAAGTTTCCTTAAAACAGTTATTTTAAATTCTCTCCCTGAATGTTCTCCCACACTTATTACCGCCTGATCCTATTGGGGACCTTATTTTAAATGTGAGGTGAAGTCATGGTTTCCTAGATGCTCTTGATGCTTGTTGGTGCATGACATAATTTGGGCATTGAAGAATTGAATATTTTTTCTGGTCTTCCTAATCTGGCTTTGTGTTTCTCCTTCCAGAAATTCTAAGCAGGCTGCTTATTTTCTCTGAGCCTATAGTTACTTCGACTATTACGGCACTGGATGGCACCTGAGTTCATATTTGCTGGGAGTCTGCTGGTGGTGTGTCACTATTTCAGTATTAGAGGACAATCCAAGCCCAAGTTTGTCCCAGATACACTGTTAGGGTTTTGTTCAGAGAGAAACAGAAGAGTGTCTAGAAAGAATAGTCTATTCCAACAAGTCTTTCACTCAGGCCAGGGTAGGTCCATGTGCCTCATTCACAGTTACTGGTCTGTGGTCAGGCACTACAGGATCTGCCCAGCCCTGAATGGACTGGATGCACCAGTCCCAAGCTCCTATGTCATACCTGTAGCACCAATGCCACCAAGCTATGTTATACCCTAAGCCCACAGCTTGCCAAGACCATCACGACACTGGGGTAGGCCCCTGGCCCACACTGCTGTGGGTTATCTCTTGGCTATCAGATAGCTCCTACGGATTTGGGCCTTACATGTGCATTCCAGGTAAGAAAAAGGGGAAGAGAGTGGTATAGGTCTCTTCCCAGAAGCTTTTGAGTATACTTTTTTTTAAATCTTACTGGTCACATGGCTGCTGTTAAGGAAGGCCAAGAAAGTTAATGTTCTAGGGCTAGAGTTTGAGTTAGAATTAGGATTAGGAATATAACTTAGGCTAAATACTTAGTATAATGAGTTAGGCTTAGTTTGACATATTCATGAAAATTCTGATCTTTTTTGTTGAATAGTTAAGTATATTTAATATTTAGATATATTAAATTTATTTGTTGTTTATCTGAAATTAAAATTTAACTGTGTCCTTTATATTTTGCTAAATCTGACAACTATGAGAACTAGGCATATTGTTACCCTGAAAAAATTGGGGGCTCTAAAATTAGCAAGGAAGAAAGAAGGATGACTATTTGACAGGCAAGTACCTTTAACTACCACAGAGGCATAAGAGTTTGTCAAGGAAAGATTTTTTTTTTCTTTCTCTGATATTACCTCTGGCAGTATTTATCTTAACCAGTTTTCCAGGGAGTAAATTAAGTAGCAAAATAGGAAGTGACTTAGGATTTTGTTAAAGATGTAGACACATTCTTCAAATGCAAATGTTCCATGAAATGCAAGCCTATGTGAAATTGTAACTTAGCGATGGTGTTTATTCAGGTAACTAAGAAAATTCTTTGAGATACCATCAATTGTGGATTATACATGTGGAATTATAAATCTTCAAGATCTTTATCCTATCAAATTCTATTAAAATCTTAAGAAAAATCCTTTAAAAGTTGAGAACCTGTCAGCTATTTTATTACCATATGGGAATTTAGCCCCAAATCTCCACTTGTCCGCAGAAACCTGAGAGTTAAATTGGAGTGTGGACGCACCTGCATAACTGGAAGAGCAAAGCCCAAAATGGACAACAGAGCAGGCTAGTGCGGAAGTCAAGGCGAAACCACGCAGGCTTAAAATGGGGTCTGCAGACACCATGGCACACTGGCCAGCTGGCAGGGGAGGGGAGGGAGCACAAGTTCCAGGGAGTCTTGCTGGAAGAGGGAAACCAGAGAGGGCCAGATGCAACAAATACATCCCTTGTGTGGAGGCGTGTTTCAATGCTCTGAAATTCCTGCTATTTTTTGAAAGATGGCAGAAAACATTCTTGCAGCCCGCTGGAGGCAATGTGAAAGTATAGATATCCTTTACTAACACATTGCTTTTTATTGACATCTGTCAATCATTTGACAGAAAAGGGGGTTTAATAGAAGGAATTGAGATGCCAAAACTATTAACTATAGAATTATTGAGATGCAAGAATTATTAACTATAATAAAATAATTAATAAATAATTAAAATAACCTTTTATGTACCATTCAATTGTCTCACTCTCCCAAGTCATTTGAACTTTTTAGAATCATCTTTTAGAATAGTCCATCATATGTAATTATATTCATTATCTTGCACATGAACTTGGGAATCTGGCTGTGTAAGGAAATCTTACAGTGAAACATTTTATAAGACAAACACTACTCTGATTTGTCTGCTTTTAAGACTTTGATCCAGGCAGTTTTCATTAGGCAGGCTGACCTGGCATTCTGATGGAGCTATTGCTCCCCAACCCGAACCCCTACTTTGAAGCCAGTGGTCACAGGTGTTTCATCGACTAGATATAGGAAAGACAGAGTGAGCAGACAGGGAACAAACAGCCACTTGACTTTCAAAGTACAAACTCAATAACATCCACCCAGTGCCTCAACCTCTTTCTGGAAGAGTTAACATTGTTCCACCTCCGTCCACAGCCCCTTTCAATGAACCTCAGAAACCACCGCTGGCTCCAGTAGAAGTGGAGGTTGCCCCCACGAAACCAAAGCCAAAGGTATTCCTAAGTACAGAAATAAAATTGTTCTTATTTATAATATTGTCTGTGAGGATTTGGGTGATAGCCACATATATACAGTGGTACCTTTCACACAGAAATAAGTGTTATTTCAATTGCCACTGGGATGAATTTAATTTATTATTATTATTATTATTATTATTATTATTATTACTCACGGTTCTGGGGGTTGAACCCAGGGCCTCACCCATGCAAGGCAAGTACTTTACCACTGAGTTATATCTCCAGTCCCTGATTTTAAAGGGGGGATGATTGTACAAGTCAACTCTACCATGACCCCATCACTGGGATCTAAGAAATTCAGTTGCATTATTGTGAGATGAAGGGGCTGAGTTCGCCTATGCTGCTAGCTGGTCAGGGGTCCAGGAGTCCAGGATACACCAGCTATTGCTTTACATCCAAACTGGTGTTGCATGGGGTATATCATTGTGAGATTGTTGCATATCACGTTTGTCTTGAAGCATAGGCTAAGAGGGCCAGGCCTCCAGTTTTGCACAGAAAATCTTCTAAGGAGGAAGAGGAAGCAATTCTGTCTTCTTTAACATCAGTGCCTCACGGCACAGTGAAATTCATCCTCAGGAAGAGATGTCCCCAGTTCAAAGGTGCTGGACCTTTATGGCTGGCTTTCTCAGGTTCCTGGGCCTTGGACAGACTTAGGATGATTGAAACTTCTCGCCACAGCTGGCAGTGTCTTGTCTGGCTTACCCTGCACGGTTGTGTTTTCAGCTGCTCTCATAAAAAAAGAAAGAAAATCTGGAGAGCAGCACTGAAGAGATTTATACTGATGTGTCTCAGAGTAGGCTGCTTACCTGCTCCTCCCAGACCTTCATCTCTAACACCCACGTCTTCCTCATGAGGTTTCCACTGTATTTTCAGCACCAGTTGGCTCTTTCCCCTTAAGAGATTTCCAAGCTGTTTATGTAGCAGCATGTCATGTGACACCCTCGTTGCCATGGCAAATATTTGTGTTACATAAAAAAAAGTGAGTAAAAAAAAAAAAAATCAATGTAAATGGCCAAATCCCAAGACAGACAGGCCTTCAGGCAAGTGTTTGGCCTGCACCATGATTGTTTCAAATTCAGCTGTTTAACAGGCTGTGAGAAGGCCAAGGGCTGATGTGCATAATGGAACAGGCTCAGGCACCTGTTCTGATTCTCACCCTGTTCCCGCGCTCAGATCTCACAGTTGTGCTGGGAACAGATCTACAGGTAATACAAATACTGTGACTAAGTTTTATCTGGTAAGTAGTTTATCTCAAAAACAATTTAAAAAAAACATTATGACATATTTTCTAAATGCTAATTAGCCCTGGCTTTAATTTCCGCCGTTGACTTCACAAAGCTTTCTCCTACTGCTAGAAGCAGTAGTATTTAAAGGCTTCTCCCTGTGGTCCCAGATTGGTACAACATTTTTGAATTGAAACTTCAGTGGTAAATGTAATTATTCATATACTTTGCTTAAAGTGTTGTGGGCACGGATGTTAGAAGACTAAGAGAGCCAGGCATGGTGCCACACACCTGTAATCCCAGTGACTCAGGAGTCTGAGGCAGGAGGCCATCCTGGGCAACTTAGTGAGACTCTGTCTCAAAAAAAAAAGGGGACTGGGATTTAGCTCAGCAGTAGAGCACTCCTGGGTTCAATGTCAGTACTGAAAACAGGTGGGGGAGACTTTGGATCAGGCTTCACCACTGGCCACCGTGGTGCCACACAGAGAAGCCCTTTCTTGTAAGTTCTTCTCCTAGTGTTCCCTAGGAGTGGGACTTGGCATCTGATTGTAGTTGTTTTGTAAATATTTATTTTGTCAAACTCTTTCCTGCAAGCAAAGGGGCTTGGCAAGCAGCCCATAGTAGTATGGGGCAGGAAAGGTCTTTCCAATTATTAGCTCCTGCCTTTGTGGAAAGAGGGAACAGGCTGGCCCATGGGGGAAGCCGGGGAAGGTGGGGAAGGGACTTCGAGGCTTCTATTTGTTTTGTAAAATTGCCCATGAGAGTCATTTTGATTTAAACTGTGTCTCACTCTTCATTGTAGGTGAAAGGCAGAAGGTCAAAAGGACATCTTGATAAGAAGGTCTGTAATTTGTGTGACTAGTTGAAATTTGGGGTCTGTCACCTGATGTCCCTTCCTTTTTGCTGCAGGGCAAAAGTATGAGAGCCGCTTGACAGCTGGAGACAGCAACAAAGTTCTTTTGCACTTCCTTTATAAAAGAAATTAGATCATCTTTTCAGAAAACAAAAGCAAAAACAAAAACATGATTTGCTTAAAGCAGAGTACCTTTTTTTGCCTTCTGCTGAGACTGGACCACTTCTCAGTCTTCAGTCCAACAAATGATTTAGCATCTGTGAAAATTGACTGAATCACATCAGTCTTCAATCTCAATCAAAGATTGTCATCATTTAAAGGTACTCTGAAAAAAGAAGATGTTAAAAAAAAAATTCGGCTCTCCCAGCACGTGACTCTGTGTGTGTGCACGTATGGTGTGGTAGATGGGGAAGGCTATGGGATCTGGAATTAAGCTGACCACAGCTAATGTAACAAAAGAGTTGGAAAAAATGAAATAGTCTGCACAACATGGCAAGTGTGTGTCAGCACTTGCACGGGCCACGAACTACTAATCCAACCTCTGGATGTGAAATGGGTTTGTGCTGGGTGGATTCACTTATATCTTATAGGAGATTAACTAATTTTGGCAAGTTGTTTAAATTCTCTGCACCTCACTTTCCTCCTGACAAATGAGGAGGATGCCTCCTTTTTCTTAGGGTTGATTCAAGGACAGAGGAGTTCATGTGTGTGAAAGTGCTTTGGAAAGAGAAAGTACTTCTATCATAACTCCTTGGCCCATTTTTAGTTTTTTTTGCGGTGCTGGGGATTGAACCCAAGGCCTTGTGCTTGTGAGGCAAGCACTCTACCAACTGAGCTATATCCCCAGCCCCTTGGCCCATCTTTAAAAGCATCTTCTAGGCTTTCTCAGTGATCTTCTTATCAGTAAAAATTTCAGAGGAAGATTAGCCACCTCTTTTCAAGGAAAAAAGGCCCACCTTTTGTGTCTTCTTTTACATCCTCAGAGCTGTGACTAGAAAGGGCTCTATTGCAGCCATGATTGCAGATAGTCCTTCTGAATCCAGATTGCTTCTTGATAAACTCATCAATGCAATTAGATCCTTCCTCTAGTTCCCTTGACTTCTTCCTGTGAGGAAATAGTGAGCTCGATGCTGCACTTCAAAAACAGAATGTGCTTTAAGAACATCGAGGTGTTATTTATGTGGAATATTTGTAACTGCTAATGTTGATTGAGTGTGTCCTATGTGTGTGGCACTGAACACCTTCCATACCCACTGAAGCCTCATAGCAGCTGCAGAACCTCCGGTGGTCGTTACCCTGGGCCCACCCAGATGGTAAGGGACTGTGGAGGACCTAGCTGGTAGTGAGGCCCCAGAGCTGGCGCTGCTCTCTCCACATACCAGCTGTGACCTCTTCCCGTGGGCCAGTTCTATTACTACTACTGTCACTTCCACTGCTACTATCACCAGTGCTAGCCACTAACATGTGTTGAGTGCTTGCCCTGCACCAGGCTCACTCCTGATGTCTTACGTGGATCATCTCCCTTCATTTTCACATCTCTCTGCAGTAGGTGCTTTTGTTATTCCTATTTTACTGGAAGGAACTGGGTACATAGAAGTTAAGTCATCCAACAAGTAAATGCCAAGGCTGGCATATAAAACTGAACTATGGAATTCCCAGAGCCCCAAAGCATTAGAAATGTTTATAGATCTCAATCAGTTTTTATGGAAATCTTTCTAAAACATATTACATTTCCACCCACTCTGTAATTTAACGTTTTCTCTGTCTGACATCATGTTTGCAGATGACAAGATTCTGTGTCTTTGTTTCCTTCAGTATTGGTCAGCAGGCACCACCTCTGCTGTCCTGTCTGCTTCTATCAGCACTGACTTGACAGGCATTTCTAGATTAGTTAAGCAAACAACCAACACTCAAGAAGTTCAATAAGTTTGAGTCAGTCAGACTCTGCATAACGATCCAAAGAATAAAATAAACCACAGTAGAATGTAATATTCATTGGAAAAATTCAAGCAATTGTATTTTTAGAAATCTAGCTGAAGTTGTTGAGATTGCCTCCCTTGGAAAATATTTTTGTTATCTTAAAGAAAACATATTAACAGCTATGTTAAGATCCACTTAATTTTAATTAATATTTTGATAATTATTTGTATGGGTAAAGCAAGTGAATACATTTATCGAAGCATAGGAATACAGACTAAATTCATGAAACATTTGCTCCTGGGAAGAGGGAGAGAGATAAATGGAACTGAAAAGAAATATCATATAGTATATATGTTTATTATAATATATAATATCAAATTTATACTATTTATAATAATATATAATTTATAATGTTTTAATATAGTATATATAAATATATATGTTTTATATATTTTAAATAGATATATCACAAAGAAGACAAAAAAATTAACAAGCATCTGTGGTAGTTTTTTATATTATCTGTATGTCCAAAACTTTTCCAAGTTAAAATCCAAATTGAAGGAAAAAAATAATAGAAAACTCTATTTCCCAAGCCACACCTCTGCTGTAAGAATTCCTTTGATATAGAAAACCAGGTTTGGGTGATAACATTTTAATCTCAAACTTGGGATGTCACCTCTCTTAGTCATTTGTATGTTGTTACTTTCTTTTGTATTTTCCCAGCATATACTTGTGATCTCTCCTTAGAAAACTGCTTATTTTATGTGTGAGTCAGCTGAACTATTTTAATGAGGCCACCTATGTGACATTGAACATATCTCTGCCCCTATCTGTCCTCCTTTCCTCCTATCTGAGTAAGGAGGAGATTAGACCAGATTAATGTTCAGGGGGCTTCCCTATCTCCTTAATCTACACCCACCAGCCCCAGGGAAAGTTCCCAATAGGGGGCTTTAGGTTCCCCACACCCACAGTGCTCTGTGTTCTCCCTCTTTATTGTCCAATTGTACTGTGTATGAGCAGACCGTTCCTGGCTTGACCATAGACACTTAGCCACTACAGCGCATCTCACGGCAGTTTAGCTTTAACATGTCCTACATGGTGGGGGGATAAAGCTACTTCTTTATTCTCTCAGAATGCCTCCGAGGTGACTGCTCCCTGTGCAATCTGATCTCCTTTCTTGTCTTGCCTAAAGTTTAGAGGACGGTTCTTACTGCGACAAGAATTAGAGCTCTGTGCTGGGCATGGTGGTGCATACCTGTAATCCTAGTGGCTCTGGAGGCTGAGGCAGGAGGATCACAAGTTCAAGGCGAGCCTCAGCAATTTAGGCACTAAAGCAATTTATTGAGACCCTGTCTCAAAATAAAAACTAAAAAGGGCTGGGGATGTGGCTCAGTGGTAAAGAGCCCCTGAGTTCAATTCCCAGTGCCCACTCCCTGAAAAAGAAAGTCAGAGTTCTGCAACCTGGAAATACAAAATGAGGTTCAAAAGCAAATTCAAGACTATTTTTCTTTCTTTTGGACTCATTTTCCCCTTGTGAAACCTCATTTAAATAATAGGAGAAAAAATTCAAAAACAGAAGAAAAACTGTAGAATATTTTAAAACCATTTTCCATTTTCTGTCATTCATTAGATATTGCCACCCTTGCCTTTTTTTTTTTTTTTTTTTTTTTTTTTTTTTTTTGGCGGTGCTGGGGATTGAACCCAGGGCCTTGTGCATGCAAGGCAAGCACTCTACCAACTGAGCTATATCCCCAGCCCCCTCGGCTATTCATTTTTGACGTCAATTCACATTTTCAAAGTCAATTTAATTATATATTTTTATTTGAAAAAACTTTTTTCTTACAAAAATTAACTGACAAGAGAAGCACCATAAGGATTGTTTTGGGGGCTTGAGAGGTGTTTTTTGGTACCAGGGATTGAACCCAGGGGTGCTTAACCACTGAGCCACATCCCCAGCCCTTTTTAGTTTTTATTTTGAGACAGGGTCTTACTGAGTTGCTTGGAACCTCACTAAAGTGCTGAGGCTGGCTTTGAACTCATGAACCTCCTTCCTCAGCCTCCCAATTCACTGGGATTACAGGTGTGCACCACCGTGCCCAGCATAGGATTATTTTTACTGTTCTTTGTAGCATTGTTTTACTGCACATTTTTATTACGTGGAGTGATGATAAACCAGAAAAAAAGGGCTAAATCATCAGCAAATCACAAAAATAATCTTAACTTCTTTATCTTTTTCATTTAACAAATTATGGAAACATTTTAATAGATAGGTCATAGTCTATATTAAAGACATACCATGATTTTTTTAGACATTATCATATCCTTCAACATTAAATTATAAATGTCAAATTATTAATTATTTCCAGTTATTCTGTTGTCAACTAAATTGCCTGAACATCTTTCATATTTGTTTATAAATCTTTGTATTTAGGATACCTCATAGAAATACAACTCCTTGGTCAGGTGTGGACAATTTTGGACCTGAGTACCCAAACTTTCTATTAGTGCTCCAAAAACTCAAGGTACAGGTTTACAAAAAACTCGCATGATCCTAGAACAGCTTTGTGCTGTAAGCCTAGTCCTAGTGGCTATGCAGTTCAATTTGAGTGTTCACACATGCGCTCATTCATTCATTCAGCTAGTCTTTATTGATCTTTTACCATGTGTGGGCAGCATACGAGGCACTGGGGACACAGCAGTGAACCAAGCAAGCTGAGTCCTTGATTTCATAGGACTTTTTTCTTGCAAAAAGATGATAAACTGACATTTAATGTAAAGTCAGAGAAGAAAAATAAAGCAGAATACTTATGTAGGTATAGAGAATGTGTCAAAGTGGAGGATTATAAAAATTCTGCAATTGTTCTTCAGTGATCTATGAGCAACAGACTTGCTATACACACATTTTTCCTCAAGAAAATTGGAATGTCAAGCTTTCCTGGGGTGGTAATAGGGGTCCTTTTTGAGTCTGGCTCTTTCTCCTGCACCTACTCAGAAAATGATGATGTGCCTTTGCCCAGGGATCTGGGAATCAGGCTGCTTTAGATTCCCATTCTATTGGGCTTTCTGTACACATCCCCAGCGGGCTCAACCCATCCATCATGATTGTCCCAAGTGGTCCTTAACTGTGTCACATTCTCTCAGAGAATATTTGAAGAGTAGCAGAAAAGATGAAATCAATGCAGCAATAAAGTGAAACATGCCCCTAGAAAAGGAAATTTCACATTGAACTGAAAATAGACTCCATCTATTTAAAATATCTTCCTGATTCTGTTCTGTTTGATCTTCCACCAGAATTTGATCCACTGAGTATTTTTGTTCTGTGAGAGTGCACCTAAGGGTGGGAATCTTTCTCCCCAAGATGATTCAGAGTTCAGGAAGACTCACTTGAAGAACAATAGGTTTCAAAGCAATTGCAGACATTTTTCCCTAGAAAATTGCTGCTGATCTGAGTGGCCTTTATGCTCAATTCTCTTCCTTATGGCTCTGCTCAGTGAGTTTTCTATTTTTGCCTTTTACTCTCTTTATTAAGGTTAAGGACTCTGACTCCCACTTTTAATTTACATTTAAGTCTTAGGCATTTTCTAGATCTTATAATCCAAGAACCATTTTGTTGACTTGCAGATCCCAGAATATTACAGTTGGAAGTTTTCTCCTCAATCTTACAGGTTAGGGGCATGGGCAATTTGTCATCTATTTTGGGTTTGAAAGTTGCTAGAAAGAATTTCTATATATTAAAAAAAAAAGGGGGAAAAGGAGGGGAACCCCCAGGTCTTTTTCATGATACAGGAAGTAATGACACTGGAGAGAGTTGCTTTGATTTGATGGTTTTGTTAGCTCCAGGCATTTCGGCTGACACAGTAAGTCAGAGAGGCATCGGGTGTCAATATTACAGGTACTCCTAATGAAAACTCAAATCAAATCAAATGAGTGGTCCCCTAATGGAAACTCAAATCCCACAGGAGAAGCGACTTTCCAAGGCCTCAGAAGAAGGTGGTGACAAGCCAGATTCCAGGTTTTCTGGCTTCAATCTCCCAGTCCTCCACCACACCATGGTCTGTCCACTAGCGCATTCATAGGAGTCAGTTCAACTGCTGGCTTTCCGTCCTAGCAAATAAGAAGAAACAGCAGGTCGGGCCAGGTTTTCTCTGATGTTGGAGGTGAGAAGAGAAGAGAGCACAGCTTAGCAAGGGCCAAGTGGAGAGTTCCAGACTGTGGAGTGCCAGGGCTGTGAGCTTTGATGGCATGGGGGGTGGGGACAGCATGGGGCAGGGTGGGGGAGAGTAGGCACCACAAGGGAAGAAAACAGGACTGAAAAGAGGCAACAGGAGGGCGCAAGGACACATCCATAGTGAATCTCTTCCATTAGTTCTGGATGGATGAGGGATATTTAGGAATAGGGATATTTTTCCTAAAGTAGCAAAAATAGTCCTAGAAGTTAAGAAAATCTACCACCTGGCTTTATGATCTTGGACACGTTGTTTACCCTCTCGTGACCCTCTCTCATTTCCTCATCTGTCGTAATGGCTACTGACTGGAGATGAGGCACCGTGAAAACTTTTACATGTGTTATAACCCTCACAGCAACTCTTCAGGGGCCTCTCCCCTTTACAGATGAGACATTTAGATTCTGAGACGGCAGGAACCTGCCCAAAAGTACGGAGCAGACTGTGGCAGAGCTTGAATTTCACCCAAGGTTAGTGGGACTTCAGCACCACGGCTCATTTCCCTGGCCCGTCATCATCTGTTGAGCAAAAGGCAAGGTCAGGGACCTTCAAGATCCCTTGTGTTTTCACATTCAGAATCAAATGATCATGGTAAATCTCTGAACCCTGGGTAATTCAGCCACTCTCTCCAAACATTGTATTTATCTTTTGAACCATGCTAGCCAGTTGAAGTCTTGATGTTTGTTCTATAGAAAGTTTAAAGACCTTCACCAAAATTAAGTAGCACCAGACAAATGGCACCCTGGTCTTTGGGGAATAATGAAGACTGTCTTTAAGGGAGACACCATTCACTCACCAAATCGAAACTCTCACTAGAACCATAAGGTGCAGTAAAAGCTCACTCTTTTTCATGCAATGCAATTACTTAATTATTAATGGATATGTTGTGCTGTTTGAGAAACTGAAATTTGGCTCCTAGATTCAAAAGTATTCTCAGTTGTCCTTTAGGCAATGGAATGATTGTCATTTTCTAAAGATGACAGCCATGTTGGATTATTCCAAATACTTGAGTCTTTACTGCTCAGAGATCTTCCTCATATCCATTATAGGGATCCAGTTTAATCCTATATCCATGTGCCATCCACATATGTAAAAATAAAAATTTTTGTGAAGAAATTCAGCTTAGAAACATATTCCTTTTTCTGGAAAATTATTTTTGCAGTAATTATTTATAAATGCAATATTGGACCTTTTTGGCTTCACGTTGGGTCTTACTAACATATGTGATCATCATCCTGCTGTCCTGGTTTTGCTGTGGATTTTGAATTCTCCCTAAATAACTGCTCCAGAAACTCTCAAAGTTACCTAATTAGTGATTACACTTTGCAAATGAAGAAGAGCATTTCCCAGCTAGTTGACTCAGTCAGTTAGAGCAGGTTGCTAATAATTAGGCCACAGCTACAGGTTTGGGCTGTGTGTGAGCCAGTTAGTGAGTGCAGGCAGCTCACAGAGGCAAAGGTGAGGCTATGGTCCCAAGAAGGACCAGGTGAGGATGCAGACGTCCCAATAGACATCCATCCCTACTTAAAGGAAAAAAAATATTTTTGCTACTGAGTCATGATATCACATTGGGAATGATTGGAAACAAAAAGAAAGGGAAGAAAGAAGGGCAAGAGAAATGGAGGTGGGAGGGAAAAAAGAAAAGACTGAGAGCTGAAGGAAGGGAAGGAGGAAACCCAACAAATAAGGTAGACAAGTTCATGGAGATAAATAATAAAGGAAGAATCACAGAAGGAGTGGCACCTGAAGCATAGCATGACCTCTGATCAGGGCTGTTATTCCTAGCGGGCCGTGAAGCAGCTCCGTCTTTACCTGCTCGATGGATCTCGCAATGCTGATGCACTGCTTTAATTTGGGAAGCCTTTCTCTTGAGAGGCATGTCTTTTCTTGCTCTAAGTCTAAAGTGCTCCCATGTGTGGCATTCTCCGTGACAGATGTACTACAGTTATGCTTTAGCTGACTCCAAAGCCATAGCTTCCCAGTGCCTGAGTGGTCTATTTGATGTCCAAGAGTGTGTTTCCTCTGAGAGCAGGTCTTTGCTGGAATATCATCCAAGAAGGTAGGAAGTGTAATCCCTTTGTTCTAAAACAGCCCCTGTTAAATTCTACAATCCCCGTCCACCCAAAAGCTATTCTCTCAGAAGGTCTAAAGTGCATCTGTTGATGTGTGTCCACACCCTTAGACAGCAGGTGGAAAAGCGAGGTATGAGACCTGAGAGTCCTCTCCCTTCTCCACTCCCCCAAGGTTATTCCATTTTCATAGATGGTCCCCACTTCCACATGATCCTCTGTAAGGACAAGGATTTCAAAAACATCTAAACACCTCTAAGGAGACAAGATCTTCTCGCCAGACTCCGTCCATAGCTTTGCTCCTTTGATAAGTCTTGGAGTCTCGATGACGGGATCTAACATGTGACTGGTGGGGCCAGCCAACTCCGTATGTGTCCATCTGTGATTATTTTGCACGTCTGCTTGTCACTGATGAAGCACGGTGACTCTTCTGCGAATTCCAACCTTCCCACCACCCAAGCCCATTCTTGAAGGAAGGCAGAAACGTAGCCACAGGCCATTTCTGTTGGAACATGTGCCACTTGTCTTCTAGCGGGAGTCACAGCTCCTCCTGCCAGCACTGATGTCTGCTAAAGGCAGGGCTCCTAGTCCAACTCCTCTTGCCATCCAAGGTGAAGAAATTTGCTTCCATCTCCCAAAGAGTCTGAGTTCTCTCTGGGTGTCCTGGGTAGATCAGAAAGGGCTTCAGTCTTGGTGAGAAGATTTTTCTTCTTCTTATGCCTTAAAGCAGCTCTGAAGTTAAAAGTATCAAAAGCTCACTGCTATATAAAGTTGGCTTCTAAAGTTAAAGGAAATTTTCCATTTTGGACTCAATCCTTACTTTTATAGCATTTTCACTTGAGATAACAGTCTAATTAGCCCAGTACCTAAAGAGAAAAAAAGAGAATTTGAAGGTTTTTAAAAAAATTGTTTGTATTTTCTTATTGTGCCTTTATTGTAAGTATGTCTTGACCTACTTTTCTCTCAGATAGTTTTCTGTCTTGTATTTTTAAATTACTCTCAGTAACATTTATTTAGTAAAGACCAACCATGAGCTTTTTGGGGAGCTGAGGCAGGAGGATTGTGAGTTCAAAGCCAGCCTCAGCAATTTAGCAAGGCCCTGAGCAACTTAGTAAGACCCTGTCTCTAAGTATTTTTAAAAGGGCTAGGATGTTGGGATGAGGGATGTTGCTCAGTGGTTAAGTGCCCCTGGGTTCGATCCCCAGTATAAAAAACAAAAAAGACAAACTATGAACAATCTAACATAGCAATATTCACCACAGGGCTGTGGCATAGTAGTTACTAATAAATCAACTGGGACTAAAACTCTTCAAAATGCAGAGAGTAATATGATCCTACAATTTGGTAAAGACAGGCTGATATATCTAAAAACATGGACATCTTGAAGACAATCAATTCCTGGCATCCCAAAGCAAGAAGAAAGCATCGTCACAGCAAATACCTAACTTCCTGACAAGAAAGGCTCAGGCCCCGAAACATCTATACTGGCTCTCTTCTCCCAAACCCCCCAGGCCATTGGGAGATTTAGACCATGGATTTTTCTAGTGCAACAGGTTTTGATAATTGAAATGTAATGGATTTGCTGTGGGTAACAAAATTTTCTTCTTTTTTTCAAGTGGGACAGACATTATGTATTGTTAT
Source organism: Glaucomys volans (assembly GCA_020662805.1). Lineage (NCBI taxonomy): Eukaryota > Metazoa > Chordata > Mammalia > Rodentia > Sciuridae > Glaucomys > Glaucomys volans. The sequence continues at coordinate 285,276 of JAJEJO010000365.1, forward strand.
TGTCACCCAAATCTCTTCTGATTTAATTTTTTAAATATAATTTATTCTGTTTACTTAATATAGAAGAAAAAAAAGAAGAAAATTTGCCATTTCATTCTTAGAAGACCCCACTCAAGCTGGGCGTGGTGGTGCATGCCTGTAATCCCAGTGGCTTGGGAGGCTGAGTCAGGAGGATTGTGAGTTCAAAGCCATCCTCAGCAAGGGCAAGGCACTAAGCAACTCAGTGAGACCCTGTCTCTAAATAAAATACAAAATTGGGCTGGGGATGTGGCTCAGTGGTTGAGTGTCCCTGAGTTCAATTCCCGGTTCAAAAAAAAAAAAGAAGACCCCAACATCATTTATAAATAAAAGTCATGTATTTCCATGACTCAAATTTTCATTTTCAACATAGATAGGAACAAAACGGAAAGCAAATGCTTCCTTGGTTTCATCTGTTTCAATAGGTCTGATTCTATTCTACCTGTGGACAACCCTAAATATGTCCTTAAGAGGACTCTAGACTATAAATTAAAGGACGTTTGTCAAGAGAAACATAGATAACAGGCAACATGCTTCTAGTAAAAGAAATCTCCTCTAGGTATTAACAGAAGGTGTCAGAAGAACTCTAAAATGCTAAAAAAAAATGATATTTTGTTAGGAAGTCAGAAACAGCTCTTAATGGGAACATTAAAATTATCCTGAAGACTGCACAGAAAGACTTCACCCTGATTTTTAGGATTGGTAGGTAAGTTGTGAACAAAGGATCAGTAACATACATCTCTAAGACCATGTGTGCCCATATGAAAAGTAAAATCACAAGAAGATGGAATCAGCTGACCATATCACAGTAAACCCAAAGCATAACATTTCTATGATCACTTTCCTTGGGCAGTTTTATAACACTTTTATAAAAATGTTAATGGTTGTGAGCAATCTCTAAGATATTTCTCTGGTAATGAGTTTTAATGACATGTACTAGCCAGATTTTCATAGTCCAATGTGCATATGTTAGGTCCCTGCAAGCATCTGCGTCTTCCCACCGTTGAGGGGTGAGCGACAATGTGCTGGTACGTGTGTGGTGACCACTCATTTAAACAAGATCACAGTATATCTCATCTCTGGCAACACTTTCTTTCCACAGGGCATGAAAACCAGCCTGCCTTCTAAAGCTGTGAAATTACCATGGGATTATGACTTTTTCATTTATAACGGCATCATAGACAAGACAGCCCCAGACTTCATAGCGTTCAAGGAGCATTTTAGCTTAGCTTGGGGGAGTATTTTTTCTCTCTTGGAACATATTGAGAAGTTTCTCAGGGACTATGCAATACCAGAAGTCAAAATCAAAGGGAAGAACTTGATGGCCCTCCTACCAGAGTTTGAGCTGAATGATAGACTTACCCGATACAACCTCCTCTCAGTGCTGGAGAACCCAATTCACGTCCAAATGCTGTTAAACCGCCCAGGACAGAGGTTCAAGGGCCAAGGTGGGAAGGCAGAGGCTGCCATCAAGATCCAAGCCACGTGGAAAGGCTACAAAGCAAGAAAATTCTTCCTCGTTTACCGCCAGCAGAAGTGGGCGTCGGGTGTGATTGCCCTTGCCTGGCTTTTACGGTGCCATAAGACGAGACTGAAGAAGATCCTGAAGGAATCGCGTCAGAGACACCTGGAGAATTTCCGAATCCGAGCCAAGGTGTACCAGGCTGCCAGCTGCTAAGGCAGACCTCCTTTTCTAAACAGTTCTTGCTTGAACGACTGCAATAAGTTGTCTCTTTATCTTTCCTTTCCTCTCCAACTTCCCTCCCCCTCGGCCTCCCTAGCCTTTTACTTTCCTCCACGCAAGATGCACAAGCCCCATTTTGTTTGTGGGACATATTTTGGCCCTAATGGGGAATCTGGCTTTTTGTGCCTGCAAAATCTGCTGCAATTTTTCTGTAGACGTAAAGCCCCTTCGTTTGGGCTACGATAGTTCTGTCAGAAAATCGATGTTTTAACTGCATTACCTTTTCCCCCTTATATATACCTTCTGGCACTTTAATTTGCTAGGGAAAAAAAATCCTCTCTTGTCTACATCGCTGTCACCACTTTGTCAGAAAGTATTTAAGTTTGCAGACAGCCTTTTAATTAGTGCTCACAATTTCATTTATGTTTGCTTTCTCTTTTTTTCATTCATATTCTGTTAATTAAGTGAGCTGCCTCTAATCTTCCCCTGCCAGTAGCATCATGTAGCCACCTAATTAAATTAATTGGGGAAGATGTTTTAAGTATGTAATTAAATCAATTAATATAATTTATGCCTGGCTTAACTGTACAGTGGAAAAACAGCTGAAGTTTGACTAGATGAATCCACTACAGCTTCCTGTCACTGATCAATGCTCTTCTTGATTTTTAGCATCTGGCAGCCAACTGGAATCGCATCAGGACCTCCAGGAGGACGATTATCCATATCCCATCATTAGGTATAACACTTTTGCCTGCAAATCTATCAGCAACCTCTATTACCCACCACATTATGGCTCCTTGATTGAGTTCAAGGAAGGCCCCTTGTTTTATTCAAATTGGTCTCGGCAGGAAAATGTTCTCGACATGATGAGAGTAATAACACAGGGCCCTCGCTCGAAACGGCGTTTAATTTGGGGATTAAGCAAATAAAGTCATTATGTGGGGGCTGCTATTCAGTGGAGAGGTGATTTGCTGTAATTCGCTTTCATCTGTATGAAATGAACTAAAAAGTTGTATTTTTTCCCCCTGAAATAACGGATAATGTTTTCGATCTTCTTTAATGATAGAAGCACACAGGCTTGTGTGTGTTGTGGCTGTTACGCCAATAAGCCAGGATATTGCTTGTACACTGTTTTTAATCAAATGTGCAGTCAAAATGATAAGCTACATTCTCTGAAATTATTTAGTTCTAATTACGAGCAGATGGGATGCTTTATTTGCACCTAGGGCGCCTGAGCAAAAGGAAATGCTGTGTGAACAAGAATAATTAAGAAGTTGAATAGTGTTTTTTGCGCTTAAATAATCTGCAGTTTCATGTTAATTAGCACTAATGTAATTATTTAATTACATTTATGAATTGGGGGAACTTGAAAGCTGTTGTCTGAAACACAGTGGTAAAATAGGTGTGCCAAAATGACATTGGGAATTTTAGAAATTTGCATTGGAAGTTCTTTAAAAACGTGAGCTCCTGTCAAAATGTTTGGGATTTGTGTCCCGTTGTTTGGTTTGTTTTGCTTGGCTTCTACCTAGCGTGCTAAATTTCCTGGATGAGGCCAAATTTCCTACACTGACTTGATATGAGTTTTGACAAACATCAAAACCCACCGAATCTCCATATTAGCTCTTTGTTAAAGCTTTTTCAATAGAGCAATGCAGTAATTGATCTTCTAGATTGTAACTTATTTGTATTCATGTGTGAATATTCTAGTTTGTGAATTGAAATGTAGTATAGAAACAAAACATTTAAGCAGTAATAGGGAAAGAAAAAGAAAACATTTATACTAGAACATAAATATGATTAAGATTATTAATTAATTATTAAATCAGTAAAATATTAATAGTAACAAAATGATACAAACTTTCCAAGGTTCTCGAGCATATGCATAGGGCTAAGTACTCATGCAAATGTTTAGAAAACACTTGAGTTGCATAGAGTCTTTTAGTTTTGCTTCGCTTTATGGCTCACAGAAGAAATTTGTTCCTTCTTAAGATGTAAGTGAGCTAAGACAGATTTGAATTTCATTCCAACTTAGGCTTTTGTCTTGGTGAGACTACTTTTGCACACAAAATTAGTTCACACACAGAAATTGCACTTGTAATTGATTGCAACCAGAGAGGCTAATTGCAGACCCAATTAACTGACTCAGGTCCTTAGAAAAAGGTGCAAGAGCCTTTGCTTCTGCAACTAATTGTGGACCTGACCTAATATTATGTGGGGAATTTTGTTTTGCTTTCTATACTTTATCCAAAACTAGGACCAGAAACAGGGTCCCTACTTTGCAATGGTGATAAGCACTAGTGTAGTATATAGGTGCAATTTCCACAAATTTCTTTCCTCCTACACTCCACCTTTAACCTTTCAAAACACTCCATGTGAATGGCCCTGCAGAGAAGCCTAATACAAAGGAGTCTCCAAAGAAGCAAAAATTTGAAAATAATGGTACTGTAAACTGGATAATAAAAAATTATTTAAAGTGTCTTCAAATTTCAAAAGGGCTTCCTGGATATTAATTAAATGGAAAATAATCTGGTCAAAGAAATGAGAAATGGAAAGCATTATTTTTAATTCTATATTAAAACTGACTTTCCTGTGGATTGTATATATACAGTTTAAATAAATAATAAATATGAAGGCATCCCTAATGCAGTAATTTTTGTTTGTAAATGACACTTTAAAGAAATATGTATTTATGTATTTTTAAAAGATAAGAATGGGCTCAGATATTTTTCTCAATCAAGCATTTTAAAAGTCCAACTGTACCTTTTCACAAGAGATAAATACTTGGGATTTGAGATTTGATCCTATGGAATTTGATTCTACAGTCTGTGCTTTAGGTTTTATAAAATGACTTGTAGATATCAAATTCAGTTTGTTGGACAGACAGAATTCTTAAACTATATTTAAAAAAAAAATATGTGGTTTGTTTTTCTTGTTTCCCACTTCCCCAGGGAACACACAAAAGAGTTTGGCTTCACACAGTGTTACTTCTTTGTCTCATACACCCAGGACTTACACAATTCATAAAAATAGAGGTGGATGAAAGCGAAGGAAATTTTTGCTCTAAATATGCTACAAAAGAAACCAACCTATTCAATAACCTATTCAATCTAATAATTTTATTTCCACAGTTGAGACAAATTCACTAGTCAAAATCAGTGGGCAGGGTTGTCAGTTCAGATAGTGCAGCCTGGTCCTCTTTTTTTCTTTTCATAGGAAACTTGCTGCAGAATCACCCCTGGAAATAATTACACTCTGCCATCAGCCAACTGGGGCTGCACTAACTTATTTGAACCCTTAAAATGAAAGCTAAATACTGATAACCACATAATGTATTACAGTTATAGGCGTTTGGTTATTTGCTATGCAGTTTTGCACACACGGGAATAATTGCTTCCTTCAAACCATGATCGCAGAAAAGATGGCCTTTCAGTAGCATTTTTTACTATGAAACATTTATAATGTATTTTTAAATGTATAGTTTGATAACACAAACATTAAAAGAACTCATTGTAAATTGAAGGGGAGTGTTATGAAATTTGATTGACTGTTACATATTGCAGGTTGTGTCCCTAGATGTAACAAATATTTTAGCTATTTTTAACCCACAGAGGTAGAATGCTATTGACTAATTGTTTAAAGGAACTGATTGGCCTTCTAATTTTACAAGATGATAAAAAAATTCTTTCCAGAATATATAAGCTGATCTCTTAATGGGATATTACATATTTTTATCATCTTTATTAATGAAATATAATTATAACAAAATAATATTCCATAGTTCATAGCAGAAATAGAATTCTAGGGTCTATTTTAAGCAAAATCTATCAATCAAATAAGAAGGAATTGCAACAAAGAATCCTAATTCCCCTAGAAAGACCAGAGATCTACATAAAACCTGCAAACTAAACCTGCTTCCAGTTCCTTTGGTCAAGTTATTTCCTCCCCATTTTAACCCCTGGGCTTCTTTATTATAGCACATCATAGGTATATGTACTGCTCTATTTAAACTCAGGGACATTTAAAAATATATTGTCATCCAATGAAATGTGTCAAGTTGGATTCTGATGCTGTGAGCAGGTATCTGAGGCCACTGTCAGCCAACTCAGTCTCCAGTGGTGAGTTTTCCTTCTCATCTCTCTTCCTCTCTGCCCCCAGTTAGTATTGGGGATTGAACACAGGGGCACTTTACCACCCAGCTACATCCCCAGTCCTTATTTATTTTGAGACAGGGTCTTGCTAAGTTGCTGAGGCTGCCCTCAACCTTGCCCTGTTGGATTTCAGGAGTGCACCACCATATCTGCTCTCTTCCTCTTTTAAAATACAGATAGGAGATATATTGAGGTGGGAGATTTTTTCTTTTCTGTACATAATCTTTTATTTCATTTCCAATCAATGTAATGGCTCAATGTAATATGCATAGTTCGTCCTCATTTTTTTTCTCCATGTGCATCCTTCAGGTTAACACAATTATTGGTCTCCAAAATATTCCGCGCTGTGGATAGGGTTATTGTGAAATTCATGAAAAACATTTTTCAGCTGGTCTGTACCGCCACAAAAGCCTACAAGACAGAAATGTGCTTTTGTGTGCAGCCGACCATACCCTGAACCAAGAAAGCCCTGATGCTCATGAGATGGTTGGGTCCTAACTGCATTCCCTTCCCCAAAAGGAGAGCTGAAGCTTACCTCTCTGTGAGGGGCAGGGCAGGGCACTGCAACTGCAAGCATAGATCTGAAGTCATATCTACTGTGCCTTTAAGCACATCTCCATCTCTCTTCTTTCTCACTCTTGAGTTGATAACCCAAAGATTAAATAGGTTCTGTTCTTCCACCTTGGTTCTGGGAAATTGGAACTTTCCATCCAGTCTTCACAGTCTTCAGCATGTATTTTGGCAGGTTGCATGAAATCCATAATGAGTTAGGAGTAGCCACACTAGATCCTTGGGACAAATGAGCTGCCAACATCTCCCAGTCATACTTTGCCAGTAACACCCAGGTCTTTGGGGATCAGGAGCAAAGTACATTTAAACTTTCAAATTTCTTCATAGCCCAAACTAAAATTAAAATATATTTGTATTCTTCCATGTCAAGAAATCAGCACTCATTCACTGATTAGATCACCTTTGGCCCAATGACCCTTTTATATGAAAATGTCCAATTGGTCTTGACCCATGTTGTACCCCAATAAAGAGAAATAGCACTAAATTGGGTGTCAAGTGACACCTGTTCATGGTCTTTTCATGAAATGGATTAATATTAGGATATGAACAGAAATGAATGAATTTTGCACATAGCAAATAAGGTAATATCTGTAATCTCCTTCATTCTCATAAAATAGCAGGTTTATACAGTTGTTCTCAAACTTTCTTGCCTCAGAACCCCGTTACACTCATAATGGTAACAGAAGACCCAGAAGAACATTGGTTTAAGTGAACTATATCTATTGTTATTTACTATATTGGAAACTAAACAAAGAAACTTTAAAGGTACTTATTAACTAATAAACCCATTGCCAATGTTAATCTAAATAACACATTTTCATAAAAATGTAATTTTTTCCTAAAAAAATTTAGTGAGAAGAATGGCATTGTTTGACAGGTTTGCAAATCTCTTAATAGAACATGGTTGGAGTCTCATGACTGCTTCTATATTCAATCTGTCCTACATGTTCTTCAGATGAAGTATGTGAAAAAGTCTAGCTCTATGGAGAGAAGTATTTGGAAAAGGGAAGAATATTTTATATATTTTACAGTCTTTTAGAAATTGTATATATTCTTCTTTGGCTTTCTGCTAAATCCACAATGGTAATAAGAAGTGTTCTTTGCAATGTGGAATTGCAAACATATCGATACACTTTTTGTGTCTTGTAAACTTGTAAGAGAAAAGACCTTAAAAGGCAAATAACATCTTAGTATCATTTTGAAAATAGTTTTGACTTTGCAGGTCCCCTGAAATGACCTCAATACCCACCAGGTCTCCAGAACACAATTTGAGAATCACTGGCCTTAGTTGCATGCAATGCTGAGCCAGTCACTGACAAAAAGTTGGAACAAGAGAAAGTCCTTGCCCTTTCGAAGAGGAATCCATTTGACCATTTGATTTGAGGATGTTTTCACAACTCTGGGTGATGAGATGAAGATCACCCCTTGTTACCCAGGAGTCTGTTGTTAACTCCTTCTCTGCCTTGAGTACCACTGTAAGGCTAGGACTTGGAGACAGGAGAAACAGGAGTCACCCACAGGGTAATGAACCAAGTGTTCAAGAACATGTGATCTGCTGCAACTACAGGAGCCTGCCACAGAGTCAAACACCAGTGCCCCACAGGCCGGTCACTGAGCATGGCCTTGCTCACGCTCTTGGATTTCTGTAGCTGCAGTGAAGGAAAAACCAATGCCAGCATGCTAGTCCTCCAGATGCAGAGGTAGTTAGCATCATCTGATAGGCATTTGTGTGGGATCGTGTGGGAGTGGAAGTGGGGCCTCAGAACGGTGGTGAAGATGGAGCAGTATTGCCAGTTACCACCAATGGACATCCCTGATTCAGGAAAGGACCAAAAGTAGTTGAATCACCTCAGAGGCAGCTCTCGGGGTTATCTTTGATATGAAGTGGAAGTAGTAATGTGTCACAACTATTTATTTGGGAAAAGATGGAAGGGTCTATCAAATGGGAATATTTTGCAGATCATGAGGACAGGCATCAAGAAAGAGGTTATGTTCCTCTCCAGAGTGAACAGGAAGAGAGATAGGGCCTCTATCTGCCAGGGATATCTCCCTGTGCTGATCAGGACCTGAAAAAAAATCTACAAATCCTGCTTTTCAGTCTTTGAATTTACCAGAAGTTGTCCAGATCAGAGATCCAGTTTTAGAGAGTTAATGGAATGGAGGGAATGAAGAGAACACACGGGAGAGAGGGCTGAGAACATAAGAGGTAAATTCTTTGCTCAGACCCCACAGGTGATCTGCTGTAAGGGAGCTTACAGCCTGGAGTGGTCCAGGAGAGGACAGAAAGACAGCACAGGCGAACAAGCACACAGTGAAACATGTACTGATGAAATAAGAAACATAGTGAAGAAAGTGTGCCCGAGAGCGACAGCCAGAGGAGGCTCAGAACCTTCTCAGAAAAGGCTGGTCGGGCACATCAGTGAGGGCCTATCCGCTGCATAAGGCACAGATGTTCCCTGGTGGCTCGAGTAGTTTTGTGCTTGCAGTGATAGCAACTTCCCTAGATTTAAATGAAGTTCTTTCTGAGAATCTCTTTCTGAATTTGGCTCAGCTGAGGTTAGGAAAGAAATATCAACCACAACACCAGCAATGCTTACCGAGTACATATCAGGTACCAGGGACCTTGACCCTACCTCACCTTTCAGTCAGAGGTAGAAAGAGAAGCAGGTGTCTGACAGGGTTGGTCCTTGGTGGGAGCAAGGGACGATGGACAATACAACACACTAAATGGCTTTCAACTGTGCACACGTAAGAGCTTACAGCTCTGTAATCCCAACGTGTAAAATGGAGTAAAATCTAGGTGTCAGAAAAGATGCCTTCCTTCCTGGAAGCCCTAGGGAAAAAGAGTTGCCCCTCCCAACTTGCAGAAGCCATCCACCCAGGAATACATGGAGAAAGCTCTGGGCCCCTGTCTCCACCTCTTGGGCCAGCAATGTTGCAACCCTGTGCGTTTCTAAATCATATCTTTAACTTCCTACTCTTCCGCCTCTCTCCTCCACGTTTCAGGACCCTTATTATTACATCAGGCCCAGCCAGATAATCCAGAATAATATCCTTATTTTAAGGTCAGCCAATTAGTAACCTTAATTTCATTCGCAACTTTATTTCCCTTTTGTCATGTAACCTACCACATGTGCAGATTCTGAGGATTAGGATAAGGACATCTTAGGATGGTCATTATTAAACGAGAAGAGTCAAAAGCACTTTTCCGTTCTGGCATTCTCTGTGTCCACTTGAAGAATCTTATCTTTTATTTCATAACTAAATTGGTCACAAAAGCTAAATATGTAGTAGCTACACTGCATAATAATTTGTACCCTTACATGATCTTGGAGAGATAAGGTGCTTACCCTGAGTATCCTTTTCTATAGCAGGACAGGGTTGAGGTTGATGGTCTCTCAAGAATCCCCCAGTGGCTGGGCGTGATGGTGCATGCCTCTAATTTCAAGGTTTGGGAGGCTGAGGCAGGAGGATCGTGAGTTCAAAGCCAACCTCAGCAACTTAGCGAGGTCCTAAACAACTCAGCGAGACCCTGTCTCTAAATAAAATATAAAAAAGGGCTGGGGATGTGGCTCAGTGTTAAGCATCCCTGAGTTCAATCCTGGGTACCCCCCCAAAAGAAATCCCACAGTGTTCCTAGACTGATTTTTGAAGTAGCCATGTCCTCGTAGATTACATTACAAGCAATGTCTCCTTGCTACCAGGCATGTCTGCTGAGCTCCCCAAAGCCACAACATCCTGTGAAGTCACTATTGTATTCAATGCATGCTGCCAGCATGGTGGGAATCTTATCACCTGGGTGTAAACACAAATGCCTGTGGATGTGCAAAACATGATAATAAATCTGACTTGAGAAACAATTGGCTCTCAGCTTCTGCTGTACTGACGACAAGTGCATGTCTTGTCACAGATCATCCATGCTGCTTGTCACAGAATTCATTGTGGTGGTTGTGGTGTGCTTTGGAAGTGCGCATGCCCCTTAATATTAAAATACCTTACGCTTACACAGCACTTTAAAGTTTACAAGTTGTTTTCATATCTATGACTTTATACAACCCTCTGTATCAGTTTTGCTGTTAACATGCGATTCTTTAAAATGGGTGCATTAGTAGGGCTAAGAGGGTGACCAGTTCCATCATAATTCTGCAGACATCTTCTATACCTCCTTGATCAGTGGCAACGTAGGTACCAAGTAATTTGTCAAAGAACTGCCCTCAAGCACTGGAATGAAACACAGACTTATTCCCTTACGGACGGGCTGCCTGTGTGGCTACAAAGTGATCAAACATCTTTTATATTTTAAATTGGACATCATCTTAATGAGACATCTTATACTGCCTTTTATCTTTACTTCTGAAAGGAAATGCATTCCTGGTGTGCTCCCAGGCCCTTAATCATACTCCACCGCTTCGGCTTTTTTCTTACTTTCTTATAGTCTTGATATATGTTATTCACACTATATCTCTCTAAACATTTATGTGAACACAGATCGACTGACACACGTGTGAAATGTTGCAGTCACATATAAAGACAACCTTGAAATTGGACCTGTCTATTAGCTTTCATGTATGAAATGGTTCTTTAAATTATTTGAAAATCTAATAATTTTTTCTAAAATAATTCCAACAGCCCATTCATTGGTCCTTCTGCCTCTTTAATTCTTAAATTCATATACATAAAGCACAGAGAGACTTCAAGATGAACCGTAAGCTCATTTACTTTCCAGACGTTGTCTAGCGTTTAAACACCGACATCAAAGCAAAGAGCCAATTATCAGAGTTCATTTGGTCTGAAGCCCTGTTGCCTGAATTGCTATAGTTTTCCTTATGCTGAAAAGAAAATCAGTGTCACATCTTGAAGCTATAGCCTATAAAACCACTTTATCTACAGCAGTTGAACTTGAAACATGTGTTTGGGCTCACTAACCACAAGGAGGCATTGAAGCATCTCTTCAAAAAGTGAAAAGCAGTTTTTTTTTTTTTTTTTAAAGTCACACCTTTGGTTGCTGATTTCATATAACGACAGTGCCCTTGAGCACGTGTGCCTTTTAAGCACCTGTCAGGGTCTGTGTTTTTCCCCTCTCTGAAGACCTGAAACATCAGCAGAAAGTGTTGCTGCTACTTTTCTTTCATGAAAAATTTTTGAACATAATAATCAGTATAAGTTTTCCCTCTGCTGTTTCCTGTAAACTTCAGGACTTTCCTTGGTACTGACAAAGTCATCGCCTTCAACTTTTTTGCACTTTGAGAGTTCAAAGTTCTTTTGACTGAGAGCAGAAGCCTACTTCTTTGATATGAGAATTCCTTAAATACATATTCCTGGCAGTAAGGGGTTTATCTGAAATCTGCGTGTCCGTTTAGACTGATTCTGGAACACATCCTCAAAATGCCACACAGGAGGCACGAGTTAAAAAGTTGAAAAAATTTTTGCAACCCGAGCATAAGGTTCTTACATGCAGTTTTGAACAGTCACATTGAATGTCAGGAATTTTCTCCGTGTTTCAGTGACCCTGACTCTCAGGAGCTTTGTTGGTATTGAAAAATGGGAACCTCTCTGTTGCAGAGGTGCTGCTTAGCACACGTCCCAGAGTAATGCTTAATCCCCAGAGAAACGAGGACCTCGTTCTCAGGAGTTGTATTTTATTTCTGCAAGATGCTGCAGAGAAGATGTTTTCCTCAAAATGTGGACCGTGACATTTTGAAATTCTCATATGTCATTTTGCTCTATCGACTTGCTCTTTCTGGGTTTTAACCCCTTGTTTGCCTTGCAGGATATTCCCAGCATGCGCGAGAAGGAGTCACCGACCTTGACATACGGCAGAACCGGCAACTGGGGCGGCTGTGTGACATCACGGGTACAGTAAATAGTTTTACACAAATGACTCTTTGCAATGTTTGTCAGTGAATATTGGTACAATGTTTCTTCTTCTTTATTTATTTATTTATATTTTTTTCCCTCTACTAGGGAAGAGCTTGGATTTTTAAACCACTTATAGGACAATTGAATGTTTTAAGTAACAGATCAACAGTGAGATCAACTTGAAAAACAATTGGCATTTTAATCAATTACTTGGGCAGTTTTCTAAATATTTTTGCTGTAGGTTTGGATAAGAATTTCTCTTCTACAGACAAAATCTTCTTGGTTTACTAAATCCTTGCAAGTGTGTGAGGCCAAAATCTTATATTTTTGACAATATTGCTTAAGATATTAGCTGAGGAATGAGTGGAAGTTGGTATCAGAAATGAGGCGTTGTGTTGTCATCATAAAAATAAAAGGGAAATGAAAATAGATTTAAAAAAGGTAATTCTATAAATATAGAACATTTAATTATTTTAAAAAATTACATGCCCAGTGGAGGGAATTCTTAGAAACACTGACCTTGATTGAGAGATGGATACATCTTTGTAAAAATCAAGTCCTGATATTGGTTTGGTCATTTCTTAGTCAGTCACCTACCTGGGTCCAGGAGAGAAGAATGCCTGAATCTGATGACTTTGATTAACACTGGTCAAGGCCAAAGTTCAAGGCAGGCTTAAAAATACATAGATTGCAAAGCCTAAGCAATAACATCAAGTCAGTTAATGAGAAACTGGCCAAAATTTTAGGATGAAACAAAAATTGGATGTTTATTAGTTTCAGATAAGAACATCTTTGTTTTGTTAAAATATAATTGCGTTTGGCCCTTATTTAAGCCAAACAAGAAAAAATTTTAAATTATCAATGACCAACTTAGCTGACTCTCTGGAATGACATACTTTACACAATTCATATATATTTCAGCATCATTATTATTTTATAAATGCCATTTAGTGACAAAAATACATCAGTACTAGAAATTTACAGTGTCCTAAAATAATAATAGTATAATTGCTTTAATCTATTATCTAGGCACTAATATTGTTTTTCAGCATTACAAAAAAAATTTAATGATTTGAGATTGATTTGTTAGTGCTGAACTACTTCAACCAAAAACCTGACTGGGTGGAGACCACTGAAGTGCAGCAGAGGGCAGACTTTACTCTCATTTATTTGAATTAATTCTTTTCTTCAGCTTTTCATATACATTTCTATATATAGAACAAACCATCTCTTTACTGAAAGATTTCTTTACCGAAGATTCTCATTACTAGAAAAGACTTGAATGCATTTGGGTTCTCTTCTAGTTCAGTAATCCAGTCTGTCTCCACCCTCAATGGAAAATTCTCGCTAATACGGGCATTTCTGAAGCATTTATGTCTTTTCTCATTACATTATCTTCATGATATTAGCAGTGCAATCATTTAATCGCTTCAAGAAGAGTGTTTAGAAGTAGCAAATGAAAGAAAAATACTTTCTTATGAAATAAAAGTAGAAAGAAACTAGAAAAATGAGTAATGATTTTGAGAAAGAATAATTTTTCTTTGTATTCTGTTAGTTGCTAGTAAAGGGTGTTGATTTCTCTGTTTATGAAGGGGAAACAAAGATCTGATCACACCTTTGATATTGACTGTGAAGTCAGGATTGTCAGGTAGACCCCAGTGGATGGTATTTTCAATTCCTAGATGAATGAAGTAAAAGAGTAACTGATTTTGACTATTGGTTAGCCATCAAAGCAACTTTCATCTTCATATCAGCTCCTTTCTATAATTACCTGTCAATTAATGCTGAGCATTTGTAGATTCATGATGAAATCACATGGATACTGGATATTAGAGTTAGTGATATGTATTCCTTTGCCAGAAATGAACTGGAAAGGTGAAATTAGCAACATGAGTTCTTATTATTTATAACCTCAAAATTTCTTCCCAAAGAAAACTTACTTAATTTTTCTCCTGGCACAGTCTATAAGTTATTTATTTTTGTGTCCTTTTTTTATACTTTTTTTTTTTTAAATCACCAGTTTGGTTTTAAAACCCACTAATTTGGTAAGACACTAATGTCTTCTTCAAAACATAAGATTTGAGATACCTAACTTGATTATTCAGCCACTGGATACAAGTTATTAATTACCATCTCCTCAGTTAATTTTTTGCAAAATTTATGTGGCAACTTGGTTTCAAAAATAAATGGATCAGCCAGGCATGGTAGCACATGCCTGTAATCCCAGTGGTTCTTGAGGTTGAGGCAGGAGGTTCACAAGTTCAAAGCCAGCCTCAGCAATTTAGCAAGGCCCTAAGCAACTCAGTGAGACCCTGCCTCAAAATAATAATAATAAAAAAAAGGGCTGGGGATATGGTTCAGTGGTTAAGCACCGTGGGTTCAATCCCAAAATTAAATGGGCCACTTAAATATTTATGTGTATGGATTACCTACTTCAAGCTCAGTGCTGGGTCAGTTCAGAAGATGTCACTTCTAGGTCCCCAGAGGGGGAAATTCCTCCCACACACCTTAGGTCTCACTAAGGGTCTAAGACTTTGTACTTCCTATATGTCTCCATTCTCCCAAATCCCTCTGTCAACCCACAAGTGTTTATTGAATGACCCCTACATACTGTGCACTGTTATCAGGACTTGGGGGGGTACAGGAAAGAAGACAAATCTTGAATATTTAAGGAGCCCAGAGAGATTAACAATAGCATGGAACAACAGAGGACACTACCTCATCATGCTAATCTTAGGGACTGTCCAAAGCACAGGTGTGGAGGGAATCACTGCTGGCTGGCCTGGTCAAGGTGGGCCATAGCATAGATTCATGCAACTGTGCCATTTATTGAACACTTACTATGTACCAGGTACTGCACCAAGTGCTTCACATATATTCTTTCATTTAATACTCTCCAAAACTCTGTCCCCCAGGTAGTTTTACTTCCCCATTTTGCAAATGAAGAAACAAATGTTTAGAACGGTTAAATAATGGGTCCAGGGTCTGGGAAGCTGAACCAGAATTTAGTCAGTCTATCCTCTGTGTACTCTGCTCTTACAATACCCTATGGCCTTCCCTGTCCAAGGAAGCACTTTCAGTACTCCCTCCTGGATCCTCCCTGAACACCTGGCTTGCCTGCTTCTACCCTGTTTTGCAGCTGTTTGTGCATGTGAAGTGATTGCTCCTGGAAGGGAGCATCTCAGTCACTTTGATGGCTGGATTCCCTCCATGTCTAGCCAAGTACTTTGCCCCTATTTATATTTATATCTGTCAGCTATTTTATGAATGAATGGGTAACTCCATTGGCTGCTAATTTCCCATCCACACTCCCGAAAATATTCTGCAGCATGGGGTGAGTAATCTCATCTCACTATTCCATTTGGATGGGATATTTAATTAGGATTTCTTTCTATGTGCATAATAAGAAGCACATCTTAAGAAAGAGAACAGTTAAATTAAGATGGTGTTTCCTTTAGACCAAGAATCACTAGATGTGCTATTTAAGTAATATATTCCTCTTTGGGAATGGAGCAGAGAAAGGTTGGTTTCTTGAAATAATCATTGCTGTGGTCATAATCAGACCATTTATTTGGACAAGACATTCCCTGAATTGGCCCTGTCAAGTCCAAGTAGAGTAAGAAATTGCAATTTCATCAGCTTTCTAAAGTTAATGGCTCTGTTTTATAATTTGCTGAAGTTAATGGGATAAATTCCCATTGATGTTAATGGGAGTTGTGTAGCTGAATCCCTGTGTATTATTTGAAAGTAGATTTCCAAGGTACCTCACAGTCCTCCTTCCGAAGGAAATACCGCATGTATTTTGTTGGTGGTGGTGTTATTCATATAGAGAAATGCTATAGTGCAAAAAATCCTGCTTAGATTGCTAAAATGTGGGCAAAACCAATCTAAATTAACTTCGTTGTGGCTTATGGATATGCTTTTTATTTTAAAGTGCACATCAGTTGGATGTCAGAGTTCATGATGTCATCTACCTTTATACCAGTAATTAACACTGTGCCTGTTGTGTTTTAGATGCCAATGTGAACGTCATCTACATCTGCTCCCATCATATGAATGACGAGTTAGTGCTGTATTATAATAAAATGCTGAGTCTACACGCAGCTGTCAAATCAGGGAACCTTGAGGACAGAAGTGACCTGCAGGACAGGTTCAAAATTATCACCCCTGAAGCTGTAAACTTCTTCCCTGTGAGTTTGTCTTCTAATTACTACGGCTTCAGGGATGCAGTAAAATTAAATTGGAAATTTTATAACTTGCAACGCTCTGGTACACATCAGTGAAATATTATTGCAAGTTTAACAGCTTTACTGATTAGACTACTAGTTGGACTGTAGGAAGTAAATATCCCAGTTAAACTTTCAGATTGAGTTGAGTTGCCCCTGCCCAGTTTCTGTGTAACTGAAGCCTAATTGCAGAGTTATTGGTGGCACCAAAGTAGGTGGAATTTATATCATCCCTTTTTCATAGTTTTGTGTGGAGGACATCAAAGCAGAGAAAGGCTGGGCCTGCACATGGTCACAAAGCTACACACAGTTGTCCCCACTTCAGAGGAAACTGGCCTGGTTTATCATGTCACATGGTTCCTAAGAAACAAGGTTCAGACTTATTTTTAAAATGCATTGATTTTTAATGAATGGGATGAACTCTGAGTGGAATCCATCCCTAGACAAGAGCCTTTGGAAACTCATGGAACCACAAGGGCAGTGTTCTAGAATAAGGTGATACAACAGATAGCTTGAAATAAATTTCTCTACGTTTTGAAAAGAAGTTAAGCTTCCCATGTTAAACAACCATACTTGAACACCCACTGGACTTTCCAGTTTTGAGGAGACTTCTTTTGTATAATGAAAGACTCTAAATTTCCTGATGAAGATAGCCCTCTCCATTTACAAAGCTAACACCCACTAGCTGCCTGTAAGGAACTTCTTCAGACACACTGAAGAGGCTGGAACTCGGAAGGGGATTTGTGAGAAGGAAAGCGAGTGAGTTGTTTTCTTCTTTGATTCTTAGAACAATGTAACAAGACCGAAATGATCACTCCTCCTTTTATGGCTGTGGCAACCAAGACTCACTTTCCAATCCAAGGTTCCTCCAGGGCCAGACTGTGAACCAATGCTGCCCACCCCAGAACTCTCTCATGGCCTGGAATGACTGCCTTTCCCCAGGATGGCCTGTGGCCTTGGGCAAACCTTTACATCTCTAGTCCTCTGTTCTTCATACACAAGATGAAGCGATGGGTTAGATCATTCCAAATTAGATCATTCTCCAACTCTCCCGTCCTCCCCCCTGAGAAATCTCCCCTTGCTGTGCACTCTTCCACCTCCAAGCAAGAGACATTCCCGGCTGCAGAGGTCTAGTCAGAGTGTGTGTTGGCAACCTGGCCGGTAGAAACAAGAAGGCAAGCCTTTAAGTACCTAATACTTCTTTTTGTACCTTAAATTCAAATTGAGTAATTAATCACTCATACACAATCAACTTTTTAAAATATAAAAATTAAACTCTCACTTTCAAATCCATTCCTATGCATATTTAGCTATTGCTTTATTTCTTTTTAATGGGTTTGAGAGATGATATCAGGGCTGATTTTCATTCAAATGGATGGCTTTGAGGAGATTTTTTTAAAGCGTGCCAAAAATCTGTTTGTACATCTCTCCAAGTTACTACACAACACTCGAATTGGTAATGCAAAATGTGCTCTTACAAAAGTCATCACATCTATTTTTGGACATTTTAATGTCTATGAAGACATTCTAAGCAACTACCTTTTGTTAGGTCAAAAAAAAAATCAATGGCAATAAATCAAATGTAGCCATAATGTGAGGGAATTAAAAACATTTTAGATGCTTTGTCATAGTCATGTTAATCTGCTGCCTGGATCCGATGACACTGATCTTTTCTAAATGGTCACACAAGACCTGCGGTCAGTAATGTGTTCTCTGCCATCACTCACTCACATTTGAATCTTTATTGAACATGATACTGTGGCAGCATCTTGCCTGAGGAATACGGCCCACAGATGACTATCACATAGAGCTGGTGAGAATACTTGCCAAGAGAAATAAGCAAACCTAGAGGAGACAGAAATTCGTCCTGGCTGGAAGTGTGCTCAGAACTTTCCATTAGGTTCTATGGCTGCATCTGCTGTCTCCTCTTCACAGCTCATCAACCTTGCAGACCTTCAGTGCTCCTCTGGAAGGCGGGGACTGTGACTGCAGTCGCAGGTCAGTCGTGCTAACTGGGTTCAAATCCTACTCTGCTGTTTACAAACTGTGTGACTTTGGGCAAATCACTGGAGCCCCAGTTTCCTTTTTCTCCAAAACAGGGACTGCTGATCACTACAAGGTTGTACGGATCAAAGGAGAGAACAGACAACACAGGTGTTGCCCTTGTTAACTCACCAGGCCTGTGCCTGAGAGACACCCCTACATACCCTGAGAAGCCAACATGGACATTGTAACTCAAATCCACAGCTCCCTGGACAGTTAATTTTTTTCCCTTACATTTCCTCATTGGGATGATTTGTGGGAGAAGGAAAGCAGTGAAATAAACAGTGACCAATCAGAGAATCGAATCCCACCAGGTGCTGTCCTAGCCATTGTCCAAGGGAGCATTGAGTTTCCTAGAACTACACTTTCAGAAGTACATTTTAAAAATGAAGTTAAATGATAGAAGAGTCCAGTAGGCAAATCATAGAGATCTTCTCAGAGAAGTCCTGGGGGATTTTTGCTTTGTTGTTGTTGTAAAATACATATAACATATTTACCATCTTAATCATTCGTAAGTGTGCAGTTCAGTGGCATTAAGCACATCTAGATTGTTCTGCAGCCATCATCCTCAGCAGAAACTCTGTGCCCGCTAAATAAGTGAGTCACGTAAGAACCGGCTTCTGGAGCCACCTGCCACTTGTATGTCACCACTGCTCCTACCAGCACGTTCAACTGGCAGACTTCATACCCGTCAAACAAGAAGTACAGAAGAGCTCTGGTTTTAGGGAGAAAGTTATTTCAGAGCTGGAAGGATGCCAGAGACTTCTAGTCCATCCCTTCCTTGAAGAGAGGAACTGACAGGAAGGCTGAGTATTCTGAGTCACCCAGTTAGTTACAAATTCAGGCAGGCTTGAAATCCGGGGGATTTCCCCAGGCCAGTTCTCTTTCTCCCACACTCAGAAGTTATTCTGTTGTCCACCTGTTTGCAAAACAGTGCATTGGATATTCCCGAGAACAGTCACTGAGCATTTCTCTACATTTTTAGGTAGAGACAAATAGATAATTTTTCACTAAAATTGAAGTCAGTGCTAGTCTATAAAAGACCCTTGAATTCCCTTAAGACTTTGCCATATTTGCTTATATTTTCAGTATGACATTTTAATGGCTTTATTTTTTTAAAAAAGCGTTTCCCTGTAAAAATAATTACTATCATTTATTAACTATCAACTCAACGTCACGCATTATACCAGGTGTTTTGTATTTGTGATCTTACTTTAGCCTTAGAGCAACCCCAGGTATGGGTATTTTTACTCCCCATTTCACACCTGAAGAGATGGGCTAGCAGAGTCTAAGTCACTTACCTAAATTCATGTAGCTCATAAAGGAAAGAGCCGAATTCACAGTCAGATCTCTTTGGCTGTAAAGCCCAATGTTGCTGTGGGTGCCATGCTGTTCTTCTCTAGAAGTAATCACAATCTTGGTTCTGGTGGTCCATCCTTGGGTAATGTCTTTTCCATGCCCCTCTCCACCTGACAAAATCCTATCCAAACTTTAGAATTCACCTCAACTCCAACCTCTTGCATGATGATAATACTAGCAAACGTTCACGAGGTGCTTATAAGTGTTTTCAGGTATCATCTCATTTAACCCTCACAATGTCCCCATGAGATTCCCATTATACAGATGAGTAAACTGAGGTACATGGAGAATAAGTAACTCTATCAGTGTATGGCTTTTGCCTCTCTCCTCTACACCTCTGAGGAACTCAGTTGCTCCCCATGGTCTTGTTTACTTTGTATTAGTTGTGTGTTAAGTGTTCTTATTTGTGTCCCCACTCCTTGAAAACAGAAACATGGCTGTATTAGTTTTGGTGTGTGTGACCCTCTGGTTCTGTCCTCTGCCCCTATTAGGCACAGATAGAATGACTAATTTAATTGAATAGGGGAGTTCCATGTATTGCTGAGCTAGGTCTAACTAGTCAAAATAAAATAAAAGGAGTTTGTCACTGGAAAATAAATTCGAGTTTTGCTGAAATTTTCAAATAATTTCTATTCATGAATCCTTTCCAGGCTTTTGCCTAGAACCACTGGTATTCACTACGAAAGTGCATATTCTCTGCAATGGACTTTGTGATAAAATTTTGGAAAGAGGGTGTCAAGCGAAGCCCCTTTCCTACTGAAGCATTTTTTTAAATTGCCAGATTAGGGGTCTGTGTAGTGCAGAATATACTATGGGGCTTTTTTTCTTCATTTTTTGTATTGATTTTCTTGGTGCTTTAGTGTTAAACCACGCCAGAAGTGTTGCAGAGATGAATCACTATTATCCAAAGGCCGCCAGCCTCTTTTCCTTCTGACAGAAGGATAATTCCACGTGGATCAAATAAATACAGATGTGTAGTAATTAGTTGTATTCCCAGTGAGCCTATTTCCAACACACTAAAGATGTGAGCGATTATGGAACCTCACCCCAACAGCTTTTATCAATTTAAACAGCTAAACAACAGGATAGGTCATAACCCACCCTGCTATTAATAATGTATTTATTATGTGCAACATTATAAATTAGGTGTATGGACTAGAAAAAGAACACTTTCTAACAAGAATAATATGATCTTCCCCCAGAAGCACCACATGTGCTTGGCCACTCACTTGATGTACAGTCCCAAGGCAATCAAAAGGATCAAGAATCTCATCCAGGGAAGAGAGGCCTACATCGTGGGTGGGCTCCTCCACAGAGATGACTTGGCCGTGGCGGACATGTTAGATGTGCCCATCCTAGGCACGGAGCCCGATCTAGTCCATCTTTACAGCACCAAGTCCGGAAGCAAACGGATCTTTGACAAAGCCAATGTGCCAGTCCCTCCTGGAATATACACCCTCTATAATTTTCAACAGGTACGTGGGGTGGACCAATAAGACTCTGTTCAAATATTGCCTATCCTCTTGATTTTGTGCAACTTCAGGTGATGATCTGGAGCCAGCCCTACCCAATGAAGAATATGGAAATACTTGAGTTGGGCTGGGGATGTAGCTCAGTTGGTAGAGTGCTTGCTTGTCAAGCACAAGGCCCTGGGTTCAATCCCCAGCACGGGGAAAAAAATAAAACAAAAAACCTTGAGTTGATCGGAAGTGATCTACATAATGCCTTTGGGTTTTAAATTATCTTTCTATCAGTCTTGTAAAAATTGTTGGAATTTCTAAAATATTTACCCATTTGGATTAAGACATTGAAGACTCTAATTGTGTGTCATTTGTACTAATCCACCATCAATATTTAAAGCCATTACATGGATTAGTTCATCATCGTATCACCTGGTCAGCCATGTGGTAGGACACTAAGAGACACAAGAGTCAGTTTTGGCTAAAGTAAGCAGGTTTGGGATGCTCCAGGCAATGGACCTCCCTGCCACGTCAGGTTGCAGAGTGCTACAAACATCCTCCTTCCTGTAAAAAATGCTTTGGCTCCTCTGAAGGGCCCTAAACGGGAGAGGAGAAAGATTCCAGAAAGGTCAAGTGAACTGGCTCCAGGAACAAGACTGCTTCTGGTTACTCTCTGGACCAGGTCCACACTCTTCCAACACATGGTTAGGTCCCAGAACATTTGGAGAAATACAGGAGCCACTGGAAACAGTTAGTCTTTGAGTTAGCCCAGCAGGTGTTCTCTCATTTAACTACCGTCTGTTATCATAATAAAGAAAATTAAAAAGCAAAGCCAGCGAGGTGCTGCAGCCTGTAATCCCAGAGGCTTGGGAGGCTGAGGCAGGAGAATCGCAAGTTCAAACCCAGCCTCAGCAAGAGGGAGACCCTGAGGAACCCAGTGAGACCCTGTCTCTAAATACAAAATAGGGCTCAGTGGTCAAGTGCCCCTTAGTTCAGTCCCTGGTACCCCCCCAAAAAAACAAACCAAAACAAAAGGCTGTTAACATTCCTAACCTTTGTTTCAGTCCATCTCTTGACCATCACCCCAAGCCAATCACAAATCATCCCTCCCACCCTCTTCTCAAAACCCTTCACAATGAGGCAGTTTTTGAGGGGCAGTGTTTAGTCTTCTCCTTTCTACTCTGAGTTGCCTCCTCAGGATAGCCACTGACCCCCAAATCAAGCTTTCAACAAATCATACCTTGTAGAGACTAGTCTGAAGGCATGGTGAGCTTATTAAATTGCCCTAAAATGTCTCAGTCTTGCTCGAGTGTTCTTGGCAATGTGTGGACTCCTGAAGGAAGCGCAGTCTTTCAATGGCATAAGCAATTTTAGTAGGAGTGGGATGGAGAGGGCCCCTGTGGCTTCCATAGTCATTACCTCTACTGGAATTTTAAGATAACAAGGTAGGTTGTTTGACTCCACTTCCTTGTCAAATTTTTGACTGGTAGACTTAATACAGGCAAAATAGACTTTTAAATGACACAAGTTTACACATGCACGTTACATGAAACGATCTCTGAGACTTTAAAATGTCTTGCAATATTTATATTGAGTCTTAGCTTCATCTTCACTGATGATAGTTCAGGCAGTCTTTGCTCTAAAATATTTGGGGGCTTTGCATGTTAATTGTGCTTAAAGATGTGATCACATTTAATGCAGTAAAACCCCAAATGCTATTATTTAGTAGTAGGATTAAAAACTTTTTCATAGGCACACATCAGTGGGATGTGTGGGGATTTGAGGGATCTTATTCGATTTGTAGTACATACAGATTGTATAACAATAAACCAAGTTATAACTGAGTTCTACTCTGTTTGGAAGACATACGTCTGAAGTCATCAAGAACTGAAGTACTCCTTTGAGATTTTTCCAGAGAGTGACTACCCTGCCTCATCAATCTGAGTGTTTCAGTATTTTGAATCTTCAGATAGTGATGAATCAATAACACTGACTTTTTACCAATATGCATCAGAAACTTAAAGCCGATGAAAGAAAGCTGTGATTATTTTAACTTAAGTTAATAAGTATTCCTGAGTATTAGTTGGAATTTTTTTGCAATAGTCATTTTTCTATTTCTGCTCTTTACCATATAAAATGAATCACAAATAAAAAATATATTACATCTTTTGAACAGATGAACTCAAACAAAAAATAACAAATGTTTGGAAATAGGATAAAGTTATTCAGTTTATGATTAACTGATTATTATGATTTTTAACAAATCTAGCATGTGCACAGTGAGCATTTCCTATTTTGATCCATAAAGTCCCCTTTCTGGCATGTGCTTCATATGAAATATCGACAGCTTTGGTTAAATAATCAAAAATGGCAATGCTATTTTAAAGCACTGTTCAATTTTCACTTAAAGATAGCACATAATTCTTTCCAGTGGTGCAGTCTTTACAATACTATTGATCGTTTTCATTACTGTAGGGGATCCATCAACAGATGCCCATTTATAGGATTCTTAGAAGCAACAAATAATAGAATTTGGAAGAAACAGATGATAATTCTGTTAGTAGTTGAAACCTCCAAATATACAATATATCCAAAATATGGGGTGGGGGGAGGCTATGCAGAACAGCTTTCCTTAGACTAGCAAAAGAATTTTATCTGATATAACAAGCCAAAGACTATTTCCACTTTTGCCAAGTGTGATTGCCATCCAGCTAAGTATGATTAAATGTAGAATCTGTCCTCTCAACACATTAGAGAACAAGGGACATGATTTTGGAAGACACATTAGAAAACCTTCCTGGGCTGTGTTCATTACTGTGTGTGTAGACTTGGCGTTTGAACATCCAGATCATCCAGAGACCCTACCTGATAATTAGGGAGCTCAGACAATTTCATTGCCAACCTTACCAAACACCCCACAGTTGCATGAGATTTCGGGGACCCCGAGTGTGGCCATTTTGCTATCTCTTCCACACTGTCATGTCAAATACCCTCCCCAAGAGCACCTGCTGCATAGACACAGCTCAAATGAATAGATTATGCAACAGAACTTATAAATCTTGACTCCTTTCACACTCTTTGGTTTAAAATAAGGTTTTTAAAATCCATTTGGTGGGTGAAGAGAGGGCATCAAAAGAGAAAAGAGTTAAGTGCTGCAGAGATCTCAAGTACAGGAGGCCATCCCCAAGAACAACGCTGAGTGACCCTTTGTTGCATTCAGGGAAGTATAGATTGAAAAATCTGACAAGAAGACAAGGCAAAAAATCATTTCGTAGTCTAATGAGCTGTTTTCCTGCAAGCTGTACTAGGACTCTACAGCTTATAACTAAATAGTCTTGCTATAGACTTTTGTCTGCTTCAAACACATCCCAAAGGGTTATTGACTGTAAGCAAAGTGCTTCTCTGCTCCTCCTCTGACTTCTTTCTCCACTTGGCCCTTCTCCAACCCTCTGCAGACTGGAATAGGCAGCACCATGGAAAGGGATCCAGCTTAGGGTTTGGAGTCACAGCAACCTGGGAGGAATCCTTCTCTGGCACTCAGTGCTGTGTGATCATAGGCAAGTAATTAAATCAAGCAACCTCTGTGCACATGCAAAGTGGAACTAACAGTGAAGCCTACCTCTTAGACTACTGTGACCATTAAATGAGAAAATTCATTAAGACCTTTACAGGAGCCAAAGGCCTGGTTCCAACAGAGAGTTCTTAGATATCACTGTTACTGTCATCATCCTTTGATTTTAAAGTTTACAATTCTTTTCTACTCCTTAAACTTCCATGAGTTTGAGCTCAGATCTTGCAGGAATGCTTCCAATAAAATGTGGGGTAGGTGCATATGCCAGGAAGGCTTCCCTCAATGTTTCTTCTCCTTATCTGCCTTGTTCTAGAATACACATGTTCATATCATGCAGACAGTAAAGTTGGCCAGCCAAACAAATGCATTTCATGTATGATAATGAGGAAAAAATTGAATTTTTTATAGGTTATGGCACTTAAAAGCTCAACAAATCTCCAAACAGTTAAAGTTTTCAAGACTATAACTCTTTATAGTCTTCAAACTATAAAAAAAATCATTTGAGGAATCAATAAGTAAGCTCATAATTCTCTGGGAAAGAAAGGAAACACCACCAAAATTCAATTACAGATATTTAAGGATTTTTTTTTCTTTTGCCTTCAAAAGCCAAACAAAGTGAATACCCATGTTTTTAGCAGCACAATTTGTAGTAGTCACACTGTGGAACCAGCCTAGTTGTCTATCGGTGGATGAATGGATAAAGAAACTCTGGTATATACACAATGGAGTTTTATTCAGCCATAAACAAAAATGAAATTATGTCATTAGCAGGAAAATGGGTGAAATTTGAGATCTTTATGTTAAGCAAAATAAGCCAAACTCAGAAGGTCAAGGGTCATACTATTTTCTCTCATCTGTGGAAGCTAGAGAGGAGAAAGGAAAAGAAAGGTGGGGTGTGAGGTGATCTCATGAAAATTGAAGGGAGGGGTAGAGTAGAGGAAAAGGATAAGGGAGGGGAGGAGAGAAGGGAAAGGGGAAAGACTGGGGAATGATATTGACCAAATTATGTAACAAATATCACCATTATGTATGACTATAATACACCTAATAAAAAATATGGGGGGAAAGCCAGCAAAGTGATAATGTGGGAATTTCTCATCAACTATACTTTTTTTTTTTTTTTTTGCGGTGCTGGGGATCGAACCCAGGGCCTTGTGCTTGCAAGGCAAACACTCTACCAACCGAGCTAATCCCCAGCCCTTCATCAACCATACTTTAAATACATTTGGTCTAATTGGCTAACAGTTTTTTCATATCATATATACATCACTTAAGATTCTTTAACCTATCTTAATAAATAGAAGAGAACCAAACGAACAGACTATAAGACGCACGTGGGGAACCACAACCAGGTCAATACGATGGAGGGAACCGCTATTCAATGCTGCCCTGTCTTGGCCCTCTACAGATGATAGAACAGCTGAGCCAGCTGGTGACCGATCACCTGCGAATCCAACGCTGGCTCTTTAAAACGGACACGGAGTTTGGAGGAAACGGGACAGCATTTTGTGACATTCCTTCCCACCTAAAGTGCTACAAGTGGGTGCTGAAGGAGAGTGACAGATATGGCTCTGAAGACTGGAGCAAGAAGTGGGCACAAGTGAGTGTTCAGTGGTGGCTTAAACCACAGCGTCCCTGGACGGTTAGGAGACGAGCAGGGCTCAGCTAGGAGAGAAATGCTCTCTCTTAAGACTCAACTCTGTCACCAATCAGCAGGCCTTTCTTGGGCCTCCATCCTTGCATAAAAATGAAAGGGATTCATTAGGTTATTTTAAATGTCCTTTCTTTGGCCCCTAATAGTCTTTATTCATATGTTAAAATCAATTATGATAATTAGGAAGTGATTTTTTTCTTATTCAGGTAACATTACACTTCTCACCATTTGCCCTATGAGGGTCTTGATCATGTGCTTCTATCAACTGTTGCCATTAAGCTAGCTGTATTTTATTATGAGATGGAAATTCTATTAGCAAACGGTTGTCACCTGGAAGCTAATGTATAATAGCATTCTGTCAGCAGTCATGTTTTTTAAAGACAATCCAGCGAAATTTATGTAATTGCTAATCCCTGCAAGATGCCAAGAAAATAGTATACCCAGCAGACAATCTCTCGGCAAAACCTGATAGTAGGTAAGAGGCTTTAGGATCTGAGTGAAAATGTATAAATTTTCCATGTACATTGGTAAGATAAATTATACAACCTCTTGGTCTGTTCCAAATTTGTTTAATAATTAGTTTTGAATGGTTTAACGTTGAAATTAAACCCACCACTCTACAAGCTGTTCCATTTTTACATCCAGAGATCTAGGCTTCCCTGGCTCCCTCACTCCTGCCCCTCCATTTTGGCTGGCCTGCTGGTTAAAGCTTTACTGATTAGGAAAACTGAAATACAGATTCCCTTAACTGGTTCCTTCCCTCCTGGTATACCTAACAGTGGGCCGCGAAAAGTGATTTGTATCTGCTTTGAGCATCCCACTACAGAGGGACATGAATCAAGACACAAGTGACGGGAAGGGAGGGCACACTCGAGGGAACCGCATTATTCTTAGGAAAGTGAAATGATAGATAAATCTAGAGAACAGTCAGGAGAGTGAGTTCCCTTTGACAAATGTGATGGTTCTCCCCATGATCTATTCTGGGCTTCTTCCCCCCTCTGTCAGTGAATGGACTAAATGCAGTACCTGTCATGGCCGGCTTTTACATATTATTTAAAGGATACCAAAGTGAATTACTCTTCTAGAAAAAAAAAATAAAACAAGGAAAATGTATTTAATTTTGAGACCCATGGAGGTTTCTCTTATGTTCTCTTTGAATGGGATTTTATTTCATGTCGCATAGAATTTCATTCTTAAAACTGTTGAGATTAAACCTTAGAAAAGTATGACTGTTTTAAAAATTGAGTGTGCAAAGTGTTTGCTGGCCTCAGTATTTCAAAAGAATAATTTTTAAAGAATTCCCCTGATACTATACTCTGATAAATTTGAAATGTTTGACTTTACATTTAAAAATATTTACAGTACTGACACTTGACTGAATTGTACTTAGAGGATTCACTGTACATTATTTAATTTCATTTTTAAATTATACCATTTTAAATTGTCACCAAATACACTTGGCAGTGTTGCTAGTGTTATTAAGTGTGAAACTCTTGAATAATTACTGGTCTATCTAAATCACTTTTTAAAACATAACAAGGAAAAAAATAATTACTCAGAAATCTTTTTACAGTCTTAGGCCTGGGCTTAGCCATGATGTGGTAAGATTGCAAAAGTGAAAATAAAGATAAAGCAGTTCTAAAGAGCTTTTGTTTGTTTATATATATATATTTTTATACATATTTATATATGTATACATGTATATTATATATGTGTTATGTGTATATATACATATATGCATGTTGTATATAATACATATATGTTGTGTGTATATAAACATTATGTGTTTATATATACATTTGTGTGTTGTATGTATATACATATGTGTGTGTATATATATATGCACATATATATGTATATATATGACTATTGACATTCTTTTGCCTTCAGAGTGAAATTGCATTGAAAGTGAAGGTGAACTGCAGTTCTCCATTGAATGTAGCCATGGAGAATTTAGGATTAGAATTCTCCTTTGTTCCTGAGACCATTGTAATGGTGCACATTTAGACATCAAAGCATTACTTTATGAGCATAGGCATGTTTTAATGTCCTATTACAGTTTGTAGACCTGTTTCTTTTGATAATGAAGACGTTGTGTCATCAAGCCTAGCCTGGCACATACAAAACATATGCTGGCAGGTTATTAAAAATTTCAGCTTCTTGATGAAAGACTATCCTGCAGGCTAAGAGTCCAGAGAAAGACTCCATTCTGGGAGAATTATTAGAAATGAGAATATGACTGTAAGCACTAAATTATGTTAATACTTACAAATAGCATCATTTGCATAGCAGTTTATGATACGATACCATGATTTTTCTCATTGGTATGTTGTAGGCAACAGATTAAAAACAGTGCTGTTTATGGGAGTTTGGGCCGTTTTGAGATTCCCCTGCATCTCATGCAGACATTGGTTTTAATGTAAGGCAGGATTCAGTGTAGACTCAATATCTAATATAAAGATCATCTTTATTTTTCCTACTCTAATTTTGAACCAGTTTCTTGGCTGATTGCAGGTGAGACTTGAAACAAAGTCATGGAGTCAACAGATGCTGCAAACCACAGTCACATTCCTGCCAGTGTAGATTGTGCAGGTGAACTTAGAAAGGCCGAATGTTGCATGATGCATGATGGCCACAGGAAAACAAAGCCTCCCTCCCTCCCTCTCTCCCTTCCTTCCTTCCTTCCTTCCTTCCTTCCTTCCTTCCTTTCTCTCTCTCCCCCTCCCCGCTTTTTATGAGTAATTTGGCGCTGAACCTGTTCTCTTCATCCTACCAGTTAACAAAACCTACCCCCCTTAACAGATTCCAGTAAGCTTGTTCCTCAAGTGCCCCGTGCTTATTAAGGCTTAGTGAATCCACACAGGTGTGCACACTCCAAACCCTTAGCTCACCAGTTGGGAGTGTTTGGGTTCATCTAGTAGGAAAAAAGGTTTAAGCAGAGGAGAAGCCTTCTTGGGCACACTTACCTAAGACAGCCTAGGGAGATCCAGGTACACTTACTTGCTACTGCTCCTTCCTATACCTTTTTTCTTCTTTTCTTTTCTTTTCTTTTCTCTTCATTCTTATCTTTTCTTTTCTTTTCTTTTTAATTTTTTCAAGGATAAATCCTCCCTCTCTCAATTCCTGGGATATTGGCTTGGTGGCAGGGATCTTCTGGTGACATTACTCTGTAAGAGATCTTATGAACAGCTCCTCTGAATAAAGAACTAAGCCAGTTTACTTCTTTGCCTCGGTTCCGCCCAAGAGTCTGGGATGTGGACATCATGGCATCACTATTTCACCACTTAATGAGAGAAAAGAAGTTGAACTAGATCTTGAATGCTGTAATTAAATATTGCTATTTCAGCCTTTTGTAAGAGCAGCTTTATCTTGACTCGTACAGTACTTTGGTTTACTTTGTCGGGCACTGAGTATTACTTTGGAGGTCACCAAAGAGGGGAGAAATTAGTTCAAGGCACCCCAAACTAGAAAAGGTGGAATAAGCCACAGCTGTTGTTTTTTGTCTCCATATAGAAGTGTCAGCAAACAAAATCCACTGTTCCAAAAGAGAACCAACAGCCACTTATGCCTTAGAACTCTGCCTCTGCATCTCTGTTGTGAAGACCTCCATCCATTCAGAATAGCCTTGTAACTGGGTCGGACTAGTCTTTGTAGGATGGCATTTACCTTTATGCCCTGGAAGCCAAGTGGCTTGCCCAGTTTCACATGGCTAACAAGTGATTGTGCCTGGCTGGGGACCCATGTTGAACTCTCAGTTTGGTGCTCTCACTACACCCAGTCAAATACCCTTGGAATTTAGGCATTTCTTGGGTGATCCCAAAGAACTGTTGTCTCAAAACCACATGATTTTTAGAAAAGTTAAAACAATATAACAAGATTAAAAAATATTTAGGGCCGGGCGCGGTGGCGCACGCCTGTAATCCAAGCGACTCGGGAGGCTGAGTCAGGAGGATTGCTAGTTCAAAGCCAGCCTCAGCAACTTAGCGAGGCCCTAAGCAACTCAGTGAGACCCTGTCTCTAAATAAAATACAAAAATAGGGCTGGGGATGTGGCTCAGTGGCTGAGTGTCCCTGAGTTCAATCCCTGGTTCCAAAAAAAAAAAAAAATTTAGCCAAATAAGTACATAAGCACTTTCCCCAAACATAGTCTTCATTTTTGTGTATTAAATTCCAAATGTGCAGCATCTATCTTTCATAGTGACAATAATAGTGTATATGCTAATTAAACATCAGATTGTAACCATTCACCATGCTTATTCAGTCATCACAACTAATGACTTTATAACATTCTTTATACAGATTAATTCTAATATATAAAACAATTCACTTACTTGAAAATTTAGATTATTTCCAGCTTCAATTTTTTTTTTGGTGGGGGGTAGAGGGAGAAAAGTTTTGTTTGTTTTTACTCTTAGTTTTGGTGTGCTCTTTTGCTTAAATTGAATTACCTCCCTAGAGTGAAGTAGTGTGCTTTGTTATGAGAAGAATGCTTTACAGTTCTTGTTATATACTGCTGTTTCTAAGAAGATAGTACAAATTTCCAAAGCAAGTAGAGAATAAGCAAGCTGGCATTACCACAGCCTCACCAGCACTGGATTGCTCTTTCACTTTCGGTATTAAAATGCACCTGATGGGTTGCTATTATTTGATTACTTGGCAAGGGATATTCTTTTATCATTATCTTTACTATTATTTGTATTTTATATTAGAAACATAACATCTTCGTGTTAATAAAATCTAGGTTTTTAGGCTTTAAAAATCAAAAGCACCACTTTTCCTAATCATTAAACTATATATAAATGATTGTTCATTTGCTTTTTATGTTTATTTTTAGATCCTAAAAATCTTGACTTCTTAAGCTCTCTGTGTGTTTAGTAGTTGCCTGGCCCACCCACGGGAGTGAGCACTGTATGTATGGCCCTGAGCACACTGTCCAGGTCTTGAGATTTTCTTTGATTCAGTAATAATGATTAATACCTGCTTCCTGGGTGCCCGGCACAGAGCTGAGCACAGGACATGAATTATCTCAAACTCAGGAAGACCCTGAGGTTTTACTCCTTTACCTCCACACCAATTTGGCAAGGAAGGGATCCCCTGTTTACAGGGGGAGACACATGCCCAGGAAGCCTAGTGGCTTGCCCGGTTTCACATGGCTGACAAGTGATTGTGCCTGGCTGGGGACCCTCATCTTAACTTCCAGCCTGGTGAGCTCACTACACCCAGTCAAAGCCATTTAGAAGAGACCCGCTTATTTGGGAGTCCCCTTAGGTCCTTGCCTTTGTGACCTGTACCACGTGCTTCTGTTGTGGCAGGTTTTCTGATTTCCACAGAGACTTGGGGAAAATGCAGCCGTCCCCAGAACAGACACTGCTCTCCAATTTCTTCCTTTTTCCACAAGGTGGTGAACACTCGGTTGCAGATCGAGGAGCTGGCCAGGCCCTGGGATTCGGGCTCTTGCAACCGACTGCCTTATTCAAGTATATGAGTGAGGAGAGGGAGTTCACACGTCACCTTTGGGTTATTCATGGGGTGACAGTTTTCAGTGCCTTTCTCAAATTAATATACTGTCATGATCATTTGAGCCTGTCAATTCTCGAAAAGTTTTGAGCAGCCTACCTTCACAATTTAAAACTACAATGAGCATTTTAAACCCTGTTTAAAACCTGTTTTTCATATGTGCAACCAAATATTTTGTTTGGTTTTATTTTTTGTTTTTGAGGATTTTTTTTTAAGTTTCCTGTTCCTGGCTGACTTGGTGCACTCCCTTTTAAGCAGAATGAGTGTTGGAATAGGCTAGTCAGAGAGTGGAACCCTCAACAATTCAGTGAGTATTCAGGGCCACCAAGGGTCATCTTCATGAGGTTCCATCGCCCAGGCATGTCTAGGTTCCAGTCCCTCGCTTGCCAGGTGGACAGCCACAGGCAGATCACTGCATCCTCCAAGTCTCCACTCTTCATCTGTAAACAGGGGTAGTATGAGTGCTTGCCTCATGGGAGGTGGTGACAACTGAGTGAGATAGTCCCTGCACTGGCTAGTAATGGCCTTCACTCATAAGAGTTCAAGTATTGCTTTTATTATACTAATAATAGAAATTTTCACTATAACAAAAATATAATACATATTGAACAAGTACAAAAATATTAATCTTTCTTCAGTTAGTAGGATCTCATAGGCTTCTAGAATGTTGTGATAACCATCAGGTATCAGAATGTCCATTCAGTGGTTCCTATTCTACGATTTTCCCAGATAATGCTTTTTAAAAGAGTAAACCTTGATATCATTTCAAAACAGAAAACAATACCATGTGTTTGAACTTACTAACATGTTGAATAAAGAGGCCTTGATGGAGTAGAAATTATTCAGACCAAAAGACAGAGTCTGGTTGCTTCATTTTCTGGTTCCAGTTGGTGTATTTTCTAATTAGTGTAGCAGCACGTCACCACCATCACTGGAAAGTCTTAATCATTTACATATTTTTCCTTATCTCTGAGAATGACTTAGAATGTGTTCTTCCAGTTCAATAGTTATTTTCATGACGCCGCCAGGGTTGAGTCGGAGGTGCTTCTCTGTGCCCGAGGACGATGACAGGAGAAGGAAAATTGCCTCCCCAAGTTAAATGAAAGCCAGGGTACCCCTTCCGAGGACCTATAATAGTCAGCTCTACAAGCTGTTGGTTTGTGTGTCCTATTGATTTAATATGCTTCTAATCAGTACATAAAGCTATGGGCCTGCAGTGTTAATTTTTCATATGCTTACAAAGTACCCTTTGATTTTCTGTCACACGTTAATTACAGCGTTTTGCCATTAAATAGGAAGCTTTGTGTAAACTAATTACTAGGTAATCATTGTCTACTGCAAGCGTGCTGTTTGTACCTTTTATTTTATTCTAAAAATGCACAGATCTCACAGTCTGGAAACACTCTACCTTCCAGCCATTAGCTCTCACTAATTCATAGCATTATTGTGGTGAGAGTGTAGGAGTTGTAATTGTTGTGGTATCAGAGCTGTTAATTACCGGAGTAAACAGTTGAAATGGTGCCAAGGTCTATTGTACAAGGCAGAGAAAAGGAGGTTTAAATGTTACTCCCACCATCTGGGGACTGGAGGAGAGGCAAATGCTTGGAAACAGCAGTGAGGCGCTATCGCGGCTTCAGCTCCAGGGTTGGCGGCCATATGGATCCCAAATATTTTGAATCAATTGAATTTAACTGCCAGTTTTTCGCAATAACAGCGTGGAAGGAAGGAATAAAGCAAAAGATGAGAGGAACGAGAATTGGTTAGTGTTTTCACATCCAGGAAGTCCCCGTTGGAGTTCTTTTGGAAATGTCTGCTCTGCTGAAAACCACAGAGCCGGGTGGGGATCTGGAACGGATTCAGAATGAGTTTTCCTCTGCTCTGACGGCGGCTGCGCCATTTGCTTCTGGTCGTCTGTCCTCGGTGCCCCCGGGGTGAGCAAGGGATGCCCTTGAGAAGACTCAGACTTCCTGTCACTGTGCCAGATCCAGCAAAAACCCCACTTTGGAATTCACTGATTCATTATGCTGGCGTGGTCTGTAGAAAGAAAACAATCACTATATAATGCTGCTACATCTGCTCAAGTACATGCATCTGTAGGTGCGCAAAGATCAAAGGAGGTCCAGCCCTCGCTCTGATTAAGAAACGGGGCCGCTTGCCCGTCCCTTTTGTACAAAATTAAAATATGAAATCTCCCGATGGCCCCTCATTTCATGGCACAGACTCACTCTTCTCCCCCACTACTTGAATGAAAAATCAACTCCAAAGGGCACATGTGTTTTCTTTTGTTTTTAATTTTCAATTAAAGAGCTTTCATCAGCGTATGCAATTTTCTCAACCAGCATTTCTCTACCTGGAAAGGAAGAAACCTATTACCAGTCGTAATCATTGTGGCTACTTCCACTTAAGGTTGATTTTTCAAACTGCGTGGTTTCCACCTAAAAATACGGCATCATCTTTAAAACGGTCATATGGATTTAGTCGATGTCACTCTTATATTTCAATATAATTTCCTTGGAAACCGTTTTCCCACGTTAAAAAAAAAAATTGTGACACACCAGCCACTTGCTGCTGTAACTACTTTTTAATATCGTTCCCCAAACATGAGCATATTCTTCTCTTTTTAAACCACCTTGGATTACTGTATTTATTTCTAATTGTTCCTTCAGCAGATGTTGAAGTAATTCGGGGGTAGTGTAAACAACCCCTTTAAAGAGCGAGATCACAGATACACTGTGTACCGAGGACAGTGTTTGTCAGGCTTTTATGATGGCAGCTCTGTCCTGGGGGGGTGGCGATTTTTTTTCCAGCTTTTGTGTATGTGCAAAGTTCAATTAAGAATTTCAAGAAGCGCTTAATCTTTATCTATTGAAACCCCCAGCATGCAGCGCGACAGTGAGCCCAGAAAGAAAACCACGGCCGCCTGTGGTGATGGGAGAAAAGAAACTGCTGGAAAGTTGAAAGGGAATGAACCTTTCCCGCGTCGTGGTCGGCGCGGAGCGGTTGTGCTGAGCTTCGGAATGGAAGCGCAACATATGTGCCTCAGTTGGACAAAAAGCTTCTCGAGTGAAATCGACTGCCAAGGCCTGCGTGTCGGTGCAAGGTGGAGGCCTCCATAATGAGGGACAGGCTCCTCGAGAAGCAGCGAGTGGATAATGCTACATAAGTATGGAATTATATACCGCATTTTCACCATTCTGTTTAATGAGAGCCGCCACCGCAGCGAATCACTTGCCACCCAGCCGAAATGGGCCATTAGCTATCAAGGGAAAATTGTCTTTGCCGCTTTCAGCAGATGGAGCAAATATTTTACAAAGCAATTTTACATACCAAAAACATTTGTGTGCCTTGGTAATGTTGGCTGTTTTACATTATGTTACCTTCTACAGCAGCATAATTTTCCATCTCATCGAAGGCAAACTTGGCATTTTTGATTTTTAAATTCTCAATTAACAATTAAACATGGAGTATTAAAGCAGTCCTTAAACTTTAAGTAGGTGTGGGAAGTAGTTTATGGCTTGCTGCAGACATCTTCATTTTTTCTTCATCCTCTCAGCATATTTTTGGCACTCTAAAGAGGGACAATTTCTAATGATCTTCCTGGAAAGGAATCAATGGAAACCACCACTGATTGCAGAACAAGAGTAGTGGGCTCGTGGGGTGATCAGAGCATTTGCAGGCCTTTGGACGACCATTGTGGATTGTGGGGACATGGTTTGGTCCATCCTTTTGTATCCGTTTAAATTGCTGAAGCATCAAGTAACAGAAAACCCAACTCAAAATGGCTTTATAAATAAAGAGAAATTATGATCTCAGCTATCTGAAAACCCACAGATTGTTCTGGCTTCAGAAAAGCCTTAACACAGTGGCTCAGTGACATCACCAAGGACCCAGATTCTTTCCCTCTCTGCTCTGCACTGTGCCTATAGTTGGCTCCATTCTAAGGCTGGCTGTCCTCAGGGTTGCAAGGCAACTGTGGGCAGCTCCTGGATTTTGTCCTTGGTCGAGGCAATAGGAAGAGAGATCATCTCACCTGGTAGCATTCCCAGAAGAGCATAACGCTTCTTTCAGAAGTCCCAAATAAGTACTTCCTAACACTTGATTGCCCTCATTGGGTCATGTGCCTACCCTCAACCAACCACGTGACCAAGGCACAGCATTGCTGGTCAGGGGCCCACCTTGGAGGTAAGGGCAGGATATTTCTCCCTCAATCTTACATAGCAAATAATAGGGAAGAGGAGGTTACTGAAAGGGAGTTGGTTGTATCAATACCTTGAAAGAGGGGACATAGATCCTGGGCAGCCAACAAGGAAAGCTACTCTACTATTTTTTCATAAATTTAATAATGAAAATTAAGCATCACCTGTGGATGATCTTATCTGACCCAGATTGACTATTTTGTGGCCATCGATGGCAGGAACGGGCACAGACCCCATTGCATTGGTAGCAACTGAATTTGAACCCAAGTTTTGCTACTTCCTGGTTGTGTGATGGGAAATGGGAATGATGATATCTATCTTAGATAATGACTGTGAGAAAATAAATGTAGAACTCCTGGCACGTGACTGCCATATGGCAAACTTGGAATAAGTGAGAGCAGCAATTTTACCTAAAAAAAAAAAAAAAAAAAAAAGGCTGCATTGGCAAAATGTATCCTATGAAAAGCAGCCTTCTAAATTCACCTTCAAATTTGAAATCCCTCCCTTCTCTTCACCTCTGTGCCACCAGCTGACTCAAATCCTGGGCACCTTCTCCAGTGCTTTGCCCAGATGAAAGAGGCAGGGGGCACTGGAGAACACTCACCAGGAGCCCAAGCTGCCAGGGCACTCCTGCAGTCTCTCTGCGGGATTTAGAAGCCCCCTTCCCTCTCCTGTTACATGAAGCATTTGTCCTAGATAGTTCATATGGCCTCTTTCAAAGCTAACAGTCTTGCTTAGTTTTTCAGGTCATTGTCTTGCCCTTTTGACTTCATGCCACTCTCTATTCCTCCATTTAGGTTTTCAGAAGTGTCTGTAAAGCAGAACCATCTAGGCAGGGCCTTTGGTTTTCTTCTACACTTGATCTGAGCCAAAAGACTGAGAAATGATTCCTTGGTTTTCTTCCCCCCGCCCTCTTTTCCTGTTGTAATCAGGAAAAGAAAACAGGGAGGGCTTCACCAACAGGTGAAGGGGACAGTCCTGATTGAGAGAGTAGTCAAAACCATCCCTTGGTTTTCTTTTAAACCCTATCAATAATGTTTGATGTGGGAGATGGAGGTGATTTGCTGAAAGGATATTTTACTTAATCCACCACTAACAATTCAAAAAAACTACTAAAATAAAATGTGAGTTTGGTGGGACTGATTTTGAGAATATTCTAATCTGTATTCCTCCCTCTCCATCTCCCATTTTCTCCAAGACACGCGTGCACACACACACACACACACACACACACACACACATTTGGAATTTGCTTGGTTGGGAGAGCTAACTCTCTAGAGTTTGAAGTCACTTTAGTTATTGAGGGCAGTATTAAACTCAATATTTTAGTGGGTTCCCCAGAGATATCCTGAATTTCCTTCAGTCAAATTCTCTTCCTTCAAACTTACACTCTGTGTGTGTGTGTGTGGGGGGGTAGTGCTGGGGATTAAACCCAGGATCTCATGCATACTAGGCAAGGATTCCCAGCCTGATACTTTCTTGATATATATAGAGAGAGAGGGTGAGGAAAGAGAGAGAGAGAGAGAAAAAACTGAGAGGCGAGGTCCTTGCTTAATCACCAAAGGTCTCCAGCATGCAGTGCTGGGGTAATGGCTCAGTGGTAGAGCACTTGCCTAGTATGAGCTGAGGCCCTGGGTTTAATCCCCAGCAGTGCAAAACAGAGTCTCTAGAATGCTCCAATCAGGTGGAGGGAGGCTCTGCAGATATCTTGAAACCTTTCAAGGTCATGACTACTGTTGATGCCCTCTGAGGAGTAAAGGTGGGTCCAGACGAAAGGTGAGCTAAGTCTTGCAATGGAAAAGGTGGGGCTGAAGTTCTTCCTGGCCAGGAACTACCCTAGAGTTAATCAACTCCACAAAGGCCAGAAGCTCCTGTGCATTCCCTCTCAGCGCAATCATGATGGAATGGAAATCTGGCATTCTGACTTTTTTTTTAAGTAAAGTATAATTTCCCACCACCTGCTTATCATTCACAAGGTGTATCTTTTCCTTTCCACACCCCAGAGTCACTGATCTAAATGATCTGTTCAATGTGGGTGACAGGCCCTCAGAAACACTGACTTGGCTGTCAATCACCCTGACATTACTCACTGAAAGGAAACATCCTAACTACTCATTGCACAAGTTAGTAAGAGAAGATGCTCCCTGTTGCTGGCTTATAGCAAATATTCAATATATATGCACTTTGGGAGAGGGGAAAGGGGAGGAAGAAAGCAAGTCAGCAGTGGCTCCCTGGACTGTTATTTTTCGTCTTCAACCATTTGTCAGAAGCCACTCACTCACAGAATGTGGCAACTCAGTGAGTGACTTTCCCGGAGCCTCCTCACTGTAGGTGCCTCAGCCTCCCATTTGTATAAAGGGCGACAATCCCATGCTGGCCTACCTCAGGGTGTTGCCGCAGGGCCGAGTGAGATCTTGAATTGGAGTCTGTGATAAGAGGAAAGCACTGTGCGAATTCTGTTCTGATAGTTGACATGGCTGGAGGTGTTTGGCGTGTGTGTGTGTGTGTGTGTGTGTGTGTGCACGCTTTCGATTGTTCTGAACAGAATGAGGCTCAATAGCTTGAAAGCATTGCCTTTTAGAATTTGTGGTCTTTGCATTTGAACTACATAAAATGATAATCACCATAGAACAGAAACTCCCCCATAACTGAGAACACACACCTGCCCTGGGCAGGCCCTCATGCCATGGGATCTTGCTGCTCTGAAGGAAGAGGGTGTCAGAGCTCCTCACACCCCGACTGCAAAGCAGCCTTCTGCTCCTGGATCCCAGCTCCTCAGCAGAAACTGTGCTTTGGGGGGTTGTGTTGAGGATGGAGGGTGAAATAAAATGAAGCTCTCAGCAGAGACTCATTTGCTTCCCTTTCGGTGGGCTGCAGGTCTACTCTATCATCATACCATCATCATCGTTATTATTTTGTAGAGGTGAAGGCACAATTTTATGGGGTACTAAGACAATTCTTCAGTAAAATCCTTATCTTTGCCATCAGACGCTTTCAAAATAAAGAAATAAATTAAACCGTTAATACCAGCCCCTCCCGCCCCTGTTACTGCTCCCCACGCCGTCTTCTCAGAGAGTTAATCATGGCCCCAAGCTGCCTTGCATGCCCAGCATCGCCCATTGAACATCGCCCGCCGCTGCCTTCAGCTGTGTACATCTCGTGACGGGTCGTGTCGCATCCTCCAGATTCCTGCAGCAGACTCGCCCCTAGGAAATTTGCCCCCTTGCTGTGGCTTTGTGCACAGAGCCAACACCAAGCGTCACAGCAGAATGGGGGACTTTGTAAGCGGAGGCAGGGGTGGCAGCCAGGAATCATGTCCTGACGCCTCACACAGGCAGCAGCCCTAGAGTTAATTACTGGCCTTCACATAGCATGTTGCATTTGAGGTGACACTTCATAAATGTCACCTCATTTATCTTCCAGATGCCCCTCAGAGGCAGGGAATCCCATAAAATCCACCGAGGAAGAATCTTGGTTCGTGAGCAGCCATCCCCTCAGGTGGTTCCTGGGCAGAGGGGGGCAGCCTTGGGAGATGTGTGACATCTCCTCTTGCTCTGTAACTTCAGCTGTTAAGGACTATGTTCCTGTGTTCACCACCACCATGATTGATTTCACAAACATTTAGTGTTCCCTGTACTGGACACGGTGGAGACTGAGCTCTAAGCCAATTTCTTTGCTACTTGGAAGCCTTGTGGGAGCTGGACAGCAGGAAGGAGATGCCCAGCTGGAGCAGCAAAGAAGACCTCAGGGAGGTGTGGCTGGACCCTCAGAAAGGATGAGGAGTCACCAAGGGAGGAGGAGGAGGAAAACAAGGGAGGAAGTTTGGGGGAGGCTGAAAATAGGCGGAGAGAGGCAAGGCTACTTCTGGAGTAGAGGCCATATCACAAAGGGCCTTCTTCAGGTGTCCCGCTGAGGAGTTTGCAGTGGCAGGACTTTGACCTGCTCTTTCACTGCTTCCTCTCCATCTCTCCTACACCCCCCCACCCCAATAACTCCCAAATATATTTCTTTGTCTTTAGCACTTAAATGGCCACATAGTGTATGACCAGGGTTCACACCTTTAATTAAGGCAGGAGAAAAATGAAATCTCCTCTTCCTGGGTCAGGGCTTGGGCTGCAAGGCTTCCTTCCCTGACATTCAGGTTTCCAGAGCAGGGCAGGAATGTAAAGTCCTGCTTCATCACCCCAGCTCTGGGGCACTTCATG
Source organism: Glaucomys volans (assembly GCA_020662805.1). Classification (NCBI taxonomy): domain Eukaryota; kingdom Metazoa; phylum Chordata; class Mammalia; order Rodentia; family Sciuridae; genus Glaucomys; species Glaucomys volans. Next base: position 325,785 of record JAJEJO010000365.1, read on the forward strand.
AATCAGAGACAATCAGAGACAAGTCTTTCTCTACAGAGTAGAATGATTCTAACTGAAACAAGTGTGAAAAAAAATTTTTAAAAAGATGACTTTGGAGGATAGAACAAAGAGGCTTCCTGGGTTGGTGGAGCTGCTCTTTGCACATATTTGTTTATGATTTAGAGGCAGGACTTTGGGAAGATCAGATGATTTGCATGAACATCAGAGCAAAGGCATACAGGATACAGGATATGAAGGAAGAACAAAGGCCTCTTGCCTTGACTGTAGTTTTCCTGGCCTGTAATGAGCCCTATTCCCCAGGCCTTCTTGACAGGCCTCACTCTACTATGTCCGTCATCCTGCACCAAGGGTGGGCAGGTTGCTCTGCATTTTTGTCTGGTATGTCACACACTTACTAAGCTAATAAAACTCCCACTAGGAGTTTCTGGACATTTCAGAAATTATCAGATTATTTGGACCGCCTAGCATATACTGAGATGCTTATATTCTGCTGTGGATTTTCAGCGGGCATTGGACCCAGAATCAACCAGATGTTCCAAGGAGTTGAGGGGGTGGGAGAGACAGAGGACAATCACTTTTTAATGTTTAGGGAAATTGGAAATAAATGAGCATGCAGATGATTTCTAAGACTCCGCCCAGCACCACCCCCAAAGCTGATTCCTGCAGATGACTGAGCCATCGCTCTTAGGCAATGGAGTCTTTTTTTTTTTTTGGTACCAGGGTTTGAACACAGGGGTGCTTAACCACTGAGCCACATCCTCAGCCCTTTTTTTACACTTTATTTAGAAACAGGGCCTCAGTAAGTTACTGAGGCTGGCTTTGAACTGGCGATCTCCTACCTCAGTCTTCTGAGCTGCTGGGATTACAGGCGTGTGCCCCCAGGACTGGTAGATCCATCACTCTCAGATTTACAAGTTTCCCTGCAACCCAAGTCACACCTGAGCTTTTCTTGTCACTGTCCCATATTTTGAATATAAACACTACCCATCATATGGGCTTGAGTCCAGTGCCCTGTCCCACTTCTGGAAGAAATGACATCTGAAATGTGGCCTCTATTTGAAAATTCTTAGAGAAAAGCATTGTAACTGATGATGTCCAAAAAAGAAATTACCCTGGCAGACCAAGACTATTCATATCCGAAAGTCAGAATTCTGGTTCCTACTGAGGGGTTCCTACTGTTTTCACTTGGCCAGGGGGCTCTCATCTCTGGGAGTTTCACTGATATGGGGACGGCCTCACAGCTAGTCAGATGAGATTGTGACCTGGGAGGATTTCAGGGCGGTGGAGTCTGGTCCCAATGCTTCTCTTCCCTTAACTCTTCCCACCTGCCCACCTAAAATCCCACCTTTACAGTTCCAGCCCATAGTATAGGTTTTGGTGACTAGAGTTGGTGGATGTAGATACCCACCAACAAGCAGGGAGGGCACAAATTAAAGAAATGGAAGTTCCAAAGAAAGACCTTGCCAACTCCATTATTTCTCCTAAGTTCAGCCCAGTTAGGGCCACAGAATAAAAAACATCCCAGTCTGAAGAATCTCAGGGACAAGCTCGTTAGCTCCACATTTTACGAAATGGGCAACTGAGGCCCAGAGTTGGGAGGTACATTACCCAAGGATCCTCTGCTGGTCAGGTGGCAGTGCATCCAAAACCTGGGTTTCCTGACACCCAGACCAAGGGTGCCTTTTGTAGACAACAGACACAATTAGCAGCAATTTTTAGGAGGCCAAATCACTTTGAAATATGAAAACCGAAATGGCTGGAAAAATAAGAGAAAATTTTCAAAATGGCTTTCTGACTCTGGGTAAACAGTAACCACATTTTTTTTGCCTGTTGGAGGCCTGGTTTTTAATCACTCCACAAGCAGTTTTCATTTCTGTAGTAAAATTACTTGTGGTTCTATTTAATTCGTTTCTGCAGGAGCCAGCTTTGGTGAAGATCTCTGAGGAGCTGGCGGGCATTTTAGCACAGCACGCACAGCCAGTCAATGAGAAACGGTTCCCGACGTGGAGGAAATTCCTCCAAACATTTCTCAGTCAAGGTAAATAAGACTGGAAAGTTTCCATTGAGGAGCAGTCTACGCAGCCTGGGGTTCTAGTTTGGGGTCAGCTGGGGCCGATGTGGATCATTTGTGTGGCCTGTGTTGTTTAGGAAAGCGCTCCTGCGGCTGACTTTTTTTTTCTTTTCAAGTGTTACCTAAATATTTATCTTGTACCCAGCCTCTTAAGTAAATAGGAACTGAGCATACCAAGCATGGCATGTGGAACTCAAGATTCTGGGTCTTTTCTCACACCAGACTTCTCCTGAGAGGTGGGCTTTGGATCTGTCCCTCCTCTGTGGCCTTGAACAAGGTTCTTAGAGTCCCCAGATCCTCGCTTACCTGGTGCACACAGTTGTGGGGAGGGCTCAATGAACTAGAGATATGAAAGTGTCTGCACGGGTCTCTGATCAATGCTAGTTTCCCCTTCGATTCTCTGGGAGAGCAGCAATGGCTTCATTTCTAGTTCAGAAAGGTTGCATTTGCAAACAGGCCAGGAACAAAGCTGGCCTCCATTCCTTTCTCCCTCCTCCCTCCTCATCCTCATTTTCTAAGGACATTGGAGGTTCATGCCTGAGGGAGTAAATGGAACAGATGATGCTCATCCTAGTCCCAGAGGTCCCTGGGGGACCACACAGGGCAGGGCCGCATGAGGCCTTTCTTCTCTCAGGGTTGCAGTGTAGATATGTATGCTTTCCCACATGGACCATGAGACAGGGGCAGTGTAACAGGCCACAGAAGGTATCTTTCCGCTGACTGTGTCTGGTGATGAGGATAGGAACAGTGCATTATATGTTAGTTCTAACATATAATGAGAATATGATAATGTTATGTTAAATGATATCAGCAGGAACAGCATAGTAATAATAAGAGCATGGTCAGGATAACATACGAAGCACACGTGGTGCTTATTACATGACAGGCACTGTTCTACATATGCATATGTTCACATACTTTATCCTCCTAACAATTGTAGGAAGTGGGTACTATTATTGCCCTCATTTGATAGAGGAGGAACCCAAGGTTAAAATATGAACTCACCCCCACTCTGCTAACACATAGAAGAGCTCATAAAAGGCTACCTCTGCATCTCTGTGGAGTCTGGGCCATAGCCAATGGGTACATTTATCAAGGAACATGCCTTAGCTCAGAGTATGGAAGAGCATCAGAAGGCACAGGGCTGTGGACTGTTGAATACAATAGCTGGACAGGGTGTGCCTGATGCCCTGGGAATGGATTATTTAAGCAACAAGATGGACGCAGCCATCTACTAAGAAAACCAAGGTGCTCCCTGACCTCCAATATCCTCTCTTCTTTCAAAGTCTAGGATTCCACAGATTTCCACATGCACCCCTGGATAAGAAAAGTAGAAGTGAGAAACCCATCCCGAGGCCTAAGTGGAAGAAAATAAAGTTCCTTCCATAGAAATAAAATATTTTTTAAAAAGTCAAGAACAAGAGATTTTTTAACTTAGGAGGGAAAAACATGAAGGTCTTCAGGTCCATCCAGATCAGGGTGTTAGGAAGTTATCAGATCTTCCAAGGTGGGCCTGCAAAGCCTTCCTTGAAGCTATTTCTCTTCATATGAACCCCCAGAACCATCTCAGCTGAGCCACACGACCCCAAGCTAAATGTCCCCTCCACTTCCTGTTCATCTCCCTCCCACCCCTCAATCACTCTGTAAATGCAGTGCTTGTTGATGGGAGGCAGGGCAGACTTTATTAGCCCAGTTTTATAGATGAAGAAACCAAGGTTCAGAGCGACAGGAAGTGACTTGGGCTGAATCATACAACAGAGAAGTGGTGAATGGGAACACAAAGTTAGATCCTCCGATTCCAGTACATCTTAGAACCTGGTTCTTGTAAGTAACGTGTTTTCCAAGGCTGAGCTGGGCTTTGAGCCTAGTGCATTCAGCAGGCCTGGTGTGAACGGCTCGCTCTGATGGGCCCGGCATCCCCCCCCCACCCCCACTCCCTGACTCTAAGGTCACCCTCTCCCACCAGCTCCCACTATTGCCTGCTTTGTTCCACTTCTGTCCTCTCAAGTGTGCTTATGGCTATGAAATATGGCACAGATTGGATTTCCACACCATGCCAGGATTACATCAAAGAAAATACTTTTTTTTAAAAAAAAAAAAGAGGGATGAATTACTTTGAAAGGAAAAATTAACAGTGATCAGTTTGTGGTCAGGATGTTGAGAAAATAGCACACAAAAGCTTCTTTGAAATAAAATGGCTAAAGTTATCTTGTAAGTAATAAAGGAGAATATATTTCCATAGGAGCAGTATCTTACAAAACCTAGGTGACGCTGGTTAACTGAATCAGGGACCCACTCGATGTTTCGTTTTTGCAGATTTTGTTGTTGTCTTGTTGCATGAACCTTGCTAAATCCTCGGCAACTGAATTCAGGTGCAGTGCACACTGGCAGGCTTCATCTGAAGAAAAGAACATCTGGAAGCAACCAAATGGATAAGTTAGGGCTAGAACGTGTACCCTCTGAAACAGTTTTCATTTGAAGCCTGGCATTTGTTTGGGATATCCCTAGCCCAATTTTAGACACTGAAGAAAAGTGCCTCTTGTTTGAAGTACAGTGTCTTTTCATTGTTATGATGAGATTTGAAAGTGCCCTTCACTGAGCCCTATTTACTGTATGCCAGGCATGGGGCCAAATACCATAGATATAGATTGTCTCAGAGTCCCAAGAATCTGGCAAGGGAGGTCTTATTATGCCCATTTTACAGATGAAGAAACATAAGTTGAGACTGAAGCTTCTTGCCCAAAATCTGTCAAGATCTGGCAGGGACAGGATCTGAGCCCATGTCCGACTGCCAAAGCCCAGGTCATTTCCTCCTGCAATCCCTGTGAATGCGTCCTCTCATCTACTTCCATCTTTCCCACCAGGGGGCGTGATCGAAGCATTCCCACCTGCAGATAGTGTCACCAACCTGACGGTGGATATGCTGATAGAGCCTAATGGAGAAATTAGGTTGCTGTCAACCGGAGACCAGTTACACGCCGAAGGCCCCTTCATTTCCTCCGGGACTACCATGCCTCAGACCTCAGTGGATCCTCAAGTTCTCAGTTCTTTGTGTCTCCAAATCGGAGAGGCCTGCAGGATGAGAAATGTGATTGGTTACTTTACTATAGATCTGGTGACTTTTATTGATCCAAGAACCTTGAAACAGCAGGTAAGTTGAACGAACTGATGTCACATAAAATACTGAAATACTGATGAGCTGACTGTAAATCTGCATCTGTGCAGTCCATGCCCACCAGGTGAGACCAGGCTTAATGTCTAAAAAGAGGCCAGGTCAGTCTCACGTGGGTACAGCTGGAGTGTAAATGACTGAAACTTACCCTGCTTAGCTCTGTGATTGGGCCGTCAGTCTGTCTATTAGCATTAAGTTCGTGTTATCGTGAAACTACTTTACGCCAGCCAGGGACTGAAGCTATTGCATTCTGTTCTCATAATCACTAGAAAGGAGTTAAGAATCCTTGTTTCCATTTCTTTTCTTATCAGTAGATCACCGGCAACTTGGGTTGTCGATTTTTTTCATTTAAAAAATGTATTGGGAGATATATCAGAAATATAAAAAGGTCTAAATAATGATATAATCAATATCATGTGCCCCATTCTGCTTAAGAAATAAAGCGACGTCAATGCCTCCTGTGGTCCTGCGCACTCCTCGGTGAGCACATGGCCCTCCCTGCTCCCTGAGCACAGTGGAAGCTTCGGTCTTCTGTTTGGGGGTTTGCTTCCTTTCCTTATCTTTACACTTTTACTGCACACGGATGTAACCAGAAATCATACGGCTTCATTTTGCATGTTTTTAAGCAGGTTAGGGATGGTGACATCCATGGGCTGTGGTTCCACAGCATGCATTTACTCTCCTCAAGTTTCCATTTGCAACATTCTTCATGCACACATGGCTCTGGTGTGTAGTATTCTGGATAAATACTTCTCAACCTTTTTGACTTTGCTTTTTGTTTTTCCTCCAAAATTGCAAGGTTTTGATTCACTACCACTTCACAATTCAGTTCAGTTGCTCCTCTTTTCTTTTTTCAAAAATATTTTTAGTTGTAGATGGACTCAACATCTTCATTTATTTTTTATGTGGTGCTGAGACTCAAAGCCAGTGCCTCCCACGTGCTCGGCAAGCACTCTCCCACTGAGCCCCAGCCCCAGCCCTGCTCCTCTTTCCTTGTTGGGTGTCCAGACCTCTGCCTGAAGAATTAAATAGCCATCTAGCCTCCCTTTTTCTGTATCATCTGGCCATCGAGTATTGTAAATATACTTTAGTTGTTTTATATTCATTATTCTCAGTTTTATGGTTCTCCATTTCAGTCAGATGATGGTTTCAAAGTGAGAGTTTATGTTTTTGGCAGTTGTCAGCTTGTTCAATAACCATTTTCCATTTGCCTTTCCAGGCCTTGCGTTGGTTTTACATTCTGTTCTCAAACCCACATGTTGCTAGTGAGGACAGACTGAAGGGCACTGGGAAGCCTACCTGGGGCGGAGGGAGGGCAGAAACAGCACTGCCTGGGGAAAGAACTGGGTGGCAGGAAGGCGGGTGGAGGAGAGGCAGGGGAGGCTGCCCTCACCACACACATAAGGGAGAATGAAGCTGGTGGCTCCTGGTGTAGCAGGGAGTGAGCTATGGAGACAGCTGACTCGTGGTTCTTATTTATTTGAGTGTTATATAGGGAGACTTGCATATAGCAACGAGAAGGACCTTTTCCACCCTGAGTCCTAGTCCTTCCCTGAGCTAACCACTCACTGGGACTTCTGGGAGAAAGGTCTCTCCCTCGCTTGGCTGGTCCTGTGTACCCGGCCAACCTGTCTCGCCCTAACTCCCCCTGTGTCTCTCTTGTCCATCCACACAGCCCCTCTCATTCTCTTATTCATCCTACTACCCTCTTCCACAGGGCCTTGACACATGCTGTCCTTCTGTCTGAAATGTTCTTGCCTCTTTTTTGATCTCATTAGCTTGCATTCCCATCCATTGTATTTCAGCTAAGGGCTGCCTTTCCTGACTCCCCTGACAAAGTCAAATTCCCCTGCTCTGGGTTCTCATACCATTGTGCATCTCTTTCCAGTCCCTTATCTCCACTGCAGTTTTAAACTTGTGTACCTGATTATCTGGTTAACATCATCTCCCCTTGCAGTTGGTAAGCTTCCTGAGGCATGTACTGTGCCTCTTTTTGCTCTCCATTATGTGCTTAGCACTTATCTCCACTGTGGGACAAAGTAGGTGTTCAGTAAACATTCATTGAATGAACAAGTGAACAAGGAGGTGTTCTAGCAGCTGAGGGATGCTTATTTAAAGAAGCGCAGGCATTGGTTGGATGGAGGGGATGGTGAGTGTCAACTCAAGGTTCTCTGATTTCATCACACCATGAGCTCTCCTTGCCCCTTCCCATTGATGCTTGAACATGTGGTCATTTGTGTTACAATTATCAGTAGAACATAGAAGGAAGCTCCCAGTGGCCACCCCAAAGGGCGCTTCTACGTCAGCAAGGAAAGTATGCTGGTTCTGTGTGTATAATAGATTATTTGCAAGTCATAAGCGTATTCTCTGGCCATTCTACAAGTGATATCACCCCAGAAAGCACCTTAATTTCTTTTCCAACTGGTATGTCTTGTGGTGCCTGAGAAGAGACTGGTCCATTATCAACCTCTGTTTCCTGTTTAACAGATTTTTTAAAAAATGTTACCCTGTTTTACTCAGCATTTCTTTGATTATTTATTATGATGATGCACTTCTTTTCATGTTTGTTGGCCCTTTTACATTTCTTTATTGTCTGATCATATCTTTTGCCCCTTTTAAACTAGATGATAAAGCAAATGTTGATTTATGGAAGCTTATTGTATATGAAGAATCCTCTGGTCTACACATTGCAATGCGTTCTCCCAGATTGTCATTTGTGTGGCAACGCTCTGTCTTTGCGTCTGCCATGTTTTTCCACATGAAAATCATTCTTTTCTCCCTTGTAACTGAATAATAATATTTTGTGGGGAAATATTCCAAGAGACACCAATATCTTATTCTTCATCAGATTCTACCCATAAAACTGAGCATTTATGGCCACCTTTCTCCCAGATCAACTTCCCAATGCTGGGCAATGGTTTTCTTTTTCTCTCCTTCTCTCTATATCCATTAGTCAACAGTCTTCTGCAAGGAAATTTTCCTTCTCCACATTTCCAGTGTGTGTGTGTGTGTGTGTGTGTGTGTGTGTGTGTGTATGCATGTGCACACCTGTGCTTACATCAGTTTTGAACTCGTGGGTTTCTATTTTACTTAATAGGTTGTATTTTGATGTACAACATTTTCATAGTACTTATTTTCTGTATCAGGAAATGTGAATTTTAATAAGAAGAACCATTTTTTAAAAATATTTTTTAGTTGTAGGTAGACACAATACCCTTTATTTTATTTATTTATTTTTATGTGGTGCTGAAGCCCTTTCAAAGTGGCTCTTGTGTCTTTGACACAGACATTGTTCTTTGCACATTGTCTTACTTTCTGGAACAATGAGATATTCCAGGTTGAGTTTACATTTTACCTGCCCCAGACCCAGGATTAACCCAGAATCCCTGATTCCTTCGTTGGGAGAAGATTTGAAGATTGGGACCCCAGCTGTCATGGCTACTGGGGTATCATTAGTTCTGGTACCTCTCAGTGGACAGAGCTAGGAAACACATGAATTATATATGTACAGTGCATCTATACAATTGCATATATATACACACACATGCATACACACACCCACATATAGAATATATACACATGTGCTTATATATACATACATCCATGCATGCATCTAGAATAATTCTGTATCGGTGTATAGAACCATGAGTCTCTGCCAATATTTCCAATTCTAATCCAACACCTCTGTTTCATCTAGACTTCACCTTTTTCACACTTAAAAATTTCTGCTTTAATACATTAAAATTATTAAGCTGAAGAAAAAGCACTTCTGCTTTTCCCACAAGTAAGGAATCTGAGTCTCTTTAGCCTCAGTAAATCTAACTCATTTGCTCAACCCGTTTACCCATGTGTTTCCTGTAACCAGTCCCCAACCATGCATGCTGTCTCCATCGCCTGCCACAACCGTGGCCTGCCTGCCTCTGGGACTTGGATGCCAAGCTCTGTCATTGTGCTTTAAGTTTACCTGTAGTGCCCGTTGTGACACTGAAGTTTCAGATAAACAAACCTAGATTTTTTCTTTAATGCTGTATTACCTTGGACTTATCAATTTCTCTAGTCTTCTGTTTTCTCAGTTGCAAAATAAACAGGTTAGCTTTTTTGACTTCTGAAGAAACTTGCAGTAAAATTGCTTATTTCAATAACATTTTCATAGCACTTATTTTCTGTATCAGGAAATGTGAATTTTAATAAGAAGAACCATTTTTTTAAAATATTTTTTAATTGTAGGTAAACACAATACCTTTTATTTTATTTATTTGTTTTTATGTGGTGCTGAGGATCAAACCCAGTGCCTCACATGTGCTAGGCAAGTGCTCTACCACTGAGCCACAACCCCAGCCCCAGAAGAACAACTTTTTCAAAATTATTATAAATAATTACAAAGATTTATGTAGACATGTATTAATCACAACAACTAGTCAATAATTTCAAAAAGCCTAAATTCTAATAACAGAGCATTTTAAACAAATTATAATGAATTAATGGGTTAAATACTATGCAGATATTAAAACTCACATTTTGATTAGTATTTAAAGGAAAATATATAGAACAGTGGAAAGGTAAAAAGTCGATCACAAATAATATATGCAATATAGCAATTTTAGGAAAAGAACCTAAAGACATACACTAAATTAGGATGAGTCATTCTTTCTGTATAGGAGGACTAAAGGTATGGTAGACAGAGTAATGATCATGCCCTTATCCCCCAAACCTGTGTTTCTTATCCGAAAAAATTGTGAATAACAATAATCATAAATCCGCAAAACATGTTAGTTTGCAAAGCACTTTCACATACAAGATCTTAATCACCTCCAAAAACTGAGATGACCACATCCATTCAAATTCTTGCCTGCTGGTCTGTTTTAGCCAGCTTTTTTTGCCACTGTGACCAACAATTTTAAGGAGGAAAAGTTTCTTTGGGGGCTCACAGTTGCAGAAGTCTCAGTCCATTGATGGCTGACTCCATTCCTCAAGACCCAAGGTGAAGCCAAACATCATGGCAGAAGAGTGTGGCAGAGGAAAGTGGCTCAGAGCATTGCACCAAGAAGCAGAGAAAGAGCTCCACTCATCAAGGACAAAATATACACCCCAAGGACACGTCCCCAGGGACCCACCTTCTCCAGACACACCCTACCTGCCTTCAGTTAGCACCCATTTCATCCCTATCAGGGGATTATTTTACTGATTAGGGTAAGGCTCTCATAACTCAATCATTTCTCCTCTAAACTTTCTTGCATTGTCTTACACATGATCTTTTGAGGACAACTAATATCCAAACCATAACATGGTCCCAGGTGGGACCCATGATTCACCATGGTGGCACAATGGGAGCGGAAGGTACCTGGAACCAAGGAAAAGTACATAAAGTCAGAGTGGGGCACCAAAGACAGCCCCACGTTTGGAGTTCACTCTAGATAAGAATGTGAAAATTCCATCTGGACCTAAGCAGATAGGAATGAGGTTCTAGGGCAGCAGAACAGAAGGACAGTCTTGGAAATGCAGGGTTTGAACATTGGGAGCATCAGACAGAGGTCATTTGGGAATAAGAGAGAGTGGCTGTTTCCTGGGACATGGAGCTGGTGGAGCATGATACAAAATGGCTTTCTACAGTGGCCTTAGGTCCAAGACTCCAGCACTCTAGAAATGGGGGAATCCCAGCTTTCAGAGACTGCTTGCAGAGCACGCGGTGCTCAGGAGACTCAGAGGACTGAGGTGGCCACTTTGTAGGCTTGGCTTTCTCACCCGGTGGGAAGGGGAGGGCTCTGCTCCATGTTCCCGTGAAGGAACTTAAACAAAGAGCAGCAAAAAATTCCAAACCCACAGCTCCCACAGGTCCTGGAGCCAGGGCCAAGGATGGGCATATCTAGTGGTTTCTAGGAGGGGCACAAACTACCTGCAAGAGGCTTCAGGTTGAAGAGGGACTGACTTGTTCCTTGAGCAAACACCTTCTGAGGGCCTACTCTGCTCGCCAGGTGCTGAGGGAACAAGAAAATAAGACAGGCGTCCCGTCAGCTATTTCACAGCTGTCACTCAATTTCACTTCATATACATGCACACAGTTGTTTTGTACTTTTATAGATTCATAAACATACATATTGCCTCCATGACATTTTTTTTCTAACTGTGGATTGAATCCAGGAGCACTTAACCACTGAGCCACATCCCCACCCTATCTATCTATCTATCTATCTATCTATCTATCTATCTATCTATCTTCTATCATCTATCATCTATCATCTATCTATCATCTATCTATCTATTTATCTATCTATTCATATTTTGAGAGAGGGTCTTGCTAAGTTGCTGAGGCTGGCTTTAAACTTGCTATCCTCCTGCCTCAGCCTTCTGCATCTTTGGAATTACAAGCATACACTATTGTGTCCTGCTCCAGGACTTTTTAAACTTCCTCGAAAATGCACTAGACTTTGTGTTTTTTACCTCTTCACCATATTTTATACAATGATGATAACATTATGTCAACCACCTAATTATCATTGATTGATGGGGCTTTTGTAACCTCAAAATGAGGCATATCCATTGAGCTTTTGGGAGACTCTAAATGAAACTTGGGTTTATTGAGTATCTGTTATGTGCAGGCCATTACACTAGGTGCTAGAGAAGTTGCAAAGATACTAGGGATATGGAAGTGCCTACCCTTAGAGAGTTCATAAACCCACTGGGGAGACAAGTTTCCAAAAATTAATTCTAAGAAAAGACAGGCTAGGCACAGTGGCCCATGCCTGTAATCCAGTGTCTTGGGAGACCGAGGCAGGAGGATTAGAGGTCTGAGGCCAATTTAGTGAGCCCCTGTCTCAAAATAAAAAAGAGCTGGGATGTAGGTCAGAAGTAGAGTACCCCTGGGATCAATCCCCATTACTTCAAAAAAAGGATGATACAGGGCTGGAGCCTTCCAGGAAACTGAGGCAGTGCAAAGACCCTCTTCAAACCCTGATTCTTACAATCAAGTCAGAAAGATTATAGACATGTTGTTCAGAGTAACAGGCATGAGTTTAGAAGGAAGGGAAAGGGAAAAGGGGACACTCTCAAGGGAGACCGTGGGTCCTCTCAGAGAGGAGAGGGATAGCACACTTCTCCTGCCCTCCAGCTTTATTGGGGATCTCAAGGAAGTTTCCAGAAAGTCCCACCCAGGTCCACCTCTTGACTTTTGACTGACAGCAGGATAGCCTCAGACTTTCAGTCTCCACTGGTCATGACAACCCTAGGTCACTTTGCCCTTGCTGACCACTTCTAATTGGAACCTGTTCTTACAGATAATTCCCCCTAACCATAGTTCCAGGATCTGGTCTGTGTAGGGGATCAAACTCCCTCTCGCCCTCCCCTTCAGGGTGACTCATGTTCTTCTTATGGGTATTACAGGCCCTGCATTTCTCGTGCAGATAACAGGGGGTTTGCTGAAGAATGTTATACAGCCTGTCCACTCAGGCCAGGCAGGGCTGCAGGTCAATGGCTTCTTGGAAAAGAAAGCATGGGGGTCAGCATGGTGGGCCCATTCTATAGAATTCTTCCCTTAACCTCATGTTCCCACCGCTCACATCTCCCTGTCCCCATCAGGCTTCAGTGACCACTCCATAGAACAATAAAAGTAGTTAGAACATAAAACAATGAAAGAGGCATCCAAAGGGTCCTCTCTGTTCCTCTGCAAATTATTTACCACATGAATTCAGACAAGAGAGAGACAGATCCCTTCTGTTTGGAGCAATCAAGAAAGTTTTTTCTTATAGGGTAGGTGGGATTTGAGCTGAAGGATAACTAGGATTTGAAGAAGGATAAGAAAGAATGTATTTAAAGTGGGAAAGAGGTTGTAAAGGTGGGGGTAAAACTCACACAGCACAGGGAGTGATGATGACCTATTTTTTTTAATTGGTACTTAGGGACCATGAAAGGGATGGTGAAAAAGACAAAAAGTCCCTGGTATATGTCCATATATATTCCATATATCCTGAAAACTGTTTCTGAAAATTTCTAAATACAGAAAATATCAGCCTAGGATAGAAAAAAAATAATCTGACAATAATTCCTTTGCTAAGGTAATGGATTTCAGCCCCACTCTTGCCACTGACCAGTAAGGTGCTTTAGACAAATCACTTGACCTCTCTGAACCTTGCTCTCTCCTGTAACAAGTGGGGAATTCCTGCCCTCTTCCTCGCAGGGTGTTCTGAGAGGCTGAGCAGAGAGAAGGTACTGCTCTTATTAAATCAAAAAGCATAACCACATGTAAAACTGTCACAGAGACCCTCAGCAGGTTCTCAAACTGTGAGTGGAATCTGAATTGAATTAGCATTATTTTTAAAAGTCACTGAGCATTATCATCTCAAAGTGATATATAGGCATCAAAAATGAATACATTTACTCTCGAGAATAAAAAAACCAAGGTCCGCAGAAATATCATAATTCCTTCTTGCTCATTTCCATATGCCCAGCACCTAACAACACCCTGTCTAGCACATAATAGATGCTCAATAAATATTTATTAAATGAATGAATGAATACTTGTCTCTGAGTCCCCCTCTAGTATTCTCATTTGCAAGATCTCCTGATCTCTGTTTGCAAGATATATAAGAATTCACTGAGGGAGCTCGACGAGATTTACTTTTTCTCTTTAGGGAAGGTATTTTATTTATATATAAGAAGGTTAACAGTGTATATCTAAATTAAAATTTAATAGGCCTTTGGTATAAACAGAAGTGCCTATTACTCAGTGTTTTTAAATGCTATAACAGGCACATTGTTAATCACAACTTAATACCTAGTGAAGAGAAAATAGATCCCAAGGGATTTTGAAACATTAAAGTAAAAGACCTGTCCCTTTAAAAGGTCTGTGTCTTTGTGTCAAAGAAAGAACTCTGTATAATATACAAATAATAGTGGTGGTAATGGTGATGGTGATGACTTCCTCAATAAGCACAAGAGCAACCACGACCCGTTCTACAGTGGAATCCACGATTCTCTTTCTCAGCACAGATAGAGCAGGTAGCTAGTGGCCACCTTTGCTGTATAGAGAGTATAGAGTATTAGCATATGTGACTGTCACTGAGAGTTTGGTCAACCCCTGCACTGGAAACCCCAGTGTCCAGGAAGCTTGAACCAAGCCTGAACCCCAGCTCTCGTGTAAAACGGTCTATCCACAGATAACACACCAGGGACCTCTGTTTACACCCGGTTGTCCTGCCAGGATTCCAGAGGCCTCTCTCACCATGGAGATCAGAGGCATCGCTCTCTGGACTCTGAGGCTTTTAACTCACTTCGCTCACCGGGGACGGGGAAATCTGGGCACTCACATGGTAGCCTGCACTTTTCAGGAGGTCCCACATTTCTGCGGGACTCAGAAGGGCAACAGGAAGGGAAAACAGATAAAGCACCCTGTTAATGCTAAGAAAGACCGGAAGATTCCCTACACAGAGTGTTCAGGACTGGCCCCCTCAGCATCAGCATCAGGAAAACAAAGCTGAAAGTCTCCTGTGCTCAAGACCTTTTGTGGGATAAAATCTCCCTTGCAAAATTGTCCCCACCCTAGGCTTACTAACGTAAAATTAACCAATAAAAACTGCATGTATTTAAGGTATACATTGTGATTTTTCGATATGCATATATAGCATAAAATGATGAACACAGTCAGGCTCGTTCCCATATCCCTCATCTCACAAGTGAGAGACCACCTGGGTGAGCCAACTTCAAGTACACATCCACTGTAGTTCCCAGGCTGTGCCCTAAGCCTCTGGAACCTCTTCATTTTATAACTGAATGCGGTGCCCTTAGCCAGCCTCTCTGTCTCCACTTCCTGACCCCAGTCCTCACTCGTCTGCTGTTTGCTTCTGTAGGTTGCACCCTCTTACATTCCATCTAGGGATGATGCCAGGCAGGACTTGTTTTTCTATGTCTAACTTATTTCATTTCACATAATGTCCCCTAGTCTCATTCATGTTGTCACAAAGGGTAGAATCTCCTTTTTAAATGCTGAGTAATATTCATTGTGCATCTGTATAAAACAATCATAATGTCTTTATCTTCTCATCCATTGACACTTGTGTTGTTTCCATTCTTGGCTACTGTGGGAAATGCTGCAGTGAATATGGTGGTGCAGATGTCTCTGCAGGACAGTGATGTCATTTTCTTTGGATACCTGCCCAGGAGTAGAATCGCTGGGTCAACATGCTTTCTCCAAAGTTAATTCATTCCTGCAACATTCAATCCACTCTGTAAAACCCATATTGATGTGTTCACGAGGGGGGAATCCCATGACCTAATCACCTCTAGGCCCCATCTCCTAAAGCTTCCACCACCTCAACGCTGCCACACTGGGGACCAGATTTCCAACACGTAAACTCTGGGGGGAGCCCCGCCTACACCACAGCAGGAGCTGTTCCAACAGGTGTGAGGTGACGCCTCCCTGTGGTTCTGACTGCCCTTCCCTGCTCATCAGTGGTGGTGAGCACCTTTCACATTCATGTTCACATTCACATTCACATTGTATGTCTTCTTTGGAAAAATGTCCAGTCAGGTCCTTTGCCCATTTTCTAATCAGGGTGTTGGATGGTTTTTTGTTTGTAAGTTGTGTAAATTTCATGAAATTATCCTCAACACTTACTTTAACTCAGTTTTCCTGTGCTATAGGTGGGTGTGACGATGCCTGGGGTAATTTACTCTAAGTCTTGCCTATTTCTTAAAACAGCCCTGAACTGTGTTTCCCGTTGGTCACACCTGGAACAAGTGAGCTGCGTGGCTCCATAGTCACTAACGCATCCTCGCCCAACCTGCCAAGGCCACCTCCATCCCTACAACCTACCTTCCCTTTTTTGCCTGTTAACATACAACTTCTCTTTCTTCTACATGTGTTCCCAAATCCAACTCCTCATGGAATCGACCTGAATTAATTCCCTTTCAACTGCCCCCTGCATCCTCCAGCCTCTCAGAGCTCAAGTTCAGGATTGAACGATAGTATTCACTACTAATTGAACTTTTGCGATGTGCCAGGCATGGTTGTGTATTTTACATGTGATAACACGAATCCTGCTCCCTGGAAAGTGGGTATGATTTTGCCTTATTTACAAACGAGGAAACGGAGGCTCCTGTGACATGATCAAGGTCACCCAGCCCTGATGTGGCCAATCCAGAGCCCCCAGCACAGCTCCTCTGGTTCCCAAGCTGCGTTCACAGCACACACCACGGTGCTGCAATGGATGGGTGGCGACTTCTTTTGTAAATTTCTGCTCCCTCCTCCACCACTATCACCAGAGAAAATGCATGTTCTCCATTTCCTCAATATGCTTGTTGAATTGAATGGAACAGCTTAAAGCCAGAGAACATGTCTCCTATTTTTTTTAATATATTCCATCCTTGTGCTCGGCACATAAGGTAATCATTAAATGTTAATGACTAAGCGAAATGGAATAAAATCAGTGTCGTGGTAGCCATTTTTAAGCTTTAAGAGTTTCAACGTGCAGCCCATACCCGACACCACAGCTGGGAGCACCATATTGCCATCAAGCCAGAAGGTGGATTCACGGGATGGGAGCGCTGAAAACAGACACCACAGGAATGGTTAAGTCAGTTTTCCAAACCACTTTCTACAAGTAGCTGCTGCTTTTCCCCCCATAATGATTCCACTATGATTAGCTTGCTAGGTGAGAACTCCCGGGCAAACACCCAAGTGTCCCCGGAGTTTAGAATAACCACCAAAGTACTGGGTCAAGGTTGGAGGCGATGTGGACAAAGGCTAGTGTCATTCCCGTCCAGCTGGTAAGCGAGCCACCGTCCAGGTTTCCATTATGGGCCTCGTCTTCCAGGGTGGACACCTTTGTCCTTATAATTAGATTGATAAAATGCAATCTCACATTCTAACACATATCAAAATATATTTGGTGAGGAATGGTGTCTTATGCTACCAATTTCTGCTTTTTTTGCTCATAGCACAAAATTTCCTACTTTTTGCCAAAACCTTACTATGTAGCTTTTTAACTTAATTAAATATATAGGCAATTACTGACACCATCTGTCTTCATAGAAAAAGAACAGGAAGTGACACAAAAGACTGGAATTCTGAAGGGGATCCTTTAACAAACAAAATCTTCTGGTTCCACCGTAGTAGTGTTTATGTTTGGGAGCCCTTTTGTTATTTAAAATCATTTTTGTATTTTAGAAATAATGAGTTTGAGCTATACTTAAAATGTGGTGGCATTGGTATGATTTTTTAAAAAGAAAGTATCAGGTAATCCATTGCTTTTTCCGTAAAACAAAAACTTAAACATGTTGTTGAACATCTGTTACTAGTACAGTCAAACACAGCACTTAAAATCCCTGAAAACCTTTATAAAGTTACATGAATCTTTTGCATAAATAGAACTGTTTTAGCAATATGTATATTCCTTTAAACATGGATTTCGCTTTCTTAAACATAAGATTCATGGTGCTCCGTCATTCCAAGCCCTTACGTGTGAATGAATGAAAAGTCTTCCCTTCGTGAAGGCACTGCCTTCCTCTGCCACACCACATTCCTAGCCCACCCCAGAGTGCCTACCAGAAGTACGTCTGTTGGTTTTGGGGGGTTTGGGGGGCAGGTACTGGGGATTGAACTCAGGGCACTCAACCATTGAGCCACATCCCCAGTTTTTTGTTTGTTTTTTTTTTTTTTTGAATTTTTTATTTAGAGACAGGGTCTCACTGAGTTTCTTGTGCCTTGCTAAATTGCTGAGGCTGGCTTTGAACTTGTGATCCTTCTGCCTCAGCCTCCAGACCCACTGGGATCACAGGCGTGTGCCACCACACCCAGCAGTAGGTCTGTTTTTTAACCTTTCTAGATTTTTCTTCAAATGTCTAAGTATGTAAATGATATTAAATCAAACCACATGTATTTGATCAGGCAGAGTTAGAAATCAATCAAGTCCAAATAAACCAACAAAATTCACTCCCCTTAGGGAGAGCATCTCAGGAAATGTAAGGAAGGGCCAGGAATTCTCTTAATGTTGGCAGTTATCACCAGGGAAGACAACTGTGTCCTCCAGTTCTTCTCTGGGTGCAGGGAGTGTGTTTGGAATCCCTTGTGGCTGCAGTGAAGTTCCCCACCCTCTGTAAACACAGAGGAAAGAGGTCGTTTCTAAAGGGCTCAATGTAAAGACACCTTTCAAAGAAAAAGCACCACAACATGTTGAAGGACTTGACCTCCCAAAGAATGTGCCATCCCAGATCTTTGGGGGGAAACTCAGTTCAAGCATTTTGCATTTTTTATCCACTTGTTGTGAAGAAAATAAGTAATTTTACAATTATTTTTTACAAATTGCCTCGAAGACTGTGTAAAAGGCTAAGCACATAGAAGCAGAGCTGAAACTAAGAATCATATGCTTATCCAGCCTTCTAATATACTCTCCAGAGAGGAAGTTTTATGTCAAGAAACAGCAACTGGCATGGAGGCTGAGGCAGGAGAATAACAAGTTCAAAGGCAGCCTCAGCAACTTAACAAGGCCCTAAGCAACTCAGTGAGACCCTGTCTCAAAATAAAGAGTAAAAAGGGCTGGGGATGTGACTCAGTGTTAAAGCACCCCTGGGTTCAATCCCTGGTATGGGAAGGAAGGCAGGAAGGAAGGGAGGGAGGGAGGGAGGAAGGAAAGAAGGAGGGAGGGAGGGAGGGATGGGAGGGAGGAAGGAAGGAAGGAAGACAGTTTTATTTCAATGTTTTCACAGTTCAGTCACATTGTAGCATGCATCAATTGTATCAATCATTTCTTTTTCATGGCTTCATAACATTCCATTGTATAGATGTACCACATTTTATCTATTCTCCAGTTGATGGATATTTGGGTTGCTTCCACTTTTGACCATCATACATGCTGTTGCTCTGAACTTTCATACACTATTTTTTACATGGACGTGTGTTTTCATTTCCCTTACTTATAGACCTTGGGTTAGAACTGATGGATCATTGGGCAACTCAAAGTTTAATTTTTTGAGGAGCTGCCAAACTTTTTTTCAAAGTGGTAGTACTATTTTAAACTTCACTAGCAGTATACGAGGGTCTGATTTCTCTTCATCTTTGCTAACTCTTGCTATTATCTTTTTTATTTCCGGCATTCTTGGGGAAGTGAAGTGCTATCTCTCGTGTCTGTGCTTTTGAGGAAGATTTTGCCCTCTGTGTTGTTTAATTGAATCATCCAACAAAGATTTATTGACACTGCTTCTATCAGGAGTGCTGTGCTAGTCATTGTGTGGGAAGGAAAACAGAGAACCATGTTCTTGGTTTCCTTCTCCTCTCTGGAAACTCCCTATTGTAAACAGACTTACCTTGGACTTGGAATAGAGAACTCTGAGCTCTTCTCTGAGCTCTGCTCCAGACTCGGTCTCTTCCCTTCTTGGAGCCCTTGTACTGCATGGCTCTAAGGGGCTGGGCTACACCAACTCCAAGGCCACAGTTGTGGCAATACGTGTTTCTTCATACATCTTCTGCAACAAAGATCATACTTTATGAAAGCTTCTGGATTCCAAGAGCTGTCAGGAAACCGGGAAGGAAAGATGAACTCTGCTGCCCATTCATCACACTGATTGGGGCCAGGGCTCCCTGCTCATCCTCACCAAGACAGAGCCTGACTGGGCATGGCAGTCTGCAGGCTGACAGTCACCGTGCACAGGGTCCTTTCCGCTGGGAGCTATGTGACATGAGCTCTTCTGCTTAGAAAGTCCACACAAAAACCTTTTGGAGATCATTTGTAATAGCATTAAAGGAGCACTTCCCCACAAAGCGAATCACTCACCAGCCCCAATGTTCATATCATGAAAATTAAAAAAGGATCACATTCAGGAGGGGATCACAGTGCTAGGTTGCTATGGGAAGAACAGACACTGTTATTAGTCCTACAAACCTGTAATGGGTTATAAAGATTGGGTTTTTGTATACTAGAGTTGAGTGCTTCGTGTCAAAATAAGAAAGGGGTCTTCCAGAGAATTCATAGTAAAAAAGCAAAGAAATAAACAGGAAAAAAAGAAAGAAATGAGTATGTGATTCTGTACCCTGGGAATATAAATAATCTCAGTTAAGCTATCAGTCTTGAAAACAACAGAGGGAAGATTTGTGATTTTGTTTTTACAATGATGAAAAAGAGAAGTATAGCAGCTGATAATACAAGTCTATAGTTCAAGATTTTTTGTTTTGGGTACCCTTGTTAATTTTAAATATAGTTGTGGTTCATCCTGCAAGAATTTCCAAAGTGACAGAGAGGCTTCTTGTACTGTGTGCACACACACACACACACACACACACACACACAGGCTTATTAATGCTGGTAATTAGATGTCATAGAGCTGGACCAAGGGGAAGAACTTGGCCTGGGATCCCTGTTTTCCCCCTAATTATGGGACCTGATCAAGTTAGTTCACCTCTCATCGTTATCACCCATAAAATGAGAAGGTGGGGTGAGGAAGGTAATTCATAGTCAGCCAGGAAAGGGCTGTTGAAGAACTCCCGAGGCCCTGAATGCTTTCAGTTTTAGAGATTTCAGCCACCCCACAATACATCCAGTGTGTTAAAATGCACGTGTTAAAATCACGTAATGTGATTTAGACATGACTTCATAAGGGTCGTGCTGCATTTGATTGGCATGTTCCACTTTGTGGATACTTTTTAAACACTTAATGTTTATTTTGCAGTTTTCACATTTGGGAGCCAGTAATGTGTTTTTTGTTTTGTTGTTTTGTTTTTGGTATCCAAACATTTTGGAGGCCTTTGAAAATCATGAGGCCCTAGGCATGGTGGACCACCTAGCCTTGAGTGCTCAGTGTCAAAGCCCAGAATTTTTGCTGCTTCTGACCCCAAAGAACGAATGTAAGACAGTGTCCTGGGTCGGTGATAGAAATGATGCCCTGGTGGCTGAGAGACAGCCTTGTGGAGCTGTGACTGAAGTCATGCCGAAAAGGATAAACAGCATGGACAGAATCAGAGGGGAAGACCTCCAAGATGAATACCAGGAGTGTGGGGTGCTCACTGGGTGACTGCCCCACATGACCACAACAACAGGTCCCCATGGCAGCTCCAGGAGCCTGGGCTATCCCAGAAGTCGCCACTAGGTGGCAACAGGCCAAGAAGCTGCTGTCCCCTCTGCCTACTGATTTTTTTATGAAATGCAAGTATCTCATTAATATCATAAGCATATTAATATTTTACTCATTAAAATTCTTACCGTGCAATGTATCCCTTCTTTAAAATTAAGTACCAAGTGTGTAAGTGTGTTTACCACAGTGGAGATCTCAGTGCTGTAAGGCATTTCAATGATCCAAACAGGGGGAAAAAGATGTCCTTTATTAACTGCCTTGCAAGAACACGGTCTCCTATTGAGAGATGGGATTCTGACGCCTGTTTTTCTTCCCATCTCTGAGAAACTTTCAAGAATTCCCAAGTCAAAGGTCAAGAAATGAGTTCTCCTCCTTGCCCCCACAGTGGCTGGCTCACACACTATCTCATGAAGTCCCAGAATCTTCACGACAGCCCTTGGGGACAAATGCCATTGAGCTGGTATTCACAGATAAGGAAACAGGCCCCAAAAGGGGAAGGAAGTTGCTCAAGACCATGCAGGCAGCAATGGCAAGGTCGGCACTCCCAGCCAGGCCCTATAATTCTAGCCCAGAGATCTTTCCAATCCAAGGAAGCCATCCACCTCCCACGAGCCACAGTCCTCTTCAGTCCCCACCATCTTCAACTTCTGTCATTTCTTTCCCCCTACCCAGCTGCCCCATTCTCTTCAACCTTACTTCGCCTCAGCCTAACCATGGTGAGAAGCAGTGACCTGCCTCCTCCAGTGTCCCCTCGGGAAAACCTCAGGTCCTATAACCTCACCTGTGTGCACAGGGAGAGCCTGAGCCACAGGCCTGACAGTGACAAGAGAGGAAAGGCTGCCTCCATATCAGGGACTGATTCTGCTTTAAAACTGCAGCCCAGCCCAGTCTCGGCTCCAAGTTATACAGTCGAGCAAGGGGAAGCGGTGCCTGCTGTTTCAACCCCCCTCCAGAACACTGACCAACAGAGGAGTCTCGAACATAGCACCCTCAAACCTGCAATCTTGAGCTTACCCTCCCAACTATTCCAGTAGCTGTCGCTGCTCTCTGGAAATGCTAACTTCCTCCTTTCATTTTCTGCAGGGCAGAAGTCTTAGCAACATCTGTGATTCCTCTTTGCCGGACACCCACATCTGACCCCTTGACTCCACCTTTTAAATGCATCTGTAACATGCCCATCCTCCCGCCCTCCACCTTCATCACACTGCGGAACCTCTGTCCTCTCTCACTCATATTACAACAATAGTTTCTTAACTGGACTCCCTTTCTCCATCCTGGCCCCTCATGTTATCTTCTCCCTCCAACCAGAGTCACCCTTTAAAAGTAGAAGTTGGATCATGTCACCCCTCTGCTCAACGCCCTCCAATGAAGTCCCCACCTCGACAGTTGTACATGGGAAATAAGTCTTTAACTTGGTAGTTAGCTAAACCAGAGGGACAGAGGGACCTTGGCCTACCCATGGTTGGATTATCTAACAACCAGAGGAGCTGGACACACAGGCTGCCTTTTGCAACTTAGCCACGCTGTGGGGACACAAGGGTTTGAGAGATGGCTTGGTCTTGACCTAGAAGGAATCAGGTGATCCAATGGTGGGTTTCCTGTTAAATTTGGTTCTGTCAATCTGATCAAAAGCAAGGGCATAGAGGTGATGCACCAAGGCCTCTGCCAAGGAGGATGGGCCTCTTTGCCCTGAAGGTCAGAGACCATTTCTATGGTAGATGAACTGTCAGTACTGTTTCTCTCAAAATTGGCTTAGTTGGAGAAAAAGTCTTTTAAACTTTTTTCACAAGGTGGGTAAATCATTACAGCTCCCAGTTAGCCTCATAGGTACATCCGATGTAGAGGGAAAGTCCGCCAGGACTGTCATATTCCAGTGATTAGCAGAGGAAAGTGTGACCCAGAGAGGCAGCCTGCTGTGAATCACAAATAAGTGTCTCAGACCCTGATGCCAAAACCTTGAGACTTCAGCAAGCCACTTATCCTGTCTGGAGCCTCAAGTTCTTCTCCTTACAAAAAGAAAAAGATAAAAAGGAGAAAAAGAAAGGAGGTGGAGGAGGAGAAGTTGAAGAAGAGAGGGAGAAGGAGGTGGAGAGGGAGGGGGGAGGAAGAAGAGACCTTGAGATAAGTCTGTAAAACACCTATGGATTCAATGTTATTTGATCTATGAATTAGTCCCTCCTTGTCATACCTAACCCAGTGCCTGTAAAGAGCAGGTTGGCCAGAGTCAAGACCAAACCCTTTGTTAGAGAACTTTATTTGCACTTGGAGACAGTCACAGAATGTAGGGCCTGCGCACATCTGCCTGCATCTGCGTGCTCGGTCACCCATCCATCCTGCCTGTCACTGGAAAGAGGCAGAAGCAGCAGGGGTGAGCAGGCGGCCTCCATCTGCCTGGAACACCTAAAGCAAAAAGGACTCTGTACTGGGTCTGTTGCCCATCCCTCCCCACACAAGAGCATGTTATTACCTTGACATCCCAAAGAACCTGGGACCAGAACACGCCTGCCTGTCTGCTGGCTCTCAGGTGCCCAGGCTTCTGGGTGCAGCTGTAGTGAGCACACACCCAGCGCGGTAGCAGTCAGGTGGGTGGCAAGATGGGGCCTCAGCAGCACTCCTCCTCTGCCCCCACCTCCCACAGGCCCTACTTCTTTGCTGACGTTACAATGGACTTCTTTGCCAAATTTCCTAGTGGTCCCTATATAGAAGTTAACCAAAAAGAAGATGAAAACAATTTTGATATTTTTAACCCAAAGTATCATCATTTCTACATGCAATCCATATAAAATGTTATTGATAAGATATTGTACATTCTTTTTTGCATCCTCATCTCAGAAATCTGGCATGTCTTCTACACTAATAGCACATCTCAGTTTGGACCAACCACATTTCAAGTGCTCCACAGCCAAAGTGGTTCATGGCTACCCTAATAGATGCCCCCATCCACATAGATCTAGAATATGTATGAAGTCTATTTGCAATGGTAGTTATAATTCTGCTAATGTTAACATTGATGGTTAGCATTCTGTTATAGTCTCATGTAGTCTTTTGTATACATATTGTTTTGCAAAGCTGATGTTCCATATGTAAATTTTTTTTTTTTTTTTTTTTTTTTTAGATTGGAAAAAAAGGGTATATTTAGAATTAGACAGCTGGACTCTGTTTAGATGATTCCAATTTTGTTGGCAACATCCAAAGCATCATAATCAGGAGCCAGTCGAACGTATGCCTTTTTTTCTCCATCAGGCCTGATCAGGGTGTTAACCTTGGCCACATCAATGTCATAGAGCTTCTTTACAGCTTGTTTGATCTGGTGTTTGTTGGCTTTGACATCCACAATGAACACAAGTGTGTTGTTGTCTTCAATCTTCTTCATGGCTGACTCAGTGGTCAGGGGGAATTTGATGATGGCATAGTGGTCAAGCTTGTTTCTCCTGGGGGCGCTCTTCCGAGGATATTTGGGCTGCCTCCGGAGCCGCAACGTCTTGGGTCGCCGGAAGGTAGGTGATGTGCGGATCTTCTTCTTTTTATGGCTGTGGACACCCTTCAACACTGCCTTCTTGGCCTTCAAAGCTTTTGCTTTGGCTTCAGCTTTGGGAGGGGCAGGAGCTTCCTTCTTAGCTTTCGGCGCCATCTTGGTAAAAAAAGCCCATATGTAAATTTCTATCATCTTGTTTTTTGCATCCTTCTAAATCATCAAGTTATCCACAACCATCGTCTCTCATGATAATATCACAGACTGTCCCACCCTTGGGTGTGTCCTATTCTTCTTAATCATGGCCCAAATGTTGGACGGCTACCATTTTTCAGTATTAAGAAATGCTGAGTCGAATGCTTTTGTGCTGCTGTGTTTTTAAGGCCTTGATGTAAGTTTCTCTAACATTTAAGCCATTTTTAACAGAATGATTTTTTGAATCTCATCAACCAAACAGTAATCCACATGTGACATCTGACTGAGAGCTGGAACCCCTTTGGTCCTTGTCCTGCACCTTCGATACCTGATTCTGTGACCTAAAGCAAACCACTTCACTTCCCATGCCAGAGTTGCTCCATTTGTAAAGTAAACTGATCGCATTAGGTGATTCCAGCTCTAACCTTCAGTAACGTTTTCCCCTCTCCCTCACATCTAATCAATTAACCCGTCAAGCTAGTCATTATAAGTCATTATAAGCAAGTCATGTCAAAGCCACCACCAACATATTGTAAAATCCATCCACTCGTGCCATCCCTGCTCACAGCGCCTTTATACAGGCCACCCTCACTGCTCATCTAAGTTGTGATTCGGGTATTCAGTGGAGAGACATTCGGTCCTAAAGTTAATATACAAGTCCAAAATAAAAAATGAGGTGAAATAAGAGGCGAGGGAAAGCCTGGGTGGTGCAGAGGAGGTGCTCAAGGAATACTGGCTCCACTTGAATCTGAGCCCAGCCTGGAGACACACCCGGCTCCCCTCCAGCTCCCCTCCAGCTCCCCTTCCTTCCTTTTGGCTGGAGGGAGTTCAACGTGCAGCTTTGGGAATTGCGGATGCACCCTGCCGCTCCAGTCCCTGCCCTGCACGCTGGGCGCTTTGGGAAGACAAAGACTCGGCAGCCTCCCCTGAAGGGTTGACGGTCTAAAGGGGGAGATAGGAACCCCAGTACACAAAACAAGCATGCCTCAGGCAGTGTCTTCAGTGGAAAAACCAGATGGAGAGCAGAACAATTATCTGAGCAAATCAGGCAAGCCTGCTGTTGAGGAAAGGCTTAAGGAAATTTGTTCTACTATTTCTATATTACTTTGTGAACCAAGGAATTAGGGAGACCTGGAAAAGTAAACTACTTTGTTTCTGGAAAGTCCGGAGTTCTGGTCTGTACTCTTTCTCAAGCAAACTGTGAAAACACTTTTTGGTCTTAATGTCCTCATGGATGAAATGGAGCCGGGATGATCCCAACCTTACCCAAACCCGGTGGCCTATGGACTGAACTGCTGTGAGGTTGAACCCAGCGACTGCATCTGGGCACACCAGATATGAAATGGGAAGCTTGAGTGGCTCCAGAGACAGCCCAGAATGTGTCTCCTATAAAACTACTCTTCAAGGGATGCTTAGTAACCTTCAGTAACATTCGTATTAAACTTCATAATTTGTAAGACACTTTTGTGCATTTTCCCCCAAAACCCCATGTAGTCCATGTTATCATTTGTTCCTTTGACACCTTAGGATGCGGAGATTGAGAAAACCTCAAACTTGTTCAAATTCACACAGCTTCTCAAGGCCAGATGTACATAGACTCTCTGACTCTAGTTCTCCATCTCTGCCTGATACTGTGCTGCCTCCCTATTAAAATCCTCACCACCAGAGCATCAATATCAATAGCATGAATATTCACACTGTTTGTTATATACATTTCCCTTGGATCAAGAACACTGAGACATAATAGAAGCTCTAGGGGGAAGAAGTGCCTGGCATGGGAGAGCAGCAAGTTCACTTTCTCCCGTGAAGGAACAGTGACTGTCCTCGTCTGATTTACATTTCATGCCATACAGCAGGAAATATTTAAGTTGACAAATAGGATATTTACAACTGCAAGAGATACTTGGCAGTTAGTTTTTAACAATTGTTGCAAATGTGATTTATTTGCTATTATAAAAGGGCATTACTGTGCGAATATGACTCCCGAAATTAGCTTCAGTTTAGCAAGGGGCCTTGACAGCTTGACCCCTTAATATCCTTATAATGATGCCATTTACATTCAATGCTTACTCAAGTCACTCACTGCTAGATTTGTTTGAGAGGAGTCCACTCTAGGGCAGATGTATTATGTATTTTAACATACAGAGTTGGTGAGTGGTGTACTTGTAGGCTTTCGAAGAGGAAAGAAATATTTAATCAAGTCTTCATGAAAATGTGTTAGTTTCCAACTTCCTACAGTGAAAATGCATTACTGCTAATTACAGCATGCTGCAGAAATACAATACTTCATGTTTTCTCCACAAGACATTTCCATGGCATGGATTATATTAGACAAGAACATGCTCTGATCCTCTGCAACTTCAGCTTTTAATTTGACTGGAGAATCAGTACAGGATCAGTGCCATCTCCTCCACCAGGGAATGGGCAGAGGGTGGGCTCAGGGCCAGGCAGAGCTGGATTCAAGTCCCAGCACCACCACTTCCTAGCCCTGTGGGCTTGGGTACCACCCTGAACCTATTTCTTCATATGTCACATCAGGCTGTGGTTCTGGGGGTTATTATAAAGATCTGAGGTGTTCGTGAAGCACCTGGTACCCTGGACGTACCTGACATGTGGGAGCCAGTTGTGGTTTCGCTGCTTGTTTAAATGTCACCTTTGGGATGCAGCCCTGACTTCACTAGGTAAACCCAGTCTGCGTTTGCGTTCTGCTCCAGTAGTACTTTCTTCCATCGTGCTATTGTAGTACAGATTTTCATTGTGCTGTAACTAATTGAATCCGTGGGTATCCAACTCCACCTTCTTGATGGCAGGACCCGTTTACCTTTGACTCTCCAGTGACTGGCACAGTGACGTCCCTGGAGCATTGAACTGAGGAGGACCCTGGGGTGCTTCTGGATTCAGTGTGAGGTGGGAAATGACAAGGGCAATTAAAGTTGATCTGTCAGAGGAGAATCAGAAGAGGCAGCACACCAGCCATCTTCATCATTGTCAGTTTACTGCATAGTATATGCTCACTGAATATTTGTCCCAGGAATTAATAGACATTGCTCAGTTATCTAGTAGGTGACAGTAATGTTTAATTCATATGCCCATTTTTTTCTTTAGTGCATCCTAGTGTTCTTCCCTATTTTTAAAAGCATTTTTCATTTTTAATGCATAATTTAAAATGATGTGGGGTGGTCATGGGATATTCCTACACTCTCACAGTAGAATGGTGATGGAGCTGAGACTTATAGGCCAAAACATCAGTTTCCCTAAAGAATCATGTTGGGTTTCCCAGAGGTCAACATTGCTTTTTTCCCACAATCAGGGCAAACTACTCTCTTCTCATATTGACTCACTCTTTCCATCTCAGCCCCATTCACTCTGTACCCCTTTTTCTTCTCTGCTTAAGTTTCCCATCTCCTGACACATCTATCCAGTTTCATTTTTCCCAGTAGAAAACATTGCACTGAACACCTCTGAAATGCCCAACCATAGGCAGAAAAATCAAAGTAACATGAGCCTCTCAAGACAGGGCCCTCTGTTGATTGTATTTTCATTTCCACAACTTCTCATGTAACCTCAAATCCTCTGATTAGAATTGGACTCCATCCTCCAACTGAACGATGTAGAAACAGAAGCAGCAACATCTCCATTAAGTCCCCTGGTCACTGTGGGGTCTGGTCTACTGTGATTTGGTCTGATTAGGGGTGGCGGGGCTTCCTTGTCTCTCCCCATCTCACCCTCGCTTTCCCTACTCCTGTTTTTATCAGGTATGGGCAACGGACCTCGACATCTCATATAGTGACCAGCTGGCCCTGACTCAGCTCACCCTGTATCTGACAAATGGCCATCTGGATTGCAGTTTGAGCACCCTGAAAGTACCCCCCTACATTCCAAAGAAAGAAAGGAGAAAGCCCTGTAGCTCCCTGTCAGCATCGGTAAGCAGCAGACACTCCCTGACCGTTCCCACATTCAGCAGTGCTCAGCTGCCGTGTGCCAGGCTCCTTGACTAGAGAGAAGGCACCAGGCAGGTGGCTGAACCACCATGAGAGGGGTCTTGGGGAAGTAGGTGCAGCCAGAACAAGGGGCAGCATGTGTGGACATGAAGGGTCACGGGTTTCTATCTGGGTGTCCCCCTCAGTTCCCTGCACCTGCTGCTTCAGTGACCAGCTAGTTCTGACAAGCCCCACATTTTCTAGCCCCAATTTTTTTTTTAATGTCTTGTTTTAGTTGTAGGTAGACACAATACCTTTATTCTATTTTTTATGTGACGCTGAGGATCGAACCCAGGGCCTCACACATGCTAGGCAAGCACACTACCACTGAGCCACAACCCCAGCCCAAGCCCCAATATTTTTTAAGTTTTAAATCTCTTGATTGAATATTCTGCTCTGTTTCGAGCCCTCGGGGTGAAGATATTCAAAACCACACTGTCACTTTCCTCCCAGGCTTCCATTCAGAGGCTGATAAGAGGTGCCCTAGCACCACATCCAGCCAACAACAGAGGTCATGTTGGTTCTGGCTGCTGAAATGCCTCACCCCTGACCCCTCCTCTGCCTCCAGGAAGGTATTGCCTCCATTTCTGCTTTCATCATCTCACATTAGCTACTGGCTAAAAAGATTCCCTGTCTCCTATGTCCCTCGTCGTCTGAATCATACATTGCAGTCAAGGCGGCAAGGTAAAAGGCAAATCTAAGCGTGTTGCTCCCCTATTTGGGATGTTTAAAAAAACACCTGTGACTTTCAGGAAAATCCAACTTCCCAGCCTGGTTAATGAGGCCCTTCGCAATGCGATCCATCTCTTCTAACACTCACAGCCTGCCTTCTCATCACTAGCCCCTTGCTAGCATGGCTGAGACCTGCAGCTGGTTGAACTTTACCAACCTCAGCACCTGGGTATCCAAAGAAGGGTAGGTCTCCATGGAGAGACAGGGTGCTTGATCCAGCAAACTAAGTTGATTGTGGACAGAAGGATCAAAGGTCAAGAGTACCAGATGGCCCTTAGTGTAGGACTGTCTTGGGGCTCTCCTGCCACATCTGCTCTGACAACTGCCAAGGGTTCCTGTGGCTTCTATAGCAGCAGGCCTCAAGCCCTTTTTGCAAATGAAACTCCACTTGAAATCCAAATATAGAAAACAGATCAAAGAGGAACCCTAGTAGTTAACAGGACCCCACCCTGGTGTCCCAGAGATACCTCTTCAGAGCAGTGTCTCCTGCCTCTCAGCTGAACTCCTTCAGGTCTAAAAGACACCTCTGGATTTAAAGGACCCTGTTTGACTCTGGTCAGGCTTCACAGTCTCCCTAGGCTCTGCTTCAGCCTCCGGGCAGGGCTCAAGCAGCTTCTCCCTTCTCCTTCTCAATCCAGTTGTCCTGTGAGTTACCCAGCCAGGACCTCATTCACAGGAATCTTCTGGATGTCTGCTGATTAAGAAGAGAGGCCAAGTATGACTGGGGAGGAGAGATTAATTAGGCCCCAGGACCCCACTGAGAATCAGTCTCCCAGGTCCACCCCAACTGTGGCCTTCATCCTCACTAAAGGGACCTGTGAACTCCAGTTCAGTGCCAGAGCGGGAGAGCAGTAACACGGGAGTCCTTCTGACTGGTGAACCTAACTGCAGGACACTTCCAAAAGGAAGCTGGAAGCTCAGTTGTTATTCAACACAAGCCTTCCGAAGACAACTCACCACATTTAAGGAGTTTCAGAAAACTATAAGCAGAAGTTGCATTTTGAATTAGAAGCACTCGGGCTGGGGATATAACTCAGTTGGTAGAGTGCTTGCCTTGCGTGCACAAGGCCCTGGGTTCAATCCCCAGCACTGCCAAAAAAAAAAAAAAAAAAAAAAAATTAGAAACACTCTGCTATCTCCATCTTGCCTAGAGGTTTCATTCCTAGCTACAGGCTGCATATGGGACCTCTCCTGTGATCAAGAGTATTAAACTCCTTTAGGAACTGCCTGCACACAAGACGGAAGCATTAGGATCTTCAATAATTAAAATGTCTCTAGGATCACTCGGAAAGTGATACAGTCTCTGATGTGGGGATACATTCAAAGGGCTTTTGGTTTTAGAGAGAAAAATGGATGCACTCGCCCGGGTGCCATGTGCTTGTGTGTGCACATGTGATTGGTGGCTGCTGCTTTTTTTTTTTTTTTTTTTAAAGAAGCATGTCCAGATGCATATACAGCACAGTTTGCAACCCACTGAAGCCTCCTGAGCAAGTGTGACAGACTGTGATGCTGTCAGGCTCACAGTGGACAGCCCCTTTTGAAGACCAAAAAACACAGAGGAGGGCTGGGGATATAGCTCAGTTGCTAGAGTGCTTGCCTTGCAAGCACAAGGTTCTGGGTTCAATCCCCAGCACCACAAAAAAGAAAAAGAAAAAAAAGAAACACAGAGGAGAGCACCATGAGAATGAGCGCATGTTCACAGCTAATGGCTATGACGCACTCCCAGTCCGAGCCTATTTCTTTAGCAACGTGCTACACAGAGAAAGGAAAAAAAGAAAAAAGAAAAAAAGAACTTTTCTGGACTCTCAGAAAGGACTCAGAGTTGTCCCATATCACAAACAGGTGGCTGGACTGTTTAGATCTGACTAGATCAGATGAACCAGCTCCAGATGCTGTTTCCCCCACAAAAAAGGGTTTGGAGGGTAGACAAACCTGCAGGTGAGAAACCCCAGACATGCAAGTTTTAGAAATAAGCAAGAAATCGCTTTTTAATTTTTAATTAACATCCTGTGGGAATCGGCATAAATCACCCCCTTTTTCTGTCCGTTTTCACTGGGCCCCTCTTTCTGGACCCTCCGAGCCACCGCTGGCGAGTAGCCGAAAGGGAACATCTTTCTCAACGTCTTAAAGCCACCCAAGTCATTTATACACATCTTAACAGCACATGATCTGTAATGAATGATTAAGTAAAACCTTTTGTGTTAAATTATGATGTTAATAATGATTCTGTCTCCTGTAATTTATTATGAATTCTCAAATGCTTTGGGTTTGATTTTGATAGAATGCAACAACAGAGTTTTATGCGCTGACTTTATTTTTAGAACTCCTTCTTTGAAGGCACACATTTCCCCACTACTGCTGCTACTGTAATTATGTACAAAACCAATCACTCATTAGAGTTAGGATACATTATCTTCTAGACAGATGAGGCTAAATAAGCAACACATTAATAATTCAGAGAGCAGTTCATTATGCATGTGGATGCCTGCTTCGTAACTGAAATAAGAACCTCATCAGCCTCTGCCAACCCTTAAACAATAGTTTTATGTTATTGCAGCCACATTCCAGTTTACGCTTGTTAAACTGCTACTTGGATTATTTTATCAAACATTCATTTATTTGTGGTCCCTTACTGCCGAGAACAGATTTTGGAAGCTCCTTTTTTAAGTTAATGATTTGAGCAATGGGTGTTATTAATTCTCAGAATATTATAAACATGATTAATTTTCAGGCAGAGATTTATTACATAAGGATTTCAACTATGTCAACTGAAATGCATCACTGTCAAAACAAGTATCATGGCGAAAATAGAATATGCTCCACACTTCAAATACTGGTGCTCAGAACTAAATCAATTTAAATTGTGGCTGAAGCAAAATTATATTCTCCAGTGGAAAGGAGTATTTCGAGCTTCCTTTATTTAGCTTGAAGCACTCTTGTTAGATGGTGATTTAGAAAGGTAGTTTAATAAGACTAGACTTCTACTAAGAATGCTGTGTCTTTTATTTTTTTCCCATTTTCATAGAAAAGGCTTAATTCTGAAATTCCCACACGTTCCCCATGTGGCCAGTGGGAATCTGGAGTGAAGAGCACTGGTCTGGGAATCAGGCATCATGAGTTCTGATCTCCTCTCTGGCCTCAGTTTCCTTATTTTTAGAAAGGGAGGCTAAGCGATGCCCAACATCTCTTGAGCAAGTTGATTTCATGGGGCCTGTAGGAAGGGGCTCTGTTCCCAGCCCATCTGGAGAGCCTCAGGCACTAGGGAGCATCTCCTGGAAGGGAATATGGGAAAGGCCTGTCCTCTGCACTGCAGGCTTTCCTGCATGGAGCTCTTCCCCACCCCAGAAACTTCTAGAAAGGGGTAATATTGTTATGACAGGTCATATCCTAAGTCCCCATCAGCCATCACCTTCACTGTATCAGTTAATACTTTCAGCAAGAATCAAGTGCAAGTAAATTCAGCAGGTATTTATTTACTCAACATCTATTTGTGCCTGGCACTCAACTAAACACAGAAGCTGGGTGTGGTGGCACACACCGGTGAGCCAGTGACTTGGGAGGCTGAGGCAGGAGAATTACAAGTTCAAGGTCAGCCTCAGCAACTGAGTGAGACCCTACCTCAATGTAAAACATTAAAAGGGCTGGGGATGCAGCTTAGTGATAGAGTGTCTCTGGGTTCAAGTCCTAGTGCACACACACAAACACACACACACACAAAACCCCACAACGACCAAAAACTAACCACAGGACACAAGGACAAGCAGCAAAGAACTCCAGGTTTATTGAAGGACACAACTAAGCAGCAGATAACTAGGACACATATGTTAGTATGATAATAATACCCAGAATGCATTCAGCCCTTCTCCACATCAGGTATTTGATTACAGGCTTTACATGAATCTTTTTACAACCCAATATATTAGGCAATTACTGTTATTATGTTTATTTTTAGATAAGAAGATTGGGGTTAAGAAATGTTAAGCAACTTGTTAAAGGTTGCTCAGCAAGCAACTGGTGAAGCCAAGATTTAACCTCAGGGTTGTCAAATTTAAAGTCCTGTATATTTAACCCCACTCGCCCTAGCCAAGAGTCAGGGATCCAGCCCCAGAGGAGAGGAAGCTCATCCCGAGGAAGTCTCTGGGTGAGGCCAGAGAGGAAACTCTTTCTCGGAAGGATTCCTCCCCTGTGGGGTGAGGATGTTTCCAGGCATGTAGCCATCAGGAGCTGGCTTCTCGTCTGCTCTGAGCTCAGCCAAAACTCAGCAGCACTGTGGATTGAATGGTTGTGGAAGAGTTTTGGATTTTGGAAGGGAAACAGGATTTCAATATAAATAGAAAAGATCATATCACCTAAACCATGAGCCCTAGAGACAAGCTTGAGTATATTTTTCTAAAAATAAACATTTTCCACAAAAAAAATACTTATGAAATAACATTTTCAGCTCTTGTTTTCAAGATCAAGCTTAACACACTCTTATTCAAGTCTTTGAGGTACATAAAATCTCCATGATTCAAAAGGCAAGTCCTTCTGGCAGCTATCAAGTCCATTGCTCTGTTCCCACCCCACCCCACAAAGATTGCCTCCACTTCTCCATTGAGTATGCTGTCCGCAAATCTTTTTGTATAGACAAGTAAATACACACACAGAAGA
Organism: Glaucomys volans; assembly: GCA_020662805.1. NCBI lineage: Eukaryota > Metazoa > Chordata > Mammalia > Rodentia > Sciuridae > Glaucomys > Glaucomys volans. The sequence continues at coordinate 360,110 of JAJEJO010000365.1, forward strand.
ACTCTCTCCACCTTTATAACCACAATGTACCCTATGATACACATTTCTGAATATAACTTTTTTCTCTGAAGCTCTTTCTATACGAGTTCATTAAGAATGTTCTCATTTAACAACCACATATTATTCCATTGTATACCTGTGCCATAATCTGGTTATCCTTTCCTCTATTGGCAGATTTGAGGGTTGTTCCCAGTTTTCATACTACAAACAGTAGTATGAAATAAGAAACTGACGCCAAGCAAAATTAAGTGAGCTGCCCAAGGTCATAAAGTTATAATTAGCAAAGCCCAGGTCTTCTGACTCAAGTACCTTTTTGATGAAATGGCTTATTGGTTGGTTGGTCTGTTTTTATTTTAAGTAATAGTTTAATAAGTGATAACCACTAATATTTGCTGAGTGCTCACTATGTGCTGACACTTCCAAAGTCTCTCCATATTCACTCAGTTCTCACTTAGTACCCCTGTCATCTGAGCTATCAGGCTGGAGAAAAGGCAACCCTAGACAATCAGCTGTTTTATTTCCATAGAAACTGTGGGGTTGGTTAAGTCTTTATAAAAAGTAGATGTATTCTGTAAGTTTATCTTTCTCAGCATATGGTAACACATTTATTGAGCACCTAATATATGCCAGGAATTTCATCCAGCATCAGGGATACAAAGACATTTGCAAAGTCCCCATCCTTGAGAAACCGAAAGGAGATACAGAAGAGACTTTGATATTAAAATAGCACATACACAAGGAAAACCCACAAGGCCTCCTGTAGGTGTGGTTTGAGTGACAGACTCCTGGCCTACTGCTGGAGTTCTTAGGGGAGATGACCTTGGACTAGCAGGTCCAGGGGATACTTGGTAAGTACATAGAACTTGGTATGGCCTTAAAAATGAGAACGATCAGTAAGAGACCTCCCCCAGCAAATAGGATGGAGTCTGAAGAGAAATGATCTGTAAAGAGGCAGCAGTGAACTAAGAACAGAGAATCAGGGGAGGAAGAGATAAGGAGATGCTAGGACAGTGCAAGCCAGGAGGTGCTCACCAAGCCAGCTCCTAGATTTCATCTTGAAGGCAAGAAGGAGACATTGAAGGCATCTGAGCAGGAGAATGACCAACCTGGGGTTGTAGAAAACCATCAATCTGCTGGTAATGCTCAGAATCCCAGGAGACAGAGGCACCAGTCAAAGAAGGAACAACCTGGGGAATTACATTTATTGTAGGTCCAAAACCCTGTTTAAAGGAACTGTAACAAAAATGGTAGCTATCATTTAGCAGGTTCCAGGCACAGTGCTAGGTCATAAGAGAAGTTAAATGATATGTTCAAGATCACACAAATAGTAAGTTGCCCAGACAGGTTTTAAAGATCAGCCTTCCTGATTCCACACCACCTTAAGCTACAGAATTCTGCTTGCATCCAAGTCTCCAGCACTCCATGACAATAAAGGTCTGGACTGGGTTGGTGATGGTAACAGAGAAGATGCAACAACTGAGAGACATACCAAATATCCTGACTCTTCTTTTGGATTCTCAATGAATTTCAGGCTCAGGTTCAGCAGGAGGTGGGATTACAATCTGCATCCACAGAGAGGAAAGGGCAGCCTGACCTAGTTGTTGTCTGGGAACCACGTACCACAGGACAGGGAGCTCTTCTGCTGTACTTTGGAGACAAGATACACAGCACTGAACTGATCCTATAAGCAGGTGCCTGTCTGTCCTGGCTGACTGGGGCTTGATCTTGATTTTGCTTGTTTATATAGTATTGGCAGCATAAGACATGTTTAGAAGACAAAAATAACCTTGGAATTATCTTGTGAATTCATGGCAATTACCATGCAATTACATGCTCAGTAACCACAATGGAATTCCAGAGTATTTACAGTTCACTGCCATGTGCAAACGCTCAGGCTTCTGGGCCTTCTGGGCCTTGAAGGCAGGAGCATGGCACAGCCTGGCATGGCAGGGTGGACAGAGCTGGTGGCTATGCCCATCCAGACTGACTAACCAGCTGAGCCAGAGCTTCTCTTGGTGGTTATGGTCACCTCACCAGTCACTCCTCCTTAGTCCATCAGGGCCACATTGTCCTCCAGGAGGCAAGGCCTGAAGAGATTGCCCTGAGTTGTCATTCCTGGGTATGGTGTGACCATCCTGTCTGCTTTGTAAATTACTGGCTTCCACCCTAAGTGCTCATTGACTGGCTGCCCCTTGAGTTATGTGTTTTGAAGAGTCTCTGAAGTCAGAGGGAAGCACTCTCCACCTGATCTATTTCATTTATTCATTCTTTCTCTCATTCAGTGAATTCTGAAGGCCTGCTCTGTGTTCCAGCATAATGCCCAGCTTGGAGATTCAGAAACCAAGAGACAGACAGGAGCAACTCATGATAGGGCAGGGCGATAACAATACAGTTGTGAGGCATGGGAGGGCCGAGTTGATTTTCTTTTGTCCAAAAGAAAAACAAATCCTGAGGAGGATGGAGAAAGTTGACCAATGGGTATAAGTCACAGTTAGTCAGGGGCAAGTAGCTCTGGGGTACTACCACCAGTATAGTGACCATGACTAACAATTAGGTACTGCACATTTTAAAAAGTCAGAAGAAAGGATTTTGGAGGTTTTCACTCACCCCCAAAATGATAAGTGTTTGAGGAGATAAGTATGTTTAACCTGATTGAAACATTATAAATGTATATAGATATCAAACATTACATCATGATACACCTTAATAAGAACTCTGATGTTTTTTTATATCAGTTAATTATTTTTAAAAATTCCAGTGGCTACAAATGGGACAATACTAATGGAGGTGCACAACCCAAGATGCATTAGCCTGTGGGGCCTAACATCTTAATAGGCATGGATTCTGCCTATGTATGGGAAGAGCAGCCTTATCAATGGTGTTGCTGATGACCCTCAGATAACAGCACTTGATATAAATGTTCACAAAGACACTCCACATGCGTGACCATGAAATCTGTGTTGTGGGTATGAGAGAGAGATACACAGGAGGGAAAAGGATGACATCCTCTGCTGGGCACTCAGCCATCCCCAGTTCTCTGTATGATCTTGGAGTCAGACAGAGCCTGAAGACTGACTGCAGATGAGTGTCAAGTCAGGTCACTAGGATCCCCCAGCCAGCTTCCTGCCATTGGCACCTCCTTTGCCTTCTTCTTTCCCAATTCACTGCACCTGGTTGCCCAGCACCTGAGGGTCCCTAAAGTTCAAGTTCTGAACCAGGAATCTTCATCTTCTGTGACACAAGGTTGCTTTATATGCAGTTCTTCAAATTTCTAGTTATCTCAGGAGAAACAGTCGATTGTCAGAGGCAAATGTCCACGTCTCATAAATGGCATGCTACAAAACTGTCAGGATTCAATGTGTTAATTTTTATGCATTCGATTTTAAATGTTATTAGGAAATATGTATGTAAAAAGCTCTTTGAGTCTACTGTAACTAGTCTCTTTGGAGTAGCTCCCACTGATGGATAAGCAAGATAAAGAATAAGTATTTCCCAAAGAAAGCAGTTAGTATCAAAATCCTAATATTGGCTACCTCTAGCAAGTGAGTTAGTTCAACAACTTGCTTCCAAAGGATATAATATGGGAAAGGAGAAAAAGTATCTTTATAGGAAAGAGACCTATAAAGTTCTGCAAAGGTGGCAGAAGCAATTGTAGCAGATAACAAAGGTGAGCATCATCAGCCATAAGTCATGTTGATAGTATGTATATTGGTCAGCTTTCCATTGCTAAAACAAAATATCTGAGATAATTAACTTGTAAGAACAAAGGTTTACTTTGCCCACAGTTTTGGGATGGTCCATGATCAAGTGACTCCATTGTTTTAGGCCTCTAGTAGGGATGACAGATGGTAATACCAGTGAGTAGGTAGTGGAGCAAAACCACTTTCATCATGAGCCAGGGCTCAAAGCTAGAGAGGAAGAGGAAGAGGTGCACTCCCACAGTCCTCTTTGAGGGTATGCCCCCAGTAACCTAAGGACAGCCCATGAGGTTCCACCTCCTAAAAGTTCCACCACCTCCCAACAGCACCACCATGGGGACCAGGACTTTCACACATGGAACTAAGGGGACATTCAGCAATCTATGGCAGCATGGACCCTTGATACAAGATGATAAAAATGGCAGTTTATTTGTGTGATCTTCCTCTCAAAAACACCCTGCTCCAGTCTCATCATGAGAAAAACACCATACAGACAAAAGGTTTGTTTGATAAAGTACCAGACAAGTACTCCTCCACATGCCAACATCACAAACAACAGGGAAATCAGTCACAGCTCACAAGGACCTACGGTGATAAGAGGACTGAGTGTAACATGATATCTTAGATGGGATCCTGGAACAGGAACCAGGAATCATAGGGAAACCAATGAAACCCAAATGAAGCACAAACCTGAGCTGAGTTAATAGTGATGTAGCAGCTTGGTTCCTGAGTGTGACAATGTCCCACAGTTCTGTAAGATGTCAATAACAGGGCAACTACAGCTTTTCTGCTTATCCACAGCTATTCTAATGTCCAAAGTTTGTTCAAATGTGTTTTCAAAGAGCCTAATTTTCAGCTGTGGCCTTTTCCAGTCGCCGGTAACCAGTCGCTATGCTGTGATGACCACTCAGCTGAAGCACAACAATCTCTCACTGGTTTTCCACTATGTCTTTCTCCAGATGTGTAAGGCCCACGGCATTGGCTATGACCTTGAGGTATGAAGGGTTACAAGTTCACCAGGGTGGGATCTAATACAGGCCTGCGGGTGCTCTAGATGACTGATAGCTTGCTGCCTCTTCCAACGTATTTTTTAAGGATTCATTTGGCATGTATTTAGAGGAAGGCGGAGGCTGGTTAGGGAAGGGCAGAAAGGCACTCCACCAGGATCAGCACAGTCCTGGGAAGTTCAGTTCCAGTCCAGACTTGCTCAACCACCTTGGTAATGCAAAAGCCCTGCTCTGGGCCACACTAGATGCCTTGATCTTGAAGTGAGCCCTGAGCTTCCTGAGCCTACTCAAAGCAGCTAGTCAATGAATATCCTCTTCCTTAGTCTGCTCAGACTTCCAGAAGAACACAACACTGACTGTGTGGTTTAAATAACAGAATTTTATTTTCTCAGTTCTAGAGGCTGGCAGTCCAAGTTTAAGGCAGTGGCAGATTTGGTTCCTGGTGAGGACCAGCTTCCTGGCTTGTAGATGGTCACCTTCTTGTATTCTCACGTCAAAGTGAGAGGAAAATCTGTCTTTTACCAATTCTAAAAGATCAGGGCCCTACCCTTATGACCTCTTGTAGCTTTAATCACCTCCTTGAAGGCCCTGCCTTGCATATAGTCACATAGGGGTTGAAGGCTTGAAAATGTTAATTTGGGGACAATATAACTCAGGCCATAGCATTCTCCTATTTACATATAACAATTTATTTCGTGAAGGAGTTCTGATTAAAAAAAGGGTGCTTCCCATTTTTGATCCCTGAACAGCTGCCTCATCCTACACAGTCTCCTCTCTGAACTTGTGCCTAGAGACTCATATGACTCTGGAGAAATGGTTCCTTGTTCTTCCACTTTGATGCAGATTTTCAAATCTCGGATATCCAGGGCTATTCTAAGACCCTGAGGGACCATGTACATGCTTACTTATGGAAGATCCAACTCCACAACAAAACATTGAAATAAAATCACCTCCCACATTAAACATAATGTATATATAATGACATAATAATTAAGCAGTAGCCAGTTGATTGAATGTTTTGATTTGCAGACAGTTCAATATCTATTAATTTTTAGTTGTCATACTTGAGAACCAATACAATTTTCAGGAGTCAAATATTTTTATAAGCCCTTGAAAAGCATGCAAATCCTTAGCATGGGGCCGACTGTGACAGAATGGCCTGGCAATACTTGGCAATCCCCAACAAGCTGCCAGGGCACTGTCAGGGTGCATACGGCCCTTTGGTTTGATTGATTCATGCTGGTTGCAAACACATATAATGGGGCTCATATTGCCTTGCAAATTACATTAAATTTGATAAAATACAGAAAGAATGAAAAAGCCAGATTGAACTGATTTACCTGAAATTAATTGTTGCATCTGCTACACTGAATCCCTTTGTAATTAGTTTTCAACCCCAAACCAATGAGGCTGAAACACAGTCGCATATCACAAGGTAGCTAAATTTAACTGTACCTAAATCCAAATCTATATGTTTTATTTTCCTCTAAAATATCAAAGTAGGGGCTGGCGATATAGCTCAGTTGGTAGAGTATTTGCCTCACAAGCACAAGGCCCTGGTTTAATCCCCAGCACTGCAAAAAAAAAAAAAAAAAAAAAAAAAAAAAAAAAAACAACACATGAAATATCAAAGGAGAACAAATTCTGTGAATAGGTGTATTGGGCAGGAAAAGACTCCTGCCTAAAAAAACCAACAAACAAAAAAACATGTTCTGTCCCTTTCTAGTGCCTGAAATCATTTCTAGAGATTTATTCTTGGGCTAAAGACTTTGCACTTGATTGGGGTTCTAGTACTCTTGAGAAAAGTAAAGCTGCAAACTCAATAAGTTGTTTACACTTTTGTCTCTGGAGTTGATCAGATCCATATCTGAGAACAGATTTTAGTGGGGAAAACAGATTGACATGGCCCAGGGGATGCAGGTGAAGGGCACAGGGAAGGGGTTTCACTGAGGGTCGCTGGAGAGAGCTACAGAAAGGGTGCACAGTGAGGCACCAAAGACAGCCAGCACAGTCTCAGAGACTCCCCTCCAGGTGGCCCGTGCTAAACAGCTCAGGAGGGATGAAAGATGAAACAGGAGAGAAAGAGAAATGTGGATCGAGAGTCAAAGAATAAGGGAACAACATGAAGAAGAGGATGACAGAAAAACTGAAAGATTAAAATCCAGAGGCTGGAAGAATTCATTTTAAAAAACGAGACGAGATAATCAGAAAGAAAAAAGAAAACAATAAACAGAAAAGGAGAGGTGGTTGGGAGTGGGATTACAAACTAATGTGAAAGGGTCATCTGACCACAGGGAATTTTTGAAAATTCTTCAGCAGTATCTTGCTTGATTTTTTTCTGAGATGGATTCTCATATTTTTAGACCCTGGGGTCCATCCCTGGTCAGAATTCTCTACTTTCTCTCTTGATGGCCTTTTCTTGGGGAGGCAAGTGATGAACCAGCATTTACAGAGCACTTACTGTGGGCCAGCCATGGAAACGAGCACTGTCACTTCACTGTCTCATTTATTCTTCATGCTGTGCTATAAGAAGGTATATTTCTGCCATATGACAGTGAAGATTTTCCCAAGGTCACAAAGACAGACATGTCTTGGAACTGACTTCTTTTTTTTTTTTTTTTTTTTTTTGTACCAAGGATTAAACCCAGGGGGACTGAACCAATAAGCCACATCCCCAGCCCTTTTTATTTTTTATTTTGAGACAGAGCCTCACTAAGTTGCTGAGGCTGGCTTTGAACTTGTAATCCTCCTGCTTCAGCCTCCTGAGACGTTTGGATTACAGGTATGCACTACCATGCTCAGCTGGAACTGACATCTGAACCCACAATTGTCCACAAAGTCAAACATGATTCTTTTACACCAAGGCATCTGATATGTGCCCTTTCCTCTTAATGACTGTTTTCCACTAAAATGTGATTACCCACCAGTCACAAAAGCTGGGATCCACTTCAAATGAAACTTTCCATTTAGATACCTCTTTCTTATGTGCTCTTAATCTGCAGAAGCAGACTCTTCATAGCCCCTGTGAAGCCACTAGGGAGAAATAGGTTTAACAATTAACTTCCCTAGCCAGGCATGGTGGTGCACAATGGCAATTCCAGTGACTAGGGAGACTGAGGCAGGAGGATCGCAAGTTCAAAGCCTGCCTCAACAATTTAGTGAGACCTTCAGCAACTTAGTAAGACCCTGTCTCAAAATGAAAAATAAAAAGGGCTGGGGATGAGGCTCAGTGGATAAGCGCCCCTGGGTTCAATCAATTAACTTCCATAAAATTTCATTGCCTCTTTGGGTTGTATTGAGTCTGAAAAGAAAATCATTGACCGAAATACCAATGTGAACTCTACAACCTCTTCTCACTCTTGGTTGAATTTAAAGTGGGTGCTTTTCCCTGAAAAAGGAAGTAAAATTAACAATACATCATTGTCAATGCTACCAAAAGAAGAATCCTTCAATGTTCTTATTCCTGAAAATTGTTTTTCTTTCGTTTTTCATCTTACAGTGCTGGGCATCCAACCCAGGGTCTTGCCCATGCTAGGCAAGTGCTCTGCCACTGAGGTACACACCCAGCCCTTTTATTTCCCATTGTTGTTCTCTGTGTGTGTGTGTGTGTGTGCGCGCTGCTGGGGATGGAACCCAGGGCCTTGTACATGCGTGGCAAGCACACTACCAACTGAGCTATATCCCTAGCCCGTTATTTCCCATTATTATCACAGAATTTCAAATGATGTTTCTTGTCCAAGGACTTAGGGGGGAAAAAAAAACAGAAAGAAATCAGATCATCCTACGGGTTCATTTTCCCTTGAATATGAGAAGGAAGCTTCACTGAGTTTGTAAGCAACTTGGTGGGTCTCATTCCTGGTATTTCTGTGATGTTCCAGAACACCCCCACTGATTTCCTAATGAAAGAAAGTTGTAACAAAAGCCATATGGAGAAAGGCGTCAGGTTTACTGCCTGCAACAGTGTGAGGCAGAGCTGGTCTCACACACACACACAGGCACTGTGCCATGGTCCTAAATAGTTCCACAACCGCCAGCCATCATTTCCTTAGACTAGGGTGTTGCCATGTGGGGAATCATTAGGGCCACTCAGTGATATTCTTGTCCCCCTCCTTCCAGGCATGTAACAGAATTATACTTCTTCAGCCCTCCCCCAGAGTTGGGGTTGGTCATGTAGCAAGTTTTGACTGGTGAAATATGAGCAGAAGTGAGATGTGTCCTTTTTATGTGGAACCTTTAAGAGTTGCCATATGTTTTTTCCTGCCTGGGAAAATCATGGAGGCACAGTGAGACACAGCTTTCTTCAGCCTGGTCCCTAAGGGAACCAATAGTGATCTACCTGAGGAGTGGAGGATGAGCAAGAACTACAGGTTTTGTTGTTAAAAAACAAAACAAAACAAAACAAAACAAAAAACCAACAACCAAGAATTGTTGTTGTTGTTGTTTTTTAATTCCTATAGCATAAACTGTTTGTTAGAGAAATTAGTATCAAAAGAAGGATGCTCTCAAAACAAAAACCTAAAATTTTGATATTGGCTTAGTGGTTCAGGCAATGAATTAAGAAGTGGTTCATGGAAACAAGAGGGATCAAAGTCCTTGTTGTGAAGTGGCTTGGCACAACTGACACCTTTGATAACTTGGAGGGCAAATAATATACTTAATGTACCTAAATCTTTAGAGAAGTGCTTGGAAAATATGATAATCTCTGTGTATGCTGAGCACTGTTGGTTGCATTTGGCCAAGTACACAAAAATTATGAGCTTCTAAATGAATCCAGCAATTTGCAAACAGAAATGAAAGGAAACAGAGAGATTCCAGAAACTTGGTATTTTATGAAACTGGAAAAGTGAAACTGATCTTGAACCTCAAAAAGGAAGTATAAAAAAATTAAAGGCTTTTGCACAACAAAAGTCAAGTAAAACTCAGGCTTGCAATAAGAGTCAAAGATTTCTAAAACCTACCATTAAAACCCCTGACTGCATTAAGGTATTCAGAGTAAGGATACAACAAAGATGATGGTGTTTGGCAAATGTTTTCATGTAAAAGAAATAGCCCAGGAAAGAGACAAAGGGCATGGCTCTCTTACTGACACCTGACAATGCTAAAGATACCTGAAATTGAGAGAAAGAAAGGCACAAAAACAAGAAAACAACCCTTTTTATATTTTATTTAGGGACAGGGTCTTGCTAACTCACTGAGGCTGGCTTTGAACTCTTGATCCTCCTGCCTTGGCTTCTCAAGATGCTGGGATTATAGCAGCCACCGTGCCTAACCTGAAATCAATGTTTTTGAGAGAACAAAGACAAGTATCAGTCTGAATTTAGAGACTGTCCTATTTAAGATTTGCCACAATTCTTGGACCTTTAATTATCTATAACCAGGAAGCAGATAAGAGTCTTAAAATTGTTACTGAAGATGTAATTTCTAATGCCCACTTCAAATGTGGCCAGATGATCATGAAGAAGGAATAAATTCCCAGGAGGCAGAGCAAGGGACCACAGAGAACTATGTCTCATCAAGCAAGTGGCATCAGGGCATCAGGCCTGTTCAAGGAACATTTCTCGCCCAAAGGACAGGGTCCTTGACACATCAGCCCAGTGGGTCTTCAGAACTGCTACAGAGCCCAGTCTTCTGTTTGTCTCTCTCTTACTTTTTTTTTTCCTTCCAAATAAGAATATTTAACCAGTGACCCTGTCTCTGTTCTCCCAATGTTTGAATGGCGAGGGCTGAGCAGAATTTTTTAGTTCATGTTTTCTCAGATCAGGGCAGCCAGACTTGATCTAGAATCTCCAGATTCATGGATCATCCATAATAATAACTTATAATAATATTTAAAAGTCTTTTAAACATTGTGAAATGTTTTCACATATTTTGTTTCATTCTTGCCATTATTTGTAGGATAAATATTCCAATTTTGTAGATGAGAAAGTTGAGGATTAGATCATTTTATTTGTTTACATAGCAAAGTATTGTTTACTATGATGCTAATAACTAGCCTGAGAAGAATCTTACACGAGAGTAAAATTTTAAATATGGTTGAAGCAGGAAAAAGTTAAATAAAAACAAACAAAATTCTCTATTAGCCTAAGATACTACCTGGGAAAACAGGCCTGAATAAGATACTCCAGTGAGGACTCTGACACCCAGGAATGAGGACAGGGAGTATATTGTCAGGGAAGTGAGACTGGGATGCGTGCGTAGATGGCGTTGCCGGGAAAAATTGTTGCCTACAGTGAGGTCTACATTGGTGAGCTGCTAAAATGAACACCCTCACCTCTCTCCCATGTAAAGTCAAATATTTACTTGTTTTATGGGGTGTTAAAGAATAACAACTTTGAATAAGCCCTTTAATTCTGTTATTCCCTCTGAGAACGTCCCTGGTCACCTTTCTTGGAGGGTTATGATGTCCTGTCAAACTGAGATGTTTCATTCTGGTTATGGCAAGGGAGATTGGATCCAACTAATTCTCTTGCCAAGAATGATTATGAAAGCTGGAGGAGTTTCAGAACACACACACACACACACACACACACACACACGTAAAAACTGCTTGAAGGCAGAGGAGGGCAACCCCAAACAAGTGGTATATGAGGAACTAGAGTCCTTAAGCATATAAGGTCATATTTATCCCAATTTTTCCTTTGAAGACATTCCCAAATTGTATTAGGGAATAGATCCAAATGGAAATCACGGTCTCATTGGGCTGAAAAGAAAGAGATCGGAGTCCAGAATTGTCAAACTGTTGCCAGGTACAATGGTGCCCGCCTGTAAACCCAGGGAATTGGGAGGCTGAGGCAGGAGGATCACAAGTTCAAAGTCAATTGCAGCAACTTAGTGAGCCTGTAGGTAACTTAGTGAGACCCTCTCTCAGAATAAAAAAAAAGGGCTGGAGGTGTGGCTCAGTGGTTAAGCACCCAGGGGTCAATCCCTGTGCTGCCGCTACTACTACTAATTGTCTAACTGTTGGAAACTTGAGAGTCAAAACCTAGAGAAAAGTCATCAAAAGAAAAGGCCCCAAACTTTGTGCTGTTTAAGTTACTGATTGACTCCTTCCTGTGAATGAACATCTCAAGACTCCCGAAGCTCCAGTTAAAGATCATGCAAACATTTCAAAGGGGCCTTAACAAACACTCCAAACTTTGAGTGGCAACTTCAGAAGAACAAAGCTCAAGAGTAAGGACACGTCTCTAGTACAAAAGAGCAAAGACAAAAAGAAAGGAGAAAAATTTAAACAGAACACATCCAACAACATCTAAAATCAACCCTTGATATGTCAAGATGATCTGCCAGTTCTCTGTCTGCCTGCCAAAAGCAAAACTTAAAACCCTCTTTGCAGGATAATAACATTTTCTAGAACCTCAACAATTTCCCATCTTCAGTGTCCAGCATGCAATAAAAGATTATAAGATATGCTAAAAGATAGGACAAAGTAATTTAAAACAAAGAGAAAAAAACAGAGAAAGACCCACGGGTGATTCAGATGTTGAAGTTATGAGACAAGAACTTTAAAATAACTATGATTAATGCTCAAGAAAATAGAGGAAAAGAATTATAGAATATTTTTTAGAGTAACAGGATAATTTGATCATAGTTCTAAATCTTTTTTTTATTATTTTTTATCTTTACTAAATCTATTTTTTAAAAGTCAAGCAAAAATCCCAGAACTTAAAATTATTATGACCAAAGTTAATAATTTAGTACATTAGTTGGAGATCAGAAAAAATAACTAGGAGACAAGTCAGTGATAATATTTTGAATTACAAAGAGAAAAAATAATGACAATAAAGAAAAGGGCTTAAATGATATGTGGAAAAAAGGAAGAGAAGTCTAACATTTATGTACCTGAGTGTCTCAAAAGGAGACAAGAAAGCGATTTTAAATAAATACCGAGATTTTTTTCAAAATTGGTGAAATATATCAAACTGCATATTCAAATCACACTTCAAATCTGAGAAGATAAGGAAAATCACACCTGGACACATCATAATTAGACAGCTAAATGACAAAAAGGAAGAGGAAATCATAAAAGCCCCCAAAATAATAAAGGGATGCTATCCTCGAAGGAGCAATAATAAGACTGATATCTGAGTTTTCAATGGAAACTGTAAAGGGAAGAAGACAATTGGATCATAATTTTAAGTTACTGAAAGAAAAAACCCTGTCAACCAAGAATTCTATTCCCAGGAGGGAAAAAACAATCCAATAAATGTCCACAGGTCCCTGGGAATGACATGTCTATGAACTTCTCTGCATTCAGGGATTAGGGGACAGATGGTGCCCTCCCTCAGCACAGAAACATTTGAACAAAGGGGGAAACGCAATTCTAAATGAGAACCACTTATTGGAGGTGACTGACTCTATTTGTGTTAATAATAGAGCCCTAGAACAGCACTGGACAACAGAAGGATAATGCAAGCCACAAATGTGACCACATAGATCATTTAAATTTTTCTCAGAGCAACATTTTAAAAGTAAAAAGAGTAGGTAAAGTTCATTTTAATGATACATTTTGTTAGCTCAATATATCCAAAATTTTCCATTTCAACATAATCAGTATAAAAAATTATTGAAATACTTTACATCTTGTTGTATTAAGTCTTTGAAAGTTGCAGTCCTTTCAAAACTGTGTTTTAATTCGAACTAATACCTCGAGCTCTCAGTGGCCTCATGTAGCTAGTGGCTACTACACCAGCACAGTATTTCCAGAGGTTGAACCCACACATTGTATTTAGCGTACCGGGGATTGAACTCAGGGGTCCTTAACCACTGAGCCACATCCCCAGATCTTTTTTGAGACAGGGTCTTGCTAAAGTCGCTGAGGTTGGCTTTGAACTTGTGATTCTCCTGCCTCAACCTCCTGAGCCACTGGGATTACAGGCTTGCACCACTACACCCACCTTGGCATTGTATTTTTGAAGCACTCAGATGATTCTAAGCATTGAGAGCCACTGTTCTGGTTCAAGGACTGTCCTAATGGGATTTCCTAAAAAGTGAGGAACTGATAACTGTTATCATATAATTCTCGTATGTGATTTCTTTTATCAAACCTCCAAAATAAAGTTTTCCTTTTTGGACTTCAGGGATGGGGATCTCCCAACTTCACAAGGCAGCCATTTCCACTATTGGATAATTCCAGGGTCGCATCTTATTTATTTGGAGAAAACTTAAAATTTTCAAAAAAAAGGGCAAAGCCACAGACATGAAAATAAATGCATGATAAATATTTTATTTAACAGGGAATTAAGCAGATGGTACAACCAGTTCAAAAGAAAATCCAAAAATCAAACATCTTTATAGATCAAGAATATTGAAATATCTCCCACAGAGTCTGTTGGATAAGGCAGTAGGGTCTGCTGTTTACAATACATCATTTTCCAATGAAATACAAATTATTTTCCACACAATGAATTTCTCCCTTTCTCCCCCCATTGCTCTTATATGCTTTTTGAATTCTGATATGCACGAGACTCACCTAGGAAGTGAGACAAAGTCCGATTCCCTGCCAGGGATTCTGAGCGGGGATGGTGCCCATGAAAATGCCTTTTTAACAGACACATTAGATGATGACTCTGCTGCAGGTGTTCTGAGGATCATTCTCAAAAAACACTGTTGTAGGACATATGTACCGTATTCTTGAAAAGGCCTTTTCAAATGTGCTTCTTAATATATTTGAAGGTAGCTCTAGTTTTGTTTTTTATTTTTTTTCCTTTTCTTTCTTTCTTTCGTGTGTGTGTGTGTGTGTGTGTGTGTGCGTGCGCATCAGAGAGAGAGAGAGAGGGAGAGAGAGAGAGAGAAACTAGAGATTGAACCAGGATTGCTCTACTACTGAGCTACAGCTTCAGCCCTTTTCAATACTTTTATTTTGAGATAACATCTTGTTAAATTTCTGAGGCTGGTCTCAAACTTACCATCCTCTTGCCTCAGCCTCCCGAGTCACTGGGATGACAAGTGTGCCCTGGCTAGATTTTGATTTGAATCCGTCTTAGTGCTCTTAGTGGAATGGATTTTCTTTACTTTGCTTCCAAAATAATAAGCTATTTCTTTTCTTCCCACTCAAATCTCACAGGACAGACAAGGAACCATTTTTATATTATATGAACACCTGAAAAGAGACCAGCTGGGCATGCTGTGAGTATGAAGTGTGTCTGTGGGATGGGTAAGAGAAGAAATGACTGCCACGTCCATAAAGAGTGGGGCTTCTCATGCACTTGAGCCACCATGTCCATTTATTGGAAGTCTACCTTGTTTTATTTAGAGCTTCAGGTATTTCACAAATGTGTTGGTCAAGGTTCATAAATATAATTATCTAAAATCAAAAGGTAAGAGCCTACATTTAACACATTCCACTCAAGCAAGGTACAACAAATCTGATTCACATGGGACCAGCTCAGAAGTTCCAAGAATTCCCATTGTTGAGGGCTCTGGTGATTTGGCAAGTGTTCCTCCAAAGGTCAGATCCAGTTTCTTCCCTGATGCTGTCTTCTTAAGGTATGCGCTAGGCAGCATCCTGCTGGAAGTAGTATTCGCCCCTCATCAATCCTCTTGAACTTGTGCAAATGTTCTGGTTTCTTTCCTTTGCAGCTAAAATGTGGCTACAGTTTGATCTAGTGTTTAAAGATTTAGACACTTCTTGTCATCCAGGAAGAGGAGATGTAGGGGGTTTGGATCCCCCACTCCAGTCTCAACTCAGGATCTCATAAACATGAAAAACTTGTTAAGAAACCTCCTCCACTTGGGTCTCTGCCCACCCTTTTGATATACTGCTGTGATAACAACAGAAATGAGACCTCCATCTATAACATCCCAGCAAGGGTGCATTCCTCTGCTCTGCCCAGGGGTTCACATCCAGGGTGATAATGGAACCACAGACACCTCTGGACAGGCCTAAGGAAGGAGCTACCCTTGGCTTCCTAGTGGTGTTCTGTCCCACAGCTCTCTCCCTTTCCCAAGCCTTACCCTGCTACACTCTCTCCAAACTAGTCACTGTGATGCTAGGGCTGTGACTGGACATGGGTCACAAGCAGTTACTGTGACTAGGAGAACCAAGCAGTCAACTGAATTTGAATTGGCAAGCTAGTAAGTTTCTAGAGTCTGAGTCTAATTAGGCAGGAAAGATTCAAGGTCCAATTATATGTCTAAGCTCGGGAATTAGATGAATGTGTTAAGTACGAGAACTAGAAATCAGAACACAGAGATATGCACTTTGTCTTACTGGGCATCAGATGGCATAAAAGGTAAACTTCAGAGGACAAGTCAGGCTAGGACTGGAACCACACAAACCTTTGTGCACATGAGATAAGGCTGGGAGGGGCGAGCTCCCCTCAGGTGAAAGGAGGAGAATGGCCAGGAAGGCCCAGTCCAGACCCAGGATGCAGGTGTCTGGGGTCATCCCAAGAGGCAACCAGCTCACACCATTACAAAGAGTAAATGGTAAATGAACGATCTGAGAGTCGGGAGCGGGGAGCCTGACCATAGGAGCACAAAGTGTATGCCACTTTTGGAGACTGCATGAAGAAAGTCTTTCGAAAGGTGACAGAGCCCAGCAGAGCCAGAGCAGGGCTTGCATCCCAGAATTGATGGGATGACCCCAGGGAAAGTGCTAATAGGATGGAGGCAGAGTTCCTGAGGAGGCCACAACACAGGTGGGTCCTTGGGCACAGAGGGACCAGGCAAGAGGAAAACTGTAAGAGAATCTAGGAGACAGAAGAGACTATTTCATGAGCAAATAAACCACCATCATCTGGCTGCCTTTTCTAGTGTTTTCTGTCCCTTAATCTCATCCCTTATTGCAATCATGAAACCAGAGAGTGTGAGAGCAGGGAAGGGCCTGGAGTTAACAGACACTCTTATGAGAAACAGCCTCAGAGAGGGGATGGGATTTGCCAAAGTAGGTTGCTTGTTTCCTGATCTTGAACCTAGGGTTCTCTTCACTCCACCACCAAGTCCACACTGAGCCTTGTATAGGGAGCATACATACATAACGCAGAGATGATGGGCCTGCTGCCAGGGGCACCCATACTCGTGCAAGTTTGTACAGAATTTGCTAATGTACTTTTTGTGAATACTAGAAAAGATTCCAGATTGTTCTGGGATTCTCACTTGCATCTAGTGGTGCCTTCTTGATGTGAGATGGAAGCATAGAATCACAACAACTGTGTTAGGCCTTGCAGTGAGGTCTGGACACAGGCATTTGAGAACAGGTGATTTAACACAGTGGCCAGGAGCCAGCCCAATTTTAGAGAACCCATGTTAAAAAAGAAAAGATGAGCAAATACAAACTTTCCTTTGAGTTCCTTAATTTTTTCTGGAACCTTAACAGGAGGCTTCTCAAGAGGTTGCTGGGCTTTGTTTGGCTTTATTCCCATCAGGTGGAATAAAGGTCATTCATCTGCTGCTCCTCTAGGAAAGGTGAGGGGCTCCAGGAGGGGATGACTTTATAGACCAGAGAGTTGTAGTTTGGCTTTTCCGGGGCAACTTCATAACAACTCCAGGTGTTCTGGGATATTTTTGAGAAATAATGGAATTGGAAGAGAAATTTCAAGGAAAGGAAAATTAAGGAATTCCAGAAATGAAGGGATTAATAGGACCCTGCATCACACACACACACATGCACCTATTATTTCTTTTAAGAATAGGTCTCTATTTTTACGATATGTATTAGGAGGATGTGGGGAGTTTAGTGAAATGACATATTCCTGGACCCCAAAACCAAAGATCTTGGTTTTGTTAATCCTGGGTGGAGCCCACAAATCTGTTGTCTTAAGAAGCACCCAGCATCTGATTCATACTGACCCTTGTTAAAAAAAAAAAAAAAAAAAAAAAAAAAAACACAAATTGCCTTTCAAAATTGCTGCCTGAGGTTGCCTTTGGCTATTATTTATTTTCTGAAAAGAAATGACATTCATGTTTAGAGCTATCAGGGGTAAGCCATCCTTGGATTTTGGTGATGTAACTCAAAAAGTCCAGAAGCGCTGATTTAGTCCAGTTCCCTCATTTCAGAGAAAAGGAAATGAAGACCCAGAACACTTAAGTACCTTCCTCAAAGTCACACAGTCAGTGGCAGGACAAAGAGCCCTGGTCTCCTGCCCTAGGGACTGGGAAGTTCTGATGCCACCCTAACCCATCAGAAATCCCAAATCCTGAAGAGGTGGAAGGCAGCCACTCCAAAACGGACCATGCCCTAGACTCTGGGGGATTTATCTTCTGGCAACAGCTGGGGAAGAAGTGGTCCCAAAGGTTTTAGCAGTTGCCTTAAGAGGCAGCTCTTTATGTTCTTCCCCCTCAGGACAGAACAATTAAAAAAGAAATCAATCCATTCATTCAATTTATTTTTTCATTTGACAAAGTTTTAAAAAAAAAAAATCACCAGAAAAATAAGCTGGAGTTTTGTTTTCAAGTTAAAATCTAGTTGTTTGGGAGTGCTTTCCCACCATAGCATAATGCTACAGGATGGCTCTTCTCTGAAACCTTAAAGTGGGCGTTCCTCTCTGTAAAAACAGCTATTCATGATTGGGCCACATTGTCCTTTAATGCAATTGTGGCACTTTCATAAGTAGCAGGAATCATTTGTCCACATGACAGAAAACAAACCCCAGACAAAAGTCTCCAGAATCCAGAGATACAAATGTCTCCTTGGACAAGGAAAGTGTTAGGTATGATTGACACTTAGCAATTCTCTTTATATGGTTTTATTTTTAATGAGTTAATACTACTGTCCTAGCTCAGTAGTAGCCTTTTGCTAGACATGACTAAACCTATTGCTATCATCTGCTAAGTTGATTAATAAAAAAAAATTTATTACGCAAATCCTTTTTGTTGACAAGTTAAAATGGAGCCTCATCTTTCATATCTCCCTGAAGATTGCCACCTTGTGAGATTGAAAATACTCATTAAATTCCATCACCAGACGCACAAATGAGAGGGCGATTGTTTTGAGGCATGTGAGGGGAATCGTTGGTAAACTCATTTGTTTGGATATCATTAACAGAACAATCGGTGTGGATCTCCAGGGGGTCCTCATGACCTTTGCTCACAATCTCTTCATCATCCATCAAGAAATATCAGCACCTAATATGCAAGGCGAGACCAATTTTAAGGTGAGGTGTTAATTAACTAACGATCCTGGTTAATTTCTATACAAGGGCTGAAAATACCTCATGCTGTATTGTAAACAAGTGCTAAACCATCTTTTTTTTTTTGTAAGCAGTACATATTTTACAATGTGCAGGGTCAATATTGTAAGGTTCCCACTGAACCCGTTAGTTAAATTTAATAGTTTGAAACTTTTTCTTTGAAATATAGTAGGTTTGCTTTAACTCGGTGCCATTTTCAAGCCCAGCTCTTATGACAGCAGCTTTCTGACTTTGGAGGGGAAGTTGAAACAACCCAAAGAGAGACTGCCCCACCAGAATTTGTCAATGTAACCTATCTCTGCTTCAGATAATCAGTTGTCTAGCGAGCAGTTCCTGGGAAGCTCCAGTTCGCAGAGTCAAGGAAGTTCTAATGCCTAAAAGGACAAAGTGTGTTAGGCAGAAGCAGGAAAAAAATCCCGGTTATACGTGGGCTATCACCCCACTCATCTTCTGAAGCCTCCAGGTGGCCTCTAAAGATGTTCCTTGAAATCCAGTTGTGGGTGACCTTCTAGAAGTCTCCAAATTCTGCAGTCCAGGAGCAAGGTCTGTGAGGGAGTTTTGAAACACCAGCTGAACAGAGATGATGGCTTGGTATCAATCAGAAAGATCCGAATCTGATTCCCAGCCTAGACCTTCATTGTGTTGGAATGAGTCAAGTGATTCAAAGGACTCAATTGGAAGTCACATGTGTTATTCTCTGAAGGTCCAATTAAAGCTTGATAAAAATGTAATTTTTATTACATTTTTTGATTCAAGCTGGTGCCTGACTTCTTTAATAAACAATGACGAGGATAACAATGCTTTACTCTTCAAAGTGATATTAAAATCCGGGAGGATGACCATTGCTTTTCCTACAAGATGATTCAAGAGGGAGAAATTTCACAGTGAATCAGGAAGCCAGAGATGGGAGGGGCCAACCTTGTTCTTCTATTTTATAGCTAATAAATTCAGCGAGTTTGCAGGACATGTGATCAATACACCAAAATCAGTTGTGCTTCTACATATTAGCAATGATGAATTTAAAAAAATAAAATGCAAACTGTTATGGTTTGGATCTGGGACACCTCCCAAAGGCTCAGGTATTAAAGATTTGGTCCCCAGTGCAATAGTGTGGTGCGCAGGACCTTGGGGAGGTGATTGGATCATGAGGGCTCTGAGCTCAACAGTGGATCAATCCACGGATGGCTTCACAATTCAATGGTATTATTGACAGTGGTGGAAACCATAGGTGGTGGTACCTAGTTGGAGGAAGTAGGTCGCTGGCAAGGAACCCCAGAAGGATATACTCTATCTTTGACCATCCCCCCACCTTTGCTTCCCAGTTGCCATAGGTGAGCAGCTTTTCTCCACCATGCCCTTCTGCCAGGATGTCCTGCCCCACCTCAGGCCTAATGCAATGGAGCCATGACTGAAGCCTCTGAAATCATGAGCTAAAATAAGTCTCTCCTCCTCTACCTTGTTTTTCTCAGGTATTTTGTCCCTCTGGCAAAAACTGACTAACAAACCACTTCAAATTTCAATAGTATAAAAAAGATGAAAAGACAGAAATAAATTTAACAGAAGTACAATATTGATGCACTGAAAACGTCTAAACATTGGTGAAGTTAAAGAATACCCCCAGAAGTGGGAAGACATTCTATGCTTACAGAAGTCTAATATTTCCAGGATTGCAATACTCCCCAAATTGATCTATAGATTTAATGCAATTTCTATCAAAATTCCACCTGATTTTTTAGTAGAAATTGACAAGATGCTCCTAAAATTTGTGTGAAAAGGCAAGGGACTCAGAAAAGTCAAAAGAACTTGAACAAAAAAAGAACAACAACAAAGTTGGACAGCTCACATTTCTCAATTTCAAAACTTAGTACAAAACTCCAACAATCAAGATGGTGTGGTACTGTCATAGGAATAAGCATATATATCAACAGAACAGAATTGAGAGAAGACCAAAAATAAACCCATACATTATGATTAATTGATTTTCAAAAGGGTATCCAAACAATTCAACAAGGGAAAGAATGCCTTTTTAATAGAAGGGAGTGGAACAAATGGATATTCACATCCAAATAATGAAGCTGGACCTCTGCCTGACACCACATACGAAAAATAAGTCAAAATGGATCAAAGACCTGAATGAAAGAGCTAAACTATGGAACACTTAGAAAAAAACAGTGGTATAAATCGTCATGATCTTGGATTAGCAATGGTTTCTTAGATAAGATGCCTAAAGCATAAGCAGTCACAGTATACATAGACAAACTGGATTTCATCAAAATTAAAAGCTTCTGTGCATCAAACAACACTGAAGAGAAAGAAAGTGGAAAGACCACCGACGCAATGGGATAAAATATTTGTAAATCATAAGGGTCTAGTATCCACAGTATGTAATGTACTCTTAAGAATACAGAGAATATCTAGTGAAAAAGTGAGCAAAAGATAGACATTTCTTCAAAGAACATATATGAATGCCTAGCAAGTATACAAATAAATACTCAACATCATAAGTCATTAGGTAAATGCAAATCAAAACCACAATGAGATACTATCCGCACCAAGATAGCTTTAATTCAAAAAGACAATAACAACTGTTGGTAAGCATATGGAGAAAATGGAAACTGAAACACTCATACATCACTAGTAAGAATGTAAATGGTGTCACAGTTATGTTACCTTTGGTAGTTCCTCAAAAAGTTAAATGCAGCCAGGTACAGTAGCACATACCGATAACCCTAGCAGCTCAGAAGGCTGAGGCAGGAGAATCCTTAGTTCAAAGCCAGCCTCAGCAA
Organism: Glaucomys volans; assembly: GCA_020662805.1. Classification (NCBI taxonomy): domain Eukaryota; kingdom Metazoa; phylum Chordata; class Mammalia; order Rodentia; family Sciuridae; genus Glaucomys; species Glaucomys volans. Next base: position 381,730 of record JAJEJO010000365.1, read on the forward strand.
TTTAGCAAGGCCCTAAGCCATTTAGCAAGAAACTGTCTCAAAATAAAAAAATTTAAAAGGCTGTGGATGTGGCTTAGTATGCTTCTGGGTTCAATTCTTGGTACCAAAAAAAAAAAAAAAAAAAAAGTGAAATTACCATGTGATCTAGCAATTCCACTTCTAAGTACACACCTGCAAGTATCAAAAATACATATGCACACAAAAACAACATGTACATTAATGTTCACTGAAGCATGATTGATAATAACCAAAAAGTATAAACAATCCAAATCTTTAAAAAAAAAACAAAAACAATCCAAATCTTTGACAGGGAAATAGGTGAATTCCTTTACAGTATATGGATAATATTCATACAACAGAGTATTATTCAGTCATAAAAAAGGAATAAAATACAATGATCTGTTGTGCAACATGGATCAACACTGAAAACATGGGAAGTGAAAGAAGCTGGTCATAACAGGACAAATACTGTACGATTCCAAGTATATGAAGCATGCAAAGTAAGCAGATCCATGGAGACAGAAAGTAGGTTAGGGTTTGCCAGAAGCTGGGGGAAAGGTAGAAAATGGAAATGACTCCTAATGGGTACAGGGTTTCTATCTGGGGTGGTGAGAAGGTTATTACATAGTAGGGATGGCTGGCTATGAATATACCAAATACCACTGAATTACATACTTTACAAAGGTGAATTTTATGGTACCTCAGTAAAAACTAAAGGACTGGAGATATGGCTCAGTAGTAGAGCATTTGCCTAGCATGTGTGGTTCCCTAGACTCACTCAGTCCCTGGCATCACTCCCCCCGCCACTGCCCTGACACCACAGAACCCAAAAGTTAATTAATTAATTAACTAAAATAGGAAAGTGTTATTTTATTCCCCAAAGACCAATGGAAATACGCTTTCCCTTAAGCTTGCTGGCCCTCTTTTTAGAGTGACCAGACCAATACTTCTCAAATTATCTGTAGTGAAGAATTCATCTGTGGGCTGGGGTTGTGGCTCAGTGGTAGAGCGCTTGCCTAGCTTGTGTGAGGTGCTAGGTTCAATCCTCAGCACCACATAAAAAAATAAATAAAGTTCTAAAAGAAAGATTTTATTTATTTTGTTTTGTTTCTGACCTATCACGTATCAAGATACTTATGTAAAATCCAGCAAAATTGAATTACCAGAAAAAATAAAGTGAAAAAATTAAAGCTATAAAAAATGTAAAATTACTTAATGATCCAGCTATGCCACTGCTAAGTACATACCTGAGAGTGCTGAGTTTGCGTGTGCTAAGAGACTAATCAGAGCAGACTATAAAGTTTTCATTATTAGACTTAATAGACATACACATTTCTAGGAAGGTTTCCAAATTCTTACTCTCCAATTTTTTACTCATTTCAGCAAGTCTGCTAGCAAGTAATCCATAGCTGGCTGCCAGTCAGAGCAGCACACTTTGAGCAGAACTAGTCTAAACCAACCAATGCCTGAGGGACGGGTGCTGTGAGAGGTCTTTAGGTAATGAATATTGTTTTTACCATTTACAGACCACCATTGATGATATTGAGAGTATTCTAGGAGTAACAGAAGAAAACAAAATCAGATTTGAAGAGCAGCTGTCCAAAGACAGTGAGGACCCCTCCAAGCCTGATAAGTGATCCCAAGACACACTAAGATTTTGGATCCCAGTCTGGAGCAAGAAAGGGCGGTACTTCTTTTGCTGTAGGAATAAAAGCCTAGGAAATGAATTTGTTTTGTTTTCTAAGAGACAAATCAGAACAGATTATAATGTAATGCTCTTTTCAAAACTGTGTTTATTAAGTGATATTATTTCACTCTAGGAAACCCAAACTCACTGATGTTCTCACTTGAGAGTGTCAAAAACAATCCCTTCCTTTTCCCAAACTAGGGAAAAAACAATCTTATAAAAGAAGAAAGTGACAAGTCTTATTGGTACTTCATCTACTTCTCTGCAAGCTCCAGGATTATGCACTTCTCCTGTATTATGTTTTATAAAGTTTTCTCCGATTTCTAAGAGTAATGTATCTTCCGCATTTCAAATATTGAATAAAGGCATAGTCATTGATCTTTGGGGGGGGTCTTTTTTTCCAAGTAAATAATATGAATTTTTTAAACAATGCTTTATCATTCACCGTATTTTCATTGCACCAAGCCCTATTGTTTGTTGTTATTGCCATTCGAAGAGTTAGCAAAGGCCCACGTCTGGTTAGCCAGAGCGTGAGAAAGTATCTAGGTGGCAGCATCTGCTCTTGGTTTAAGATGCAGTGTGACTGGAGCCCTCTAGCTGAATAAACACTGGTGTTCTCTAGCACTGTGATTCTCACTAGCTGACGTCAACAGCACCTCCCAAGGACAATTGTTAAAGTCTTTCAGGGCTGACGCGAACTCTCAGTGTTGGTTTCTTAATCGCACCCAAATATTTCTCCATCAGTCAGCTTTGCTGAAGGGTGCAATAGGCAAGGGGCAGCACCAGAATCCCATATGAGTTTAAAGAATGGCCTTTATATCTATAAAAATACTGCAGTGTGTTGGGAAGATAAATATTTTTTTAACCTATGGAATTTCAATAATTTTTAAATTGCTTTTGCCACAGGCTATGAGTTTCTTTGAGAAAATTAACGTTTCTCAGCGTGTCCGCTTTTATTTTGCCATAGTTGGAAATACATTAATTAGCCAGGTTTCCTGCCTGCGCTAGGTACAATGATGACCTCTTTTTCTTGCCAGATCTCTAATCCATACGAGGGGCCTATTGTCCAGACACTTGACGGATAGGAAGTCCTACATGCCCATTAGAGTTGCGCCTCTATTGAAGCCAGAGCAACATAAGGTCCAAGAGACTCATTAGTTCACTGGCACAATCGTGTCCTGAGAGTAAATGAAACCCTCTGTCTCCTTATGGCTCTCATCTGCTCTGGACTTTAAAAGAAAACTGTCTCCGTTTTGTTCAGCCCAGCAGTGGCTCATTCACGTGGCGAAAACCCCCGCTTAACAGTACAAAACTGTTAATCCATCAGGGAAGTTTTGTATGTGGATTTTGATTAGCACTCCTGAGCCTCAAGCTGCTGGCAATGGTCAAAGGAGCCCGCTCTCGGGTACTGTTTTCGTCCTCACATGATTGGTTTCTCAAACAATGCCACTCGCCTCCTGTGCACATATCATTACCATACACCGCAGAAGGTTTCCAAATTCAGGCCTTCTCTCCAGATTCAGATCACACTAGAACAGGGCTAGGAGCAAGGTTCTCTGCCTAATCACCTACAGCTCCAAAATGAAAAGGTGGAAAATTGGTATAATAAAACAGTCACCTCAACTAATTAAGTGGAAGAAGCCAGAGGACCAGATTAAATTAGTGAAATGTTTTAATTACAGAACATTTGAAAAGAAGCGTAGTCCATTATCTTTTAGCACATACATGCTACAAAGATACTGTGCTATGGTAAACTAAGTTTGGAAAAAATTATTTCTATGTACACAGTATCTAAAATACCCCAAACATAATTTAGTCAAGATGAGTGGCTGAGATGTTACTATTGTAAATAGGAAACTGAAATCTTTGTTGGTAAGAGGATTCTTGGAAAAAAATGCGTCATTTTTCAGGAACTTTGGGGAAGTTAACTTTGTATGAGAGGTGACCCATTGTTCAATATGAGTGTTTGCAAGGGTTAGAGAAGCAAACTGTACTAACCATTTAGGAAAGCATTATTGGATAAATATTATCCATTTTATACCAACTTTTTTTTTTTTTTTTTTTTTTGGAACCAGGGATTGAACTCAGGGACACTCGGCCACTGAGCCACATCCCCAGCCCTATTTTGTATTTTATTTAGAGACAGATTCTCATTGAGTTGCTAAGGGCCTCGCTAAATTGCGGAGGCTGGCTTTGAACTCGTGATCCTCCTGACTCAGTCTCCCAAGTTGCTTGGATTACAGGCGTGCACCACCACACCCGGCTTTTTTTATACCAACTTTTAAGAAAACTAATAGATGCTGATATTAAATACAGACAACCTGTGCTGTCTGCCTGCATCTCCACAATTCACAACTTACTGAATACTTGCTAGGAGCTCCGTGTACTGTGCTAGGAGCTTCATATATTTTCTTTTATTGCATCTTTCCAACAAACCCACGCAGGTAGATACTGCTCCTGTCTTCATTTTACATACGATGAAATTCAGATTTATTGATCTCATCCCATGCTTTAGGCTAAATGAAAATAAAGTGAGATTCCTGTATTTTATCATAAATCCTAGCATGTCCTATAAAGTAGAAGGTTCAGTTTTATTTGCTCCAGACCACACATGGGGTTTTTCTCATCTGTCACAAATTGTAGTGTGCTTAACATATAGAAGAACAGGTTAATTTATACATGCCTCCTGCTAATAAAATCAACCTGTGCAATTGGCAGCATCATAAGACAACACAATCATGTAATCAAATAAATCAAAAGAGAAAGTGATGTCAGTGGAATTCCGGTAGAGAGGGATCTAAAAGACTTTGGTGGTGGAATGATATCAGGAAGGTACAACAGTATGAAAGCTGGAAAGTCATGTCCTGCAGTTTCAAGAGATGGCTATGTGGGCAAGAAAGCCCAAAGGTAAGGCGAGGAAAGGGCTTCCAACAAGATATAAAACAACCAGGCAGGAGTTGTTTTAGCTATGTCCTCCTAACAACTGTAAGCATCCCATTTTTCAAGCATAAAAATATGTCTTTTATCATAAGTAATATGTTAGTAACCTGATGGTTTCAACAATTAATAATCATTCGTATTCATCTGCACCTTTCTTCTAAAGAGCTCAAAGCACTTTACATTTGTTATCTCATTAATTCCCAACGCTGTCCCTGTGGGGGAGGTAATAAGTATTTTAACATTTAAATGTTTATCTTTCAAAATTTCTCAAGCATACATTAATTATATTTCCAAAAATGTAAATGTTCATTAGTTTTACTTTACTGTTCCTCTGACTTCAATGTGCATGACACATTTGTTCGATTCCTTTAAAGTACTAACCATAGTAAATTTCATTTGGAAAACTATAATTTTAGTTGCCAAGATAATGTGAGGGTGGACATTGGGTGAGGGATGCATTTGCTTTTGCTTTTCTCACTGGAAAAATCTTGGTCCAACCCACTGCTAGTGCAAATGAAATGTGCTATGGCTCCTCTGTATTTTCCTTATCTGGTTTGTTAAGGTTTGGATCTGTTTTGAGTGTGTTCCCAAAGGTTAATGTGGGGAGCTGGATGCCCTATATAACAGGTCTTGAGAGGTGGTGGATCTTTAAGAGACAGGGCCCTGGAGGAAGGTAATTTGGTCATGTGGGTGGGTACTACCCTTGGAAGGGATGAAAGTAGTTCTTGAAGGACAGGGTTAGTTCTTGAGAGAGTGGGTTGTTACAAAAGTCCATCCCACATGCTTGACTCTGTCTGCTGGAAGCTATTTCCCTTCCCAGACAAGGGGTCCTAAGCCGATTCTGGCACCATGTTGTTTGAACTTTTCAGCCATCAGAATCATGAGCCAGATAAAACTCTCTCCTTTATTAAGAACCCAGCCTTGGGCTGAGGATACAGCTCAGTTGGTAGAGCACTTGTCCAGCATACACAAGGCCCTGGGTTCAACTCCCAGTCCTGAAAAAACAATAGAAAAGAAAGAAAGAAAAAAGAACCCAGCCTCAGGTATTTTTTTAGAGCAACACAAAATGGATTAAGAAACTATTCCTTCCAAAAGGTGTGCCACAGAAGGGTCATGACTGCATCTAAGAGCCTGAGGCAAATTGAGCTAATATTTATAGCACTGCTTTCTTTTTTTAAATGATCTCATCAACATGGAACAGAAATCTTATACATTCTATTAGGAATTACATCCTAATGAATCACTGAATAGTAAGAGCCAGGAACTGGTCTCTGCAACCCTCTCTCTCTCTCTGGTCTGGTGATATCTTCTTCAATTTTCTATCTAGAAAAATGGCTGATAGTGATAATACCTGCTCCTTAGGGAAGCAGTAGAGATTAACTGGTCAATGTTGGGAGAGTGTTTCAGAGATGAAGCATTCTACATAAATGTTTAAGTATTATTATTACATTGCTACTTCAAATGGAAGTTCTAACTTTGAAATGTGATTATACACTTTCCAGAATAAACCCTTCATAACCACATATATAGGTTTATTTTTCACTCTAACAGTCTAACTCATGGTTGTGAAACTTTATTGCACTTGATGGAGGGCCTTGGCTTTTATTAGTTTTAAACTGCTGGTTTCTGGGGTATTTATGTAAATGAGGGAAAGATACCAAAACAGTAAATAATAAGCATATCCCTGCTGTTTAAAAATCTGTTGGTAAAAACAACTTTTGTTTTGTTATAAGAAGGTCCTAAACATAGCACAGAAAAATAAAGCTTGGGCATCTATGCCTAAAATAGTTTAGAAGGGTTTTGTTTGTTCTTTGCTTTAGTTTTTGTTTTCTGAGGGTTTTTGCTTGTTTGTTTGTTTGCTTTGGATAGTGGCTTTCCCCAGAACATTTCTTTATCATTTTGTTTTGTTTCTATAATTGTCCATTTGTGCACGCGCGTGCACACACACACACACACACACACACACACAGGGTGGGTAGTAAAGTGGTATACTTTAAGATTTTAAAATTTAACACGTTATAAAGTCTACCAGATGGCTAACTGTAGCTGTTAGAAACAAGGTCACACCCACGTTTATGACATTTGCCTCATAAGGACAGTTATGAAATCATGGTCCCATAAACTTGACAACAAAACAGCAGACCTTCCATTGGTTGCAAAATGAATTCCAAATTAAAATTTTAAAATTGGTTCATTTAAAAATTTACATCACTTTAGTGTCAGCAGAAGACACAAAATACTTACTTTTCATTTATTGAAAAACTCAAATTATCTAGGAACACACTATTTCCAAGTCCCCTTTATAAAGCTTTTCCATTCCTTCTCACAATTTTTTAAGTTGAATATAATCACATTCCTAAACTAAAAAAATTTCAACAAAAGTGAAAAGTTAGAAATGTCTAAATGTTCAATAATAGCATATTGCCTATTAAAGACTACTATGCGGCTAGCAGGAGTTTTATGCTACCTACCACAGGGCAGTCTTTCCACTTGGAGGCATCTACCCAAGAGAAAAGAAGCATATGTCCATAGAAGGACTTGTACCTGAATGTCTAGCAACTTCCAGTCAAACCTGGAAACAACCTAGGTGTCCATCCATAGATGAATGCGTGAAAAAAATCTGACACACACATATAATGGACTACTACTCAGCAATGCAAAAGAATTAACTATGGATAAACTCAAAACTGTCACATAGAAGGAAAAACTCTAGAGAAAAGACTATACCCATTTATCTAACATTCTAGGAATACAAATTGTAGCTAGTAGTTTCCTGGGGGCGGGAAATGAGCCCGGAGTAGAGTGAGGAGGGTTGGGAGGATGGCAAAGGGGCAGAAGGAATGGTCACTTCATGATATCTTGAGTGTCATACACTTTAAGCTGTGTGAAGACAAGGCCACACATTAGTTAAAGTGGTACTGATTTCAGCTGGGCATGGTGGCGCATACCTATGATCCCAGCAACTCGGGAGGCTGAGGCAGGAGGATCAAGAGTTCAAAGCCAGCCTCAGCAACTTAGCGAGGCCCTAAGCAACTCAGTGAGACCCTGTCTCTAAATAAAATACAAAATAGGGCTGGGGATGTGGCTCAGTGGTTAAGCGCCCCTGAGTTCAATCCCTGGTTCAAAAAACAAGTGGTACTGATTTAGTCAGTAACACACTATTGCGACAGGGGTATGAGATCAGTGTAAGTTGACCTCAAATTTGAATTTTACAGAGGTAACTGGGCATTTATTTTAAAGGGAGAATGAGGGAATCAGAAGGGAGAGCGAGGCTCAGTAGAGCTGAGGAGGGACTGGTTCAGGCAAACCCACCTGGGTGTGCTAACCACCTTAAATACCTTAATTGGCATTTAAGGAAGTCAGAGCCAGGAACAGGGACCCTACCCTTAGGTATCTGCTAAAATAAACAGTAAATTCCTCAGCAGCCTTTCGTTTTCTCAGGCACTGTAAGGGGAGTTAAGGTCATCTTAGGGATGTCATCTTATACTGTATATGCCATGTCAGTGTTTAGGCCAAGACGAAGGCCTTATTGAGATGAGGGCTCAAAGGAGCCCAACTGGACGTTAGTCAAGGAGAAAATCTGTGAATGTGTGCAGTTTTTGAAGGTCAATATTACTTCAAAAGGCTATTTTTAAACAAATGTATTAGCATATTAGAATATGCTAGAAGAAAATATTTAGTCCCTAGTAAATAAACATACTTTAAAACTATGAAAACTATGACACAGAAGACTAAGGATGACCACCAAAATGTTAACACTGGCTACTCCTTGATGAGGGGATTTTTCCCCCTTTTTATATATTCTACTTCATTATGAATCTGTTTTTAATTAAGGGAGCAAAGGAAATGAAATCTAATAGGATGGGAGGAGTTGGGAAAGAAAAATATATGAATGTCTTTAATATAAGTTCTGCTATCTGAAATGTCAATGACCTTTGTCACAGCCTGAGAACGTCAGCAGCACCTGCCTGGTCCAAGCTCCCAAAGATGGCACCAGAGAGCAAGGGCACATTCCCCCTAGGACAGGGATGGATTTGCTATTCTTAGTCTATTCTAGAATTCACCCCAGACCACAGCTTTAAAAGTCAAGCAAACAGAATGCATAAATAGGTGAATGGCCCCATTCACCTGTGAATATTTGGAAGGACAGAATAATGGTTATGTGGCATTTGTAGATCCTCTAAAGGCTGTGGCATATACATGACATCTGCTTTAGACGTAAATGTCTTACTGGGTTATAGTTCCAGTTCCTTAGTTAATGGACAAATAATTTCTCCTTTATGGCTATCAGGACAAATAATTTCTTCTCTCTGGTACATAAAGTGAGGAAGGGGAACGGATATGTAAGCGTCCTTCCAGCTCTGTGCTCTGTGATTCTATGCCACCATCATCAAAGTATCAAGAGGGCTAATATTTACATTTCACAGAGGAGGTGGTTTCTTCATCTGATTCTTCTTCCACTTATGGGAAAAAATGGGTGGAAATATTTTAAGCTATTTTGCAACTTTATACAGTTTCTTAAATCTCCCTATCTACTACCTAAAGGGGCTATGATTTTATATAGTTAAAAATATTTTATCAGCCTGCTATATATATAATTGTAACACACTAATTAAAATAATAATAATGGGAGGGCCATCATCGAGTAGAGGGAATGGATCAGGGAGAAGGAGGAGGCAAGGGAAAGGGAAGACATTGGGGAATGAGATCCATCACACTATGCTATTTTCATGTAGAAATATGGCATGATGGGTCCCACTGTTGTGCATACTTATAGCACACCAATAAAAAAGTAATTAAAAATAAAATTTAAACCATATTATCAGTTTTAAGTAGTTCCTTGCTGATGCAAACATTTGTCTCTTGGAAGGAAACCTTCTGACTAAAGTTAAATGCATCCTTTACAAAGGGATCGTGTCTTTCATTTTTTTGGTTTTCACTCTCCTGCACTGAGTTCTTAGTTATTGTTCATCAACTAAAGTAATGGAGATGCTACTTTAAAGGCATTTTTTAAATCTAAACTGATGTAATACATACCTTCTTTACTAGTAGATTTTGGTGCAATTAGATGGACTAGAAATGAGAACAAAAAGCTTCAGCTAGACCAGTAGAGTAGAGGAAGGGGACTGAGGGGGACAGAGGAGGGAAGGGGAAGGGGAGGTACTAGGGAACAAAATTGATCAAATTATGCTGCTATAGTGTGTGCTTTTACAATTAGGTATTATTATAAAGCACTAGTTTAAAAAAAAAAAGCTTCAGCTGGTAGCCGGGCATGGTGGCACACACCTATACTCTCAGCTGTTCGGAAGGCTGAGGCAGGAGAATCTCAAGTTCAAAGCCAGACTGGGTAATTTAGCAAGACCCTATTTCAAAATAAAATTAATATGTGATATACCTCAGTAGCATGCACCAGACCCCGGTTCAATCCCCAGTACAAAAAAAATAAAAGATAAAAGGTTTAGCTGGACTGTTTTGTTCCTGTATAAACTAGAGCATATCTCTTTTTAATGTCTGCTTTGCAGGAATAGGATAAATAGCTGGGGTGCTGTCTCTGAGTTTGCTTTACTTTATGCCTATAAAGAGGCCTGAAGGGCTGGGGATGTAGCTCAGTTGGTAGAGTGCTTGCCTCGCAAGCACAAGGCCCTGGGTTCAATCCCCAGCACCCTCCCCCCACACACACACACACAAGAGATGGAGGACATATGTGCAAGACCCCACTTTGCTATGCAGCAAATGTAACCCCTGGTGAGCTGCATGCATAAGCCATCAGAATACAGTTGGTGAAACTAGCTTGCCTGACACCTTTAGTCCCATCTTCTGATGACATCCTAATATGCCACTGTGTTTCTTGGGCCATATCTACAGTAAGGAATTGTTCTGACATCCACAGAGCAAGGCTTGAGCAAGGAGCCCAAAGAAGAATGATTCTAGATCCCCCCACCTGGACCACGCTGATTGCTATGAGTGCAAGCTCTCCTAAAATAGTTCTTTGAACTTCACTACCAACGTAGAAATCTCTCTTCTCCCTTTGTTCTCCCTCCTAGCTCAGAGGTTCTTGGTTCTAAAAGCAGGAAAACAAAAACATAGCAAAGATATAAGTTTTTTAAACTACTTATGAACACTTTTCATGAAATTACTTGGTAAACTAAACTTGGAAATTAAAATTTCCTCATTATGGAAACATATGTACATTATAAAGCACAAAGAGGGTCACATAACTTCTTCAAAAAATAAAAACAAAACTTAAAAAAACAGGAAAGAGTAGGGAAGAAATTTTTTAAATACTGACTTTTATATTACCAGGGTAGCCATTGTCACAGTTCTGGAATGGATCTGACTTGATTCCTGTCTAGGGCCTCTGCATGTGCCACTCCTGCACCTGACACATTCTTTCTTCAGTAGCTTGCTTGGTTCACTCCCTTGATGCATTCAGGTCTCTGCTAAGCTGTCACCAGACCAGAGATCCCTTCCTGACCACCTCCCTAAAGCAGCATCACCATTACTCAAAGCACTTGACAATAGGTGAGCACATATAATGTTATACAACAGATTTGATTATTATTGTCTGTCTCACCCAATACATTGCAAATTTAAAGATATGTATACATAGATATATAACTATGGATATGGATATCTATTATATAAATATGTAGACACATAAATATATACATATTAATAAAATATATATATATATATATATCTTCTAGAACATTATCTATCAGTAGCAAGAGTTCCACTTGTATGGCCTGTGTTCTTTTATCAAATATATATCTATATCTCTCTCTCTCTCTCTCTCTATATATATATATATATATTCACACACACACACACACACACATATATACACATACATATATGTTCCTATCATATACACTTTTGCTTTTGTTTATTGGACCCAAGGGCACTTTATCACAGGGCTGCACCTCCAGCCCTCGCCGCACTCACTGCGGTGCTGGGGATTGAACCCAGGGCCTTGTGCTTGACAGACAAGCACTCTACGAACTGAGCTATATCCCCAGTCCTTTTTAAATCTTGAGACAGGGTCATGCTAGGTTGTCCAGGCTGTCCTCGAACTTGCAACCTCCTGCCTCAGCCTACCAAGTGGCTGGGATCACAAGTTAGACTTTTGTTTTATGTATAAATTATTCTAAATAGGACCATACCAGACCTACTGTTTTGCAGACTGTGTTTTTCACTTAGTAATAAATTACGAAGTCACATCAGAAATTCTTCCCCAAATTTTAATAATAGCACAAAGAATGTTAAAAAAAAACCTTTTTATTAGACTAGTATGTGGGCATTTTTACACATCCATCAAATACACATGTTAATGTCAACTAGTCAAGGAAGTTATCAAGAATATTAGTAATGCCTTACATCCATATGGTACTTGGTAATTTCAAAAGTATTTTCATATTTCATTTGATCTTTGCAGTAAATTCAAGGAAACAAAGCAGAAACTCAGAGAGGTTATATAATTTCCCCAAAATAGTTAAACTGGGAATAGGAGTCCAGTTTAAAACCTAGGTTTATCTATCTAAAAGCTAGGTTTAGCTATCTTCAGATAGCTCTATCTATCTGAAGCCTGTACCTCACTGTCTCTGGTCGAAGCCTTTATTTTATAGACAAGTGATCCATGCTTGGAGGAGGGGGACATGATTGCCCACAGCTTCTTTATGAAAGGATACAGATAAGAACCTAGAACTCCTGATTCCTTGTCCAAAGCTCTCAACTGCATCACCTCCCAACTACATGCTGGCACAATAAATTAGAAGGAAAAAAATTCCTAAATTACTGCAGAGTTAAAATGGCGACCAGGACACGCTGTTATACTTCTCTGAAGATTACACAGTATATTTGTCTGGTGCTGCGAAGTGCCAACCTGATGACACTTGCAATCCTGAGCTTATTTGATGTGGTTGGGAAGCAAATGAGATTCCAGTGCCCCTGTTGCGCATAGGTGCTCAATGAGCATTTCCTGCATGGCGGGGAAGTGCCCTATATTTACAGTATTTGATCCAGTTTAACAGCAAGATCGAATGTTAAAATTAGCCTTGTAAAGTTTTCACCCTAGTTCACACAAAAACAAGATTCTGAGATTATGACTAACAATTTTTCATGAGTTGATTTATCTGAATAAAACCTATAAGGTTTTGAACCATTAAGCATTCGATTTAGAAAAAAAAAACTTCGTGTACAGAAGAATAAACTGGGAAATGGAACAGATTTGTTTCTTGTAATAATTATGAGCAATATCTCAAACTCAGCATCCTTAGACCACTGAGCTGTGTAGGATGAATGTACTAATTAATCAATTACTACCCAACAATGTACCCTGTTTATTTACTGAAATGCACCAGAAACGTGTGCAGAACTGGTAATTATTAATCATCTTCAGTAACAAATATGACTCAAGTTCACCTTCATATAATTAATAGAGCATGTAGTTAGCTTTCACATCTTGCTTTATTAGAAATAGCAATAAGGAATAAAAAGAAAGAGTTGAACCACAAGTTGTGGTTCACTGAAATGCTGGCTCAGACTAATGTGCCTATTATCCACAGCAGCAGTATTACTCATACCCAGACGCTCTTTCCATTAAAACCCAACTTACAAAAACTTTTTGGTTTGAATAAAATTCCAGGCTTGCAAAAAAAGTTGTAAGAACAGTTCAAAGAATCACCATATACTCTTTACTCAAGCTCCCCAAATAAAACCCAAATTTTAGGACTTGATAATTCATTTAGATTTAGAATCACTGTTGGTGGTATCCAAACTCCTTAACCTATGACTAGCATTTAAAAAAATATTTTTAAATTTTCAATATATGTAGAAATAGTTACTTTACATCAAAATCTGCAAGTGATCTAGTTTTGAAAAATCATCCTTTTGGCTTGAGAGTCATTATGTACCCCTCAGAATTTTCTTTAAGCCAGACAGACCTCTGTGCTAGATGAACTGTATTTGGGTCTAAAGTGCTGTTTCCTGAGTCCTTACTGATTGTGTAACATGTAAGGGAGGCCAAGTCTTGTCAGCTACATTTATTTCTGAGTCTGGCAACATCTCATCTGGCTCTTTTAAACTGTGGTCAAAGCATGGAATTTTTAGTCCTGCCAGTGCAGGTTCAGATCCCAGGTCTGCCAGCTGCCTGCTCTGTGGCTGCTGACAACGTTAAGCTCTGACATTGTTTCCTCGGTTTGACAATGAAGAAAATGAAATCTGCCTTGGAGTGTTGTTTAAACCAGACAATAGGTGGAAACCACACATTATGTCAAAAAAATACAGTTAGCTGGTAGACATTACTGCATTGATATTATTACCCTCTGTGGTCACTTTTAGATTAAGGAACTGAAATGTGTATGCCTATGAATGCACAAATAAAATGGTACTTCATACAATGGAAACTGCAAATGCAGTTATCAGTTTTGAAAGTTTTTTCTGAAGGGAAAATTTGGAGAAAATTTAGTGTTATTATAATTTAAAAACCTGTCCCATCTGAAAATAACAGTGGACTCTCACTTCAAAATCTTAACTAACAAATCATAAACCAGTGGGCAAATTACTGTATTTCCATTATAAAATGATTCAAGGCCCCTTTAAATAGAGAGCCCCCTTAGGGCTTCTCAGTTTTTGTTTATAGATCATTAACTACTTGACAGTGAGACGGGGGTGGGGGCAGAGACACTTAAAGCTAAAGGGCTAAATAGGGCACAGTGGTGCAGGCCTGTAATACCAGCTACTTGAGAAACAGAGGTAGAAGGATTCCAAGTTCAAAGCCAGCCTCAGCAATTTAGCAAGACAGGCCCTAAGCAACTTACTGAGACCTTGCCTCTAAATAAAAAATTAAAAAAAAAAATTTTTTTTAAAAGGGCTGGGGAAGTGACTCAGTATGTAAGTGCTCCTGAGTTCAATCCCTGACACCCCACTTCCCCTTGCAAAAAAAAAAAAAAAAAAAGAGCCACCGTCAGTTTAAGATCAGCAATGAAGCCAAAACATCTTTGGGATTTGGTTTGAAAATATGATTCATGTTACAAAAATGTCATAGACTTTTCACAAATGTATCTTGGTAAAATAATGCTCATCTTATGTAGTTGGAATGGGAACTATGACCCAGGAGCAAGGTGAGTTTACATGGCTGTGTCTTTACTGACTACATATTATAAAGATTTGTAGGGGCTCGGGATTAGCTCAATTGGTAGAGTGTTTGTCTTGCAAGCACAAGGCCCTGGGTTCAATCCCCAGCACTGGGGGAAAAAAAAAAAAAGATTTGTAATATTGGGAACATGCCTACAAAATGGATTGTGTTGTCTATCAGTATAAATGTTTATCTAACTTAAAAAGTCACAAATATATCTCCATGCCACTGGATTCCAGAGTGTCCTCACCCACAGCAGGAGATGGGATTAGAACTGTTTCCTAATGGAGAAGTCACTGGAAGCCAGGAGGCCAGGATTCTTACTGGGGTTTTTTGTTTGTTTGTTTGGTACTGGGGACTATTGAACTCAGGGGCACTTAACCACCAAGCCACATCCCCAGTCTTATTTAGAGACAGGGTCTTACTGAGTTGCTTAGTGCCTTGCTTTTGCTGAGGCTGGCTTTGAACTCGCAATCCTCCTGCCTCAGCCTCCAGAGCTGATTGGGATTACAGGCGTGTGCCACCCTGCCCGGCCCAATCTAGAAATCTTCAGTGAAATCCTAAATGTAAACATTTCTCTTTTCATAATTCCTGTATCTTTTATCAACATGCTGACATATGCACCCAGCGTCATTCATATAATTCTTCCTCTGAGTACTGATAAACTCCCTACTGAGTATTAAACCACATGATCAGAAATAGAACAGTGCCCTGTTATTTGCAGGAGATAAATTCTAAGATCCTGAGGGGAGGCCTGAAACCTCAGATCGTACCAACCCTACCTGTGTTGTTTTTTCCTATATGTACACAGTTATGATAAAGTTTAATTCATAAATCAGGCATGGTAAAAGATTAACAACAACTGAGAATAAAATAGAACAATTTTAAGAACACATTGGAAAAAGTTTATGTGAATGTGATCTATATTAAAAGAATTTATGGTACTGCACTCTCCTTTCTTCTTGTTGATTGTAGGTAACAATGCATAGATATTGAAACCTCAGATAATGGGGAATTACCATATATGAGTAGATCAGGATCTCATGGTATGATTGTCAAAACAACATGGTGTTGCACACCTGTAGTCCCAACTACTTGGGAGGCTGAGGTGGGAGGATCATTTGAGCTCATCAGTTTAAGACCAGCTTGGGCAATTTAGTAAGACCCTGTCTCAAAGAACAAGAACCACAAAAAACAAAACAAAACAAAAAACAAAGGGAGATATAGATACGTAAAAGATCGGGGCCACAGAGCTATGCTTTCTACAGATCCTTAATAAACACTAATAATAATATATGTGGATGTGTTGATATGTAATACTATCCATAGAATTTTTTTCTTTTTCAAACTTTTTGTTTAAGTATAATATACATACAGAAAAGCACACATATCATGTGTTCAGTTAAAAGAATATTCATGAACTGAATACATTCATTTAACAAAGCCCATATTAAGAAAGAGAACAATCCCAGCCCCCCAAAGTCCTTACACTCCTTCAGTCACTGGCCCTTCCTATTTGCCTGTCTCACTCTGCCAAAGATGATAATCACTGTCCTGTCTTCTAATGGTAGAGACGAGATTTTGTTTCATACAATTGAAATCAGATATCGTTTTTGTGTCTGGCTTCTTTCACTTATGTTTGTGAGATTATGTATATATGACTATAGATCATTCCTTCTCATTACTGTATAGTATTCAATTTATGAATATTCCACTACTTATCCATTCTACTATCCATAGGCATATAACTTCCAAATGAAATATTACATGGATAGTGCTGTTATGAATATTCTAGTACATGTGTTTTGGAAAACATACACAGTTTCTCTTGGGTATTATTATGGTTTTGTTTGTTTGTTTGGTTTGGTTTGGGGCACCAGGGATTGAACCCAAGGGCACTAAACCTCTGAGCCAACACTTCTTAATTTTTTTTTGAGACAGGGTCTCACTAAGTTGCTTAAGCCCTTGCTAAGTTTCTGAGGCTGTCTTTGAACTTGTGATCCTCCTGCCTCAGCCTCCGAATCGGCAAGAATTACAGGTGTGCACCACTGTTTTTTTGGAAATAGAGTCTGTGAGGAGGCAGCAAAGGTTAACAAGATCATAAGAGTAGAGCCCAAATCCAATAGGAGTATAGGAGGAGTGTCCATCATGTGAGGACACAGCCAAAAGGCAGTTACCTGCAAGGAAGAAAACCCCCATCGGGAACCTAATTGGCCAGTACCTTGATCTTAAGACTCCCCAACCTTCAGAACTGTGGGAAATAAATTTGTTTTGGTGTTCTGTGGTGTTTTGTTATGGGATCCCAGGCAGATCAATATAGGTATAGACCTAGGAGTGATATGGCTGGGTCATAAGGCAAGAGTATGCACAGTTATAATGTGGAGGCTGAGTGCACACCTGTAATCCCAGCTACTCAGGAGGGTGAGGGAGAAGGATTGCAAGTCTGAGGTCTGGATAACATTGATAGACCCCATCTCAAGACAAAAACAAAACAAGTCACAAATTTATTGGACACCTGAATGTTCTCCCTTATGACGTGTCTATTTGAATATTTGATCTATTTTTCTATTGGACTGTCTTTTCTTTAGTGAGTTGTAGGACAGCCTTCTATACTAAAAACTCTGTCATATATCTACATATATGTGTATGTGTGTGCATGTATATATATATCTGTATTGCAAATATTTCTTCTAGTTTTCTGAACATGCTTGAGTAAGAGTCTCCTTGGAAGAACTTTCTACTCTAGAAAAGAGAGGGAGAGAGTCAAAGAGCCTTGGATTAGGGGAAACCCTCACCTGTGATGAGGTTTATCTAAGAGAGCAGCTCCCAACTGTTCTTCTGTTCAAAAGTCCTTTTTCTAAGCCTTCATGATGAGAAAATGAACCTACCTAAAACCTGTTCTGTATGTCAGTGCTTTTTTGTTGTTGTTGTTGCAATGCTGGGATTGAACACAGAGACTTGTCCGTGTGCAAGGAAAGTACCCCCATCCCCTGTGTCAGTGGTTTGTACTTATATGCCAGACATACTGTAATCCAGGGATTCTGCATGCTTGATTCAAATTTCACTTGTTTATAAACAGATATTAGCCAGGCATAATACATGCCTGTAAGTCTCAGCTATTTGGGAGGATGAGGCAAAAGGATCACTTGAGCCCAGGAGTTTGAGACCAGCTGGGCAACATAGTGAAAGCCCATCTCAAGACATAAAAGCATTTTATATTACCCAAAGGGATATAATACCAAAATTCAACAGATCACAAAGTGCCCATGCATCAATTTGAGTTTAGTGTAGATCCCCTAATTAATTTCCTGCTGCCATCTCTGTAATTGAAGAACATACCCAGATTTTAAGGAGAATCATTTAAAAACTATTCTTCTTTGTATCTACTCCTCTGGAGGGTTGGGGATTGTCTTGATAGTGTACAACTGAAATGGAAGATGCAGAAATAAGCTGAGGCTACTATAACTGCAACTGCTGTCCACAGCCTCCAAGCTCAACATTTTGCAAACATCAAACAACAGAGCTGTGAGCCCAGTGGCAGTGGGGCTCACCCTGGCATCCTTGTTAGTCTAGCTCCTGTTGGTCTTCTTACTAGTGTCTTTATGGGCCAGACTCCCTCAGTTCCTTCCCATTTTCTGAGTTTGTTTCTGAAGACTTAATATTTTACCTACCCAATTTTCTTTCCATAAGTCCCCATTCTGCTCAAAACAACCAAACTGAAGAAATTAACAAACCAGCTTCATTGTTTGTTTAATGTTAAAAATTTGAACTTGTTTAATAATAAAACACAAGTTTTAATCTACCTTATAAGCTGAGGTTTTGTGACATATTTTGTGTAAGAAAGGCCTTGTGTTTAGATTCAAAATTCAATTTGTAATCCCAGCAGCTTGGGAGGCTGAGGCAGGAGGACTGCAAGTTCAAAGCCAGCCTCAGCAAAAGCAAGGCACTAAGCAACTCAGTGAGATCCTGTCTCCAAATAAAATACAAATTAGGGCTGGGGATGTGGCTCAGTGGTAGAGTGTCCCTGCATTCAATCCTGAGAATCCCACCAAAAAAACTGATTTGTACATTACAGTAATGCTGCATCTCCCTACCTCCCTCTAGCCATCCTTTCTGCCATCCCTGCGCAGAGCTAAACATTTCTTGCCTCTACCTAAAGCTTAAAAAACAAAACCAAAAACAAACTTTTATCTACTAGGGAATCCTCTGAAGTTCAATTTTTTTTGCATGACTACATGGACCCTCAAGATTTAGGACATGGTAGTGGGTGCTCAGTGTTTGTTGAATGAATCAAACCAGTTAATATAAAAACAGCTACACAATCCTACAGGCCTCTTGACTTTTCAGCAACAACAGTAATTGTTTTATGGTGCTTACACATAATTACCTTATTTACATAAGGTGCTTTCTGGACACCTCATGTTATTTATGTATGGCCTCTCCAAACACAAGTTAGGACAAATGAGAGGAATGCTTCTTCAGAAAGAAGGTGTTATAGAAATTATCACCTCAACAGGCTGTGAAGTGCGAGGAAGGTTTTCCTGAAGCAACAGACTGAAAACGGGTACCTGAGGACTATAAAGGGTGGTAACTAAGTGATTCTGCTCCGGTGTTCACCAGGTTTTTAGGAGCGAGTGCTCTGCACGCCTGTACGCTGCACCCAGACATATGGGGTGTTCTTCTAAAATAATCTTTTTATCTTGAAATATCTAGGACTTCTTTGACAGTAAGCAGGGAAGAGAAGACACAAGTGTTCTCCGATATTACCAGCCAATGTAAATCTGAGGGCTTGGCTCACTGCCTTAACATCTTCTCAAGTTCAACAAGGTCAACTAAGGATTTCACCCGAGCGCAGACTGGAAGTGGGCTTGGAAGGGAGACTTGGGTTTGAGTTCTGCTACTCGCTAGGGCGGTAATTTAATTGTTTTACACTCTACACCCCATACTCAAAGTGGTAATTCCTCCCCAGCTCCAGGATTATTAATGACTACCGGGGGTCACAAGCAACAATTTAACTCCCTTCTTTGCGCTGGATTCCCTTACCCTTCACACGTGCCTCACACCCACTCCCCGGGGATTCCGCTCGAGCTCGTTGTGCGCACGCGCCGCCGCGCCCCGGGGGCCCTCCTGCACCTGCGCGGCGCCCGCTGGGCGTTCCCGCCGCTCGCGGTGGGGGGGGCGGGAACGCGCACGCGCGCTCCAGGCTCCACCCCCGCGGCGCGCGCCCCCGCGGCAGGCAGGGTTCTGAGTTCTCGGCGCGGCCGGCTATGGAGGCCCTGCGGAGGGCCCACGAGGCCGCGCTGCGGCTGCTGTTGTGCGGGCCCTGGGCCTCGGGCGCCGCCTCCCGCCCGAAGCCCCGCGCCTCGGAGGTGCTGACGCGGCACCTGCTGCAGCGGCGCCTGCCGTACTGGACCTCCTTCTGCGTGCCCTACAGCGCCGTCCGCAACGACCAGTTTGGCCTCTCGCATTTCAACTGGCCCGTGCAGGGCGCCAACTATCACGTCCTGCGCACCGGCTGCTTCCCCTTCATCAAGTACCACTGCTCCAAGGCCCCCTGGCAGGACCTGGCCCCGCAGAACCGCTTCTTCACGGCGCTCAAGGTCGTCAACCTCGGTGAGTGGCGACGGCCTCGCCGGATCCAGCGAAGCAGGTCCGCCCACGGCGGTCGCACTGTCCACAAAGCACGCTACAGACATTCGCGCCCGGAGGCCGGAGCCCGCCCGAGCCCCGGCGCCCGGCACCGCGCAGCTCGCGGGTCCCCGGCCGCTCGGCCCCACCCCCAGGGCGGCCTTCGGGGACCCGCCTTCTGCACCTGTCCTTTGTATTCCCCCAGGAGATGCTTAGCCCACTAATCTGTTGGTTCCTGGGCTGCTTGCCCCCAGACCCCCTGGCCAGTACTGCCGCATCACCAAGCGCCACCAGGGCAGGGGGCAGGCTACCGCACGTCCTGCCCTGGGAAGGCCTTGCATTGAGTAAGGAAACGTCTCCACTGCACAGTGGCTCTGAAGTTAAGAAGTGTCAGTGCACTGCAGGATTCGTTTCCCCTGAACGTCACTGTGTGGGTGCGTTTATATGACAAAAACTGGAACTACTTTTTAAGTTAGTTTTCTTTATATGAAATCCCACCATGTTTGTTTCACATTTCACTAAATGTTGGTTTTCAGCTGGCCTATTAGCTTCCGCAGGTGCTAGGCCTAAAGGGCATTTAAAAGAATCTGCCTCTTTAATGTTTGTATGTTTTCCTAGAAATATTCTTAACAGTATTTATTTTCACTGGATGTTTATTTTCTTTTGATTAAATAACAGAAGAGGCATGAACTTGGACATTTTATAGGTCAAGGAAAAATATAAGGCCTCAAGATATTTTGGATCTGTTAGTAGCTGATAGAAAATCTAGATGTCAGTGATTTAAAATCTAGACATGGGAGCTGAACCATGTTACCAACTAGATTTTTAAAGCCAGAATTAAACTAAACAATGGGTAGTATTGTATAATCCAAAAGCTCGTTAGATTTAAATATGGCACTGTATTTTTACTTATAATAATTCACATGTGTCACTGATGGCATTTTTGAGTCATAACTTCACTGGGACTGTCCTAGGCTCAATCCAGTAAGTAGAAGATTATTTAGCAACTGTCTAATCCTTTAAAAGTATGTCTTATTATTTGACTGATGGACTATAGAGAACCAATTTAGAGGTTGGCATAAAGTTGAAGAGTGAGGTTATTTAGAAAAATGGATGCTAAGTATTTGGAAAGACTGGAATAACTACATTCAAGAAGAATGAGTTGGGGTAACACATTCGGAATCAGAAAAAAATTCTGATATGTAAGTAATAGATTATGAAAAGTATAATAGCAAAGCTACTGACAAACCATATGAACTGAATGACTTTTTAAAAAAGTGTCACAGTTCGGAACTTAGCATTTTGTTTAAGATCATGTTAATGATTAAAGGCTTCTCTTTTAGATGTAGATATTAAGACATCAAAAAAAAATCCTGAACATTCCCTGAATAGAAAAATGAAACCTTTGAGAACAAACAACAGTTGTTTTCTTATATGGAAAAGGTCTGTATGGTCTTTTGAAAATTCTTAAAATCCTGCTTAAATGGGAATAAGTTTTAAATGCAGCAGAAAGGAAAACTTCTTGCTCATGCATGCTTTAATACAAATTTGTTTACACCAATAAAGAGAATTTTGGGGGGGACTTTTTAAAGGGTACTGTAATCCCCAATTTGGTAGCACTTAGTTTTTATTTTTGTCTCAACGAGGGGAGTATGAATTAGAATCCTTTCCTATTCTGTGATATACATTTGCCCCTCTGGATCATCAAGTACATTAATAAGAATATTAAGGATTTTATTCTCTTCTTCCCTTCCAAATTAGTAATTGTCAGAGTAATTCATTTTTCCATTTTGTAAATAATAAAGATTTCTGTTCACCCATTTGCTCCCTTTCTCTTCTGCCTTCCCTTCAATGAAAGCTGACATTTTACTGATGGTTTATCAGTCTGAGTATCCTGCTGGGAAATAGATTGAGATTTGAGAAAAGCAACTTACCATTGGAATGAATGGGTAATCAGAGACTTACTACAAAGTTCTAATTTTTTTTAAGTGCTTAATTTGACAGTGGTTTACCTACTGTTTAACTGACTCAAAATGAATTATCATGCAAAGAACTGATTTTCAAGTTCATTTTGATGTTATGATGTGTTTCAGATAGTCTGGAAAAAAGTACAGTCTTTCATGGAGTCTTATAGACTTTAAAGCATAAGAGATATGTGGAAAGAAAAATTTTTATGTATTAATTATAGAAGTGGCAACTCTTCTCATTTAGTGTATCCATCTGACTACATTATATAAATAGATGGTAGAGAAAAAGAAATAACAGAATTTCTCCCATATCACAACTCCATCCCCTGTCAAACAGCATTGCTGATAATTAGTTCCTAGTTGTTTCTTAATAAGAGACAATGTAGCTATCATTAATAATCTTTAATCAGTCCTCCATTTTAGTTGAAAGAACATTGGCCATTTATTTGTGTGATTTTTTTCAGAAGTACGAATTTTTCAAAGTACCAGTATTTTAACTGAAAATTGAAGTAAATACTGTAAAACAAAATTCTTAGCATCACCACCATTCCTTAAATTTATATCCTCAGCATTGTCTTTAAAAGGCTTATTTTATATATTTTGCCCTTAGTATTTTTAGAAAATTAACAATTGCTTCTAGAGTCTGTTTCTTCTTCGCCGCACCACTTTTCAGCTTTGGAGTTGTATACTGCATTTTGAATTTATTGTTTATTACTACTGCTCCCTGTACTCCTTCCTTCCTTTGGCCTATCTTGTTCACCTTCCTCACTTGTCTACTTCCTACCCAACTCCAGTGTCACTTACCTTTTCTCTTTCTTTTTGGATAAAGAATTTATGAATAGTTTTACTACCTAGTTTTTGTGACCTTTTTGTGGCAGTTCTTTTGAAGCATTTAAAGATTCTTTTGGGCAGTCTCTGGGCAAAGAAAGCAACATACTATAAAAGGTTTCATTGGGGTTCTAGGGTACCCTGTGATAATAACAGACTGTGATCCAATATATTCCTAAAAATAGAAAAGTCCCAGCCAGAAACAGGGCATATTTTTCTCTTTTCTCATTACCAGCTACTGATGCTTCTCCTGATTAATCTGTGGCATCACAGAGGCTGGAATGCAGCTCCAGGGGCAATAAGCACAGAATAGTCCCACACACTTACACACGCAAAAAGTCCATGACACTTGAGTATACTTCTGGAGAAAAATAAGAGAAAAATTTAGCAAAATGATCAGTCCTGAACATGTGTTGATTTCCCTATTAACTAAAAGAAGTGATTTTCCAAATGTGCAGCTAAGCTTTTAGATTGTCTCTTTCTGCCCATTTTGCACATAGGAGCAATAAAATTAATACTTGTGCCTAGCATACACTATTTGTTATTGATTCATGTGCCTATGGTTTTATACTTTTCTAATATATTAGTAGTCATTGATTTTAAATAAGTGATTTTTAAAAAGATAGAAATTGTGAAAGTTTGTTTTGTATTGTATGCACATGAGGGCTTAATCCACATCCCTGGGTAGTATGTGTTTAGTTTCATGTATGACAAATGGCAGCTACTCTCAAAGAGCAAAATCTTATCATTGGCAATATTCCAAAGAAAAAAATGTGTTAAGAGTCTCCTATATACTTTTTCCAAATAGGCTGAAACAAGGTTGTTTTCAAATCATAGAAATTCTAATGAGAATATTTTTTTATGCATGTTAACACTGAGATCTTCAGAGTTAGGTTTTGCTTTAGATTTTGAAGAAGCTATTTGACCCAGTTTCTAAGTTGTACAAAAATTACTTTAGCCACTAATGTTACTATGTAACTTAAAGGACAGTAAAGTTGACCTAGTAATTTTAGCTCAAAACTAATAATCAGGAGCATTTACAACTAAATTAAGGAATATTCTTCTCCATTTGCTTATTCGTGAAAGAAATATAGAATTACTTCATAATTACTTGAAGGTAATGAATTAGGGAAAGTTAAAATTTACTTCAGCCTTAGCTACAGTTTTAAGAATCTGTAGGCTCACATAATTGCCACCATGTTTGACAAACATAGATGAAATTGAGTTCTCAGATACATAGTTGTGTTTTTGCTTTTTATAACATTATTCGTTAATGTTGCTGAAGAGTGTTATATGATTAGTAGTATGGCAAATAGATAGACACATGAGTAGTGAGTATTGGTATTCACAAATAACATATTCATTTGTTTTCTAGGTATTCCAACTTTATTATATGGACTTGGCTCCTGGTTATTTGCCAGAGTCACAGAGACTGTGCATACCAGTTATGGACCAATAACAATATATTTTCTAAATAAAGAAGATGAAGGTGCCATGTATTGAAAGTGTGCATTGGAGAATATAAATATCTGTGGATTTTCTCTTGTGTATATGTGCAATATTTATTTTTGGTCCTTTAGAATAAAACTTTTACAAACACCTTTTTGTTCCTATGGTGTCTGGCTCTTTAAGATGAATCATTACCCTCAAGAGGTGAAGCTTTTCATAAGTCGCTATATATTGCAGACTCTGTTTAGCTAATGGAAACTACAGACTTGAAGCCTCACACCAATATTCTCTAGAACTAGGTTAAGTGACAGATTAAAAAAATGATTCTACTACATAGATTCTATGGATAGGTGTTAATAATTTAAATTGACTGAAGAGAAATATAGATGCCCACACAAAAGAGAATGGAGAAAAAATCTTTTATATGACATTGGAAAAAAGTAGAAGATAACTGGGCATGATGTAGAAATTAATATTATATCATTGGAAAATCCAAAATTGATGAGAATCTGTAATTTAATATCTAACATAGCTGCCAGAATTTTGCATGGAAATGTTTTAAAGCTCTTGTGGCATTTATCTGGAAGAGGGGTTGCTGAAACTTCTTGTTTAAACAATCCCATAGTATTTTTTTAATAAGTCAGGTTAATGTAAGTGCAACAAGATGAAAGAAATGAAGACTTATTAAAAGTTAAAATAGCATGCTGATAAAGCTATAAGAACAATTAAGATCTAGAAAGACCCAGAAAAATAAATTTGGTAACTGTTCATAAAAGCAATTAACTGAAATGGTACATATCCATAGACTTGTTGGCAATGGGGAGTGGGCTGAAAATTTAAAAGACCTGATGGCACTTCTGCATTAGAATTTTATTAAGTTAATTGCATTTTTGAAAGCAAAGTCATTAAAAAAAATTTATCCTTGGGGATAGTCACAAAATACCCAGACGAATGGTAAATTTCAGAAATTTGGAGTAATTTAGGGAGAACTAAGTAGAACTATTTAATTTCTAAACCAATGGGTGTTTAAGATTTATGATCTCTCTCATAATTACAAACATACATTATATATCATATTATGTTAATGTGTTGCTGATATTCTACAATGTTTACACATTTTTATAGGAAAACATTTTACAAAATTTAACCAACATTTGGATGCTTACTTCTGGCAAGTGAGTAGAGTGAGTGGAAGTGATGGAGGTGAAAGCACCATAGTAATAAATTAATGTGAACTGGCTTCCTCAAAGGTAGTCATTTTAAATGCCCTATTGAGAATGAACTATTCGAATATATATAGTGTTCACTTGTCTAAAAGCAAGTCTAAATAGCACTTTAATCAAAGAAGTACTTATGCCAATATATTTAGTCCAGACGAACATACTTGGCACTAGTTAAATGAATGGCTTACACAAAGGAGATAGTGTTACATTAAGCTTCATTAATAATAAAACTGACTATTAGCATTTTGCAAGGAAGGCTAGAACTGATTTCCTCTGTAATGGGCAAAGTTAAATAACTATAGCTCATAAGTTTTAAGTCAAATACTGCTCATTCATTGCTGCTGATCTTGTCAATACTTGCTGTAAAGGTTTGGTCCCAACACAAGGCTGATAAAATGGTTTTTAATTACCAGACTATAAATACAGCTTTTCAGTAAAGTCGTACCTCTTTTCACACAGGCCTGTTTGATTTCTGATAATTTGTACTGCTGACTCTGCTTACCTGTTTTTCAATAGCTACAGTCAGTGTGACTTCTTGTCCATATGGTGATAGGTAAGTCTCCTTGGAGAACATCTTTGACAAACTACCCTATTGATCTCTCTAATTCTCTGCTGCTTGCAGCATTAAATAGAGCCCTGATTTCTTGTCTGATGTGCTCACTGTGTAACAATTAAGCAAATGTAATATTTTCTTGTATTACATGAAAATCAATAGACCTCTTGCTCTTATGGAGTTGATCATGGTAAAGGATGAACTTAATGGTGGCTAAGGGCATAGTTCAAAAATTAAAATATCATTCATTGGATTTATTAAGTCTTGTAGTGAGCCTTTTAGTATGAAAATTGCTTCTCACTGAACAGTAAAGGTTTAAGTTTTTTCTTTGAAGTTGTATATTACATAGAAGCATTGCAGCCTAAAAGAGAGAAAATATAAATACTGGGAGCTGAGACACTGAGTCTATTTTTAGTATCAGTGCTGTCTTTTTGACCTAAGGATAATAACTCCATTCCCTTGTGTCTTAGTTTTTCCATCTGTAATGTGAGAAGAACAAGAGCCTCTTCTAACTAAAATGTGTCATGAATATACTTGTAAACACATTTTATTTCAGTAAAAGCTCTATTTTTGTAATCCACCTTCTTCTGTTCCTTATATTTATAAAGGACTTCATTAGAAATATTTCAGAAATGAGGTGAGGTGGGGAGAGGGAGAAAAACTGCAGTCAGTTTGTGTGTATCTGTGCCCCTACCCACTCACCTAAGGGGCAAAGAGGCACCTGAGTGGGCCCTGCCCTTCTGGATGTCAGGAGTTCACTTAGTTAATGAAACCATTAATTCAACTTTTCTACCTATATTTATTTTAGTAATAATTCATGCAAAACTTATAAAATGAAGATGTGCTTTTAGTAGAAAACCTTGCATCTCTCATTCCCCTATATCAATCAGTTATCAATTATTGGAAGTAATTTCTAGGTAAAATTTTTAGTTTCTGTGTAAGTTATGAACCACTATAAAAATGCAGTAACAATTGGGAGAATGAAAGAGATTACTAATATAAAAATTGCTGGTTTTTTCAGTATGGATTTCCTAACATACCAAATTGTACAAATAGTTATAACTTCTTTCATTGCATATTTGGCTATTTACAGTTTTGCTAATTATTGATGTCAGTAAAAATGGAAATATTTTTAATTATTAAAAGTCATGTATTTTTTAAAATATTTTTATTGTTGATTAACCTTTATTTATTTATTTATATGCCATGCTGAGAATCGAACCCAGTGTCTTACACATGCTGGGCAAGCGCTCTACCGCTGAGCCACAATCCCAGCCCTAATATGTATTTTTAAGTCCCTTTTATTTCATGTCATTTATGTTCGCCAAAAACTATAAGCATGGAACATCTATAATTCTTCACAAAATACCTTTTCAATCTACTAAAGAATGAATGATGTCTAAATGAGTGGGATGACATAAAAGGCAAGGATCTTGGTTTCACTTCACTTAAAAGCTAATGCAGATAACAGAAACCTTATCCTAAAGCTAGTGGATCAGGTATCTACTTTTTTTCAGCACTTAACATTGAGGCAGTGGTGACATTTGGGAGCATCTTAACCTAAACAAGTACTTAGCATTACATCTCACCTGGGTCAACAGTCTAGGGTATCAGAGTTAAACTGTGTTACTGTAAATTAATGGAAAATGTAACTGCACTTTGCTGAAAGATCAATGTCCAATAAAGGCTGCACAATCAAATCTTGTTGCAATGATTGAGGTCTTTAATTGCCTTTCAAAGATAAGGTGGTAATCAACACAGCTTTAACTGATCTTTTTTACTAGTTCAATTACATGCTAATGACTAGTGCCAAGTCAGAATCTTTAACTACTTATACTTATTAAATCTTATGTTAGTAATGAAAAATTACTTAAGCTACACAATCAATAGCATACAAATCTTCTTTACTATATTTCATTCTATTTTATGTGCTTGACAAATGTTTCACAAGAGCTCTCCCAACACCAAGAAGTGTTATTAGTAGTGACCACTATCTAAAGACTAGTTTTCTAATATAAATTAGAGATCAGATATTGAATTTTTCCTTCAATAAAAATGTGACTAAAATAGTTTCCACTAACATATTTGGCCATTCAACTCCAACACAACTCTGTTCTGCTAATTGAGAATACCAATACAACTGGACTAAAATCTAGGTTCTTTTTATTATTGAGTTCATTTCCAAATGTTACATTAGGTTTTTAGTAATGAAACTTGATTTCACATACAGCCTACAAAATTCTTTTGTTGTGGGAAAGGATAAAAGTAAAATAACAAATAAAAACATAGATAAATTGAACATCAAAATTTAAAATTTCTGTGCTTCAGAGGATATGATCAAGGAAATAAAAAGATAATGGGAGAGAATATTTGCAAATCATATATCTGTGAGGGATCCATATCCAGCATATAAAAAGAACTTTTAAAATGCAACTGAAAAGCGTATTCGAAAACATATTTCTTCAAGAAGATACACAAATAACTAATAAATGCATGCAAATCAAACCCACAATGAGTTACCACTGCATATCTACTCGGATGAGTATGACCGAAAAGAAGTGTGTCAAAATGTGGAGAAATTGGAACCCTCATATGTTGCTAGTGACAATGTAAAGTAGGTGAAGCTGCTTTGGAAAAGTTGAGCAGTTCCTCAAAATACTAAATAAGGAGTTTCGTGACTCAGCAACTCTCCCAGGTATATATCCTAGAGAATTGAAAACATGTCTACAAAAACTCATACATGGGACTGGGAAGGTGGTTCAGTGGTTGAGTGCCCGTGAGTTCAATCCCAAGCACTAAAACCCCCCCCACAAACTTGTATATAAATATTCATATCAGTATTCTTCATATTAGCAAAAAAATGGAAACAACTCAAATAGCTATCAATGGATGAACTAGAATAACTAGAATGTCATAGTCAACCAGTGCGGTATTATTTAGGCAATAAAAGGAATGAAGTACCCACAGACGAAACAGCATTGATGAACTTGAAAACATTGTTAAATGAAAGAAGTCAGTCATAAAAGACCACATAGTGTATAATTACATTTATATGAAATGTCCAGAATAGGCAAATGTATAAAAACAAAAAATGAGTGGGTGTTTAAGGTTGGGGAGGTTAGAAGGAAATGGGGAATGACTCCAAGTGGGGTGTAGCATTTCTTTAAGGATGATGGTTGTAAAATTCTGTGACTATATGCAAACCATTGAATTGTACACTTTGAAAGAACTGTATGGCATGTGAATTGTATCTCCATGAAGCTGTTAAAATTACTAAAGTACAATTAGTGTTTAATGGGTACAGAATTTCAGTTTGCAAGATAAAAAATGTTCTGTAGATGGATGTGTTGATGGTTGCATGATAACGTGAATGTACTTAGAATATCAAGGCACTGTACACTTAAGCATGGTTAAAATGGTCAATATTGTGTGCATTTTGTCATAATTAAAATAAATTTTAAAAATGAGTAAAGGAGTCAACAATGATAAAATGTAATTGCATGATCCCTATAAGAAATAACTGAGGGCTGGGGATATAGCTCAGTTTGTAGAGTGCTTGCCTGTCAAGCACAAGGCCCTGGGTTCAATCCCCAGCACTGCAAACAAAAGCAAAAACAAAAAGAAAAAAGAAATAACTGAGTTTGGGGACTAGGAGTGTATCTCAGTTGTAGAGCATTTGCCTACCAGAACGTGACACCCTGAATTTGATTCCCAGCACACGCACACAACCCAAAAACAAAAACAAAAAAAACTGAGTTTAGAAAAATAATACAGATTAAAATAGCTAAAATATGTTAACATTATTTTATATGTTGCAGTCAAATTTTTTAAAGTTTAAAATTTGACTTATGAAACTTAGTTTTAATTAAGTAGATGAAATCTCATTTGGGATCATTTTTTGGGAGTATTAAGGATATTTTTGGTTTAAGATTATTAAAATGAGACCAAAGTAAAGCTTGTAAAGTGTTAGTAAATGAAAATAACCTTTCTTGGATCCTAGTTGCTGGGTAAAGAATACCAGTTACTATTAGGATGAGGTTTTATATAGTACACTGCTTATAGCTATTTTAGTTGCACTTATATCATTTTAAATACAGTTTATGAACATTGTATTATTCCATTATATTATTAATTTATCTTCAGTGATATTTATTGTATCAATTTAAAAGCTGTAAAACTTTGTGAAAAGTAGCTTAAACATGAGGATTTTGATAAACAAAAGCTTTGTTTTTAAAAGCAAATCATAGAAATTGCACTTCTTAAAGGTTTGAAGTTTTTGTTGTTATTTTTGACAGAATTATGAACACTATAAACCCAGTATTTTTTAGTTAACCTAAATACATAAATCTATTTGAATTCATCTTATGAAAAGAGATATGTCATTAGATATATGATCATTATATGTGTTAGTGATTCATGGACCTTGTTACATACATGCTTTGTAATGTATGAATTATTTATTAAGAAAAATCACAATAATTTTGTTGTTACTCAAAAATTTATGGGTTGGCAGAAACAATTATGCAGCCCCTGAAGCTGATATGTTAAGGTAACATCATTAACACCACGTAGTATGGTTTTTTTAGTAGTTATTTGATATAGCCTTTACTGCTTCTGCTAGAAAATACATCAGTAACAGTCTGTCTATAAACAGAATGCTGAATTTATCAACTACAAAGTGATTCATTTCATTCCCTTTTCATATTAGTACATAAGTTAAAGCCAGACCCCAAAGTTGTCTCCACATACCCCGAAAGAATAAAATTATACAAATAAAAATTAATAGTTTAGCAAAGAGACATAAATGTACAACTCCATATAATGAAAGTGGATATTTTTACTTAAAAGTACAGATGTTTAAGAATTGGATGAAAATAATTCATGAGAGTAGCAGATTATTTTGAAACCTTTTTTTACACATTGTATTATGGCCCATACTGTGAGATGAAGAAGAAAATTTTACATTATGTTTCCAAATCTCCAAATTTATAAAGTAAAGTAAGAATTTGAAACTTTGAATAAAAATATGGAGTGTGATTGGTGATGGTAATTACCAATTACCATTAATAAATTACATTTGTAATAAATGTACAATACATAAATTACATTTGTAATCCCAGTGATTTAGTAGGCTGAGGCAGGTGGATCAGGCAGGAGGCCACCTGGGCTACTTAGCCACATCTATTTCAAAATTAAAAAGAAAGAAAGTTGAAGGTCTGGGGATGCAACTCAGTGGTAAAGCACCCCTGGGTTCAATCCCCAGTGGGGGGGGGGGGCAGAAAAATCAACAGTCATCATACATCCAACAAATACTTTTACATTGACAGTGTTGAAGACAAAATTTGGAAACTTTACCTGCCAACAAAATCTAATAGTTCTGAATCTACATATAGTACCCTTTCAAGCCATCCTTTCTAGCCTCAAAAAAACAGCTTTTGTACACAACTGGATGGAAACTACATGCTACCAATGCTTGTTCCCACATGTTACCAATGAATGCTCTGCGTTGAATGAACGTATGATTCAAAATTAAAAATAAAATTTGCCTTTAATAGCTTTAAGAACAGTTTTTTGTTTTGGGTTTGTGTGTGTGTGTGTGTGTGTGTGTGTGTGTGTGTGTGTGTGGTGCTGGGGATTGAACCCAGGGCCTTGTACTTGTGAGGCAAGCAGTCTACCAACTGAGTTATATCCCTAGCCCCAGGATGCTTTAATTGGAGATGATATGATTTTTTATACAAGAATAGCAACAAGTTTTAACATATAATCTCAGAGATAATAAATTAACTGTCTTGCTGAGTGGTTTAGGGCCTTGCTAAATTGCTGAGGCTGGCTTTGAACTCTGGATCCTCCTGCCTCAGCCTTCCAAGCTGCTGGGATTACAGGAGTGTGTCATCATGCCCGGCTTGTTGCGGTATTCTTTTGAGACATTTAAAAAGGTGCCATCTATCTTTTCATACTACAGAAACTGCTATTGTAAAGTCAAACTTAAATGGTGTGCAGAAGTAAATGAAGTGAAGCTTTAAACAGAAAGTACTAGGATCAATTAGACTTACTCTCTTTAAGTAGAACTAGAAACAACATGTCAGCACCTAACCAGGAGGCAAGAAGAATGTTTTGGGGTGTCAAAAAATGGCAGGGTTATCTCTTGAGGCAGTGAGTCCTCTGTTGTGACATGGAGAGGCTGCATGACAATTCCTTAGGAAAATTCTTGAGTGGGGCAATGGATTAGATTGGTGACTTTATAAATTCTGTTTAATATTGAAATTTCATCATTCTTGCATGCCTTTGTCTGATTCCCAATCATGCTATTTAGTTTGGCATTTATCACTTTTCCACTACATATAATACCAAGAATCCTGTTTTGAAAAGAAAAAATAAATGGTTTAAGTTCTTACTCTACCACTACTGACTAAGTAACTGAAAAAAACTCAGGGCTTCTAAGTTTTGGTATCTGCACATACAGTAAGTACCTGGTATAGTAAGTAGTTTGTTTAACCCCTCAAGGCATTTATTTGTGCCAAGGTCCTTGCACACATTAACTCAGTCAGTTCTCTCATAACAACCCTATGATTTAGCCACTATTTTTATGTGGAAACCAAGAAGTCTTGCCCCAGGTCACACAGCTGAGTGTTCTTCTGATCCCTGGGGTCTGTTTGCAGAGGCCACCCTCCCAGGCTGGATATAGAAGCACTTTGCAAGCTATTAACAGTTAGTTAAATGTGAGTCATGTTTTGTTACTATTCTCGCTACTATTAAGACACATGAACAGAATAATATAGATATGTTTAAGCATTGAGAAAAGAGAAATAATATAGTTTAAGTGTAATGAACTAATTCACTTTCGCAAATTTTAAACCCACAGTGCTTGGCACATAGTAATGCTCCATGAATACCTGTTGAACTCATTTGTGTCCCTGAGTGAGTGTTGGCATCATTTCCACTGTCCTCTTCCATTCCTGACCAAGCAGAAGAGAACAGACTTACCTGCTGACTTTTGAGAGTTTGTTCCTTTTGTCCATGTCTTTTCATATTCCTCTTCTTTTTAAAAAATAAATCGATTGTAAGCAACACAAAACAATTACATTTATTGTTTTGTCATTGCTACCATAAATTTTATTGCTTAAATTAAAATTGCTAGGATATTATTACTGGTATGTAGAAATGCAACTTAAATTTTTTAAAATGTGGAATAATTTAGATATACAGAAATGTTGTGTCTTGGCATACCCGCACCTGAATTCCTCTCGTGTTAGCATCTTATATAATGATAGTACATATGTCAAAACTAACAAATCAACAGTGGTGTTTTGTCACTCCAAATTTTATTCTGATTTTACCATTTTCTCATGAATATCCGTTTTTCTTTTCCGTGACTACTCAGGATCTCAGGTTACATTTAGTTATCACATCTCCTTAGGCTCCTCTGTCTGTGACAGTTTCTCAGACTTCTCTTGTTTTCTATGACCTTGATAGTTTTTTTGGTTGTTGGAACCAGGGATTGAACTCAGGGGTACTTGGCCACTGAGTCACATCCCCAACCCTATTTTGTATGTTATTTAGAGACAGGGTGTCACTGAGTTGCTTAGCACCTTGCCCTTGCTGAGGCTGGCTTTGAAATCGAGATCCTCCTGCCTCAGTCTCCTGAGCTGCTGGGATTACAGGTGTGGATCACCACACCTGGCGGCAACCTTGACAGTTTTGAAGACCACTTTTCAGGTACTTTGTAGAAAGTTGCTGAATTGGGGTTTGGTGTTTTTCTCATGATTAGATTTGGATTATGATTTTGGGGAATAAATCATAGAGGTCCAGTGCCTTCTTATTGCATCACATCAGAGAGTTCATGATGTCAAAGTGATCAATTATTGGTGATGTCAAACATGATTACTCAATTATGATGGTGTCTACCAGGCTTTTCCACAGCAAAGTTACTCCTTTCTCTTTCCATCCTCTATTCTCTTCCTGTTCTTTAAATAAAAATTTGTCAACAAATAATGTGTTGTATGTAATAGCCCACTCTAGGCATGGTAAGAAACAAGTGGATTTTTTTTTTCTTTTCTTTTTGTGGGGGGGTACCGAGGATTGAACTCAGGGGCACTCGACCACTGAGCCACATCCCCAGCCCTATTTGGTATTTTATTTAGAGACAGAATCTCAGGGCATTGCTTAGCACCCTTAGCTGAGTCTGACTTTGAACTCAGTCTTCCTGCTTCAGCCTCCTGAGCTGCTGGGATTACCTGCGTGCACCCAGCCACGAGTGGATTTCTTGTACGTAGAAGACAATACTTCCTGTAAAATGTGCTGTTTAATGGGAAACTGTAATTGTTATTGCCTCATTGTTGGTGGTGGTGGAAAGGAAAAGGAGCAAGGGATGCTCAAAGCAGGCGGGAGATGCACATGGACATTGTATTTTTATTACTCAATCCACTTAGTCTTTGAAACCCATTCATTCAAAAAACCGCATTGATACATTCAACAAATACTTTTAAAGGATCCACTATATACCAAGTACTCTCTTAGATGATAGGAATATCAAAGTGAATAAAACAATTTCCTTCTCTCATGAAGTTATACAAATGAGTAGGTGTGTTAAATTGTGATAAGTGCCTGGAAAAAATGAATGTGAGAAGGGGATTAGGAATCATGGACATCTTTATGCTTGTACCTAGGGGTAGGTAGGTAGGTTTTGGGAGGTTTACAATTTCAGTAGGGAAGACCTCAGGTAGATGTTGACATCTAAGTCAAGAACTGAAGAATAGTAGGGAATGAGTTATGTAGATATCTGGGGTCAGAGCAATCCAAGCTGAAGAAATGGCAAATGCAAGGGCCCTGAGGTAGGATGCCCTGAGGTAGGATGTTCAAGGAACAGTGAGAAGGAGTTTTGTGTGAGTGAGCAACAGCAGGAAATGAGGATCAAGAGTTCAATCTGGTGGTTGGAGTGGAAATTGGCATCTTCATCCTTGTCCTGGGAGTCTGAGGTACTTGGGCAACTGGGGGTGCTTGTATTCCCTTGGCCACCTGCATCGGGTATGTCCTGTTCACCACCTACTGGGGATGTAGCTCAGTGATAAGAGTGCTTGCCTAGTATGGGCAAGGCCCTGGGTTTGATCCCCAGTATTGTGAAAATAACAAAGAGTTCAGAAGAGGGGGCTGGGGTTGTAGTTCATGCATGCCTGAGGCCCTGGGTCAATCCCCAGAACTAGTTAACAAACAAACAAACAAAAACAAAAAACAAGAAACAAAACAACCTTCTTAAGAAGTCAGGGCCAGAATGTATAGAGTTTTGTAGGCGAAGGAGAAGGCTTTGGCTTTTACTCTGCACAAGACAGGAAGCCATCTGGAGTTAACTTGAGCTGACTAGCTGGGAATGGAGTATTTGTAGGAGGCAAGGGTGAAAACAGATCAGGAAAGAATTGTTGTTAGCAAGAGCTTAAGAATTGGAGATTGAGAGCAAGGTAACAAGAGATGAAAGAAAACCTCTCTGAATTTATAATATAGAAAAGTAACATTTCTCATTAAATAAAATCACTTTAAAACAATAAAAAAGGATTAAAAAGCCAGCAAAAAACTCGAGTGGATATTTCTCCAAAGAAGATAAACAAGTAGTCAAGAAACATATGAAAACATGCTCAACATGGGTAATCATCAGAGAAACACAAACCAAAACAAGAATGAGATCATTATGAAAAATACAGACAGTAACAAGTATTGGTGAAGATATGGAGAAATTCCCACCCTGAGTGGGAATGTAAAATGGTACAGACATTGTGGAAAATGTTATGACAGTTGCTCAAGAAAATAAAACAAAAAATATGATGTAGCAATTCCACTTCTGGGTATATCTGCTATGTTTTAACTGTATTCCCCCCAAAGTTCATGTGTCAAAGGCATAATCCAAGGATAGCAGTATTGGGAGGTGGTGGGGCTTTGAAGAGGTGGGGCCTTGCAGGAGGTCTGTTGGTCATTGAGAGTATGCTCCTGAAAGAAATTATGGAACTCCAGTCTCTCTGACTTTGTATTTTGAGTTGTAATTTTTTCCTCTCCCACAATTTCTCTATTGTGGCCCCATTAGCCCTATGGTCCTTACCAGAGCCAGGCTGATACCAATGCCATATCCTTGAACCTCAAAAACTGAATTCAATAAATTTCTTCTTTACAAAGTTAGCTTGCCTCAGGTATTTCATTACAGTAACACAGACTAAAGCAATATCCAGAAGACTTAAAAGCAGGGTCTGGCAAAAATACATGTAAAAACATTTATATTTCGTATAAATTCATGTATATATTTATTATTTAGTTTTGGTGCTGGGGATTGAACCCAGGTCTCAAGAATGCTTAGCACATCACTGAGCTACACCTGCAGTCTTAGAAGAGATGTTTAATACCCATGTTCTAGTAGCATTTTTCACAATACTGAAAAGGTGGAAGCCATCCAAATATTCACTGATGAATGAATGGATAAACACAATGTGATATGCATATTTAATGGACTTATTTTTAGCCTTGAAAGGGAAGAAACCTCTGACAAATGCTATAACATGGATGAACCTTGAGGACATTATTCCTTTTTTTTTCTTTTTCTCTGATTTCTTTTTTTTTTAATTGGTTCTTTTTAATTATACATGACAGTAGAACCCATTTTGATATAATTATACAGCAGGCAATATATCTTTTTTTCAAAATGTAGATTCACATGATTCATATAATCTTACATATACATAGGGTAATACTGTCTGTCTCAGTCTACTATCTTTCCTTCCCTCACCCCCTCCCGTCCCATTTTCCTCTACACCATCCACACTTCTTGAGGACATTATTCTAAATGAAATAAGCCAAGCACAAAAATACAAATATGATTCCACTTATATGAAGTATTTAGAGTATTCAAATTCATAGAAACAGGAAGTGGAATGGTGGTTGCCAGGGACTGCAGGGAAGGGGGAAATGGGAAGTTGTTATTTAACAGGCAGAGAATTTCAGTTTTGCAAGATAAAAATTTCTAGATATTGGTTATACAAGAATGAGAATGTACCTAACACTGTTGAACTATACACTTAAAAATGGTTAAGATGGTAAATTTGATGTTATGTGTTTTATCACAAAATTTTTAAAAATTCAGCAAATTACTAGAACCTAGCTTTAAAAATGCCTCTTTTAAGTTAAGTTTATCAGTAAACTGAGGTCACTATGGGCAGTTTTCATATTCCTTAGTTGTACCACACTGGTGAACTGCACTGTTTTCATGTTCTCATCTGGGCTCATTTTTCTCCAACTACCCACCAGTTAAAACATATTTTAGTAATTTGTCCGTTTTTCCCATCAGAAAATAATTTCATCAGAAGAGGAATTTTCTACTACATTTATTGAGAAGTCTCTTTGGTTAGTCAGCTTTCTATTTCTATGATAAAAAAACTGACATAAACAATTTATAAGGAGAAAAAGTCTATGTTGGTTCATAGTTTCAGGTTGCAGTTCATGGTGGTAGTGCTTTTGGGCCTGTGTTGAGGCAGAACATCATGGTGGCAAGTGCATGGCAGAGGAAATCTGCTCGCTTCATGGCAGCTGGAAAGCAAAGAGAAAAAGGAAGGGATGAAGGTCTCAATATGCCCCTGAAGGACGGGCCCTTAATGACAAACTTCCTTCCACTAGGCTCTACTTCCTAGTAGCACCACAGACTGCTGATGAAGTCTTTAGCACATGGCCTTTGAGGGACATTTCAGATCCCTCAAACTCTAATATCCCTCAAATATATCCAAGGAAAAAACCAAACTAACACTGGGTTTTTGTTTGTTATGGCTACCTCAGTGCTTGAGGGATACCTGACTTATATCCATTATTTTAAAAAAAGGAAAAATGTAGTATGTGTAAAAGTTTTAAGATTACATACACTTCCAATGCTGCACATTGAATATACCTTAGATAACAGAGCTTATTCTAATGGGTAAAGAGACCCAAAAGCAATACTTTGTCATTTATGATCATTATGGAATGGTCTTGTATTATCTGTAACTATATTTCTTGCAATCAGAGTTAAAAGAGTTTTCTGAAAAATCTTTGTTCAAATAATCAAGGCCAAGATTTCTTACTATATAAAGGCTATGAAGAACTGAAATGTGATTATATTGGTTCTGCAAATACTGGGAAAGAACTGAGTCTGCATTTGTGTAAGAAAAGCTTCAGAATATGTATGCAAATTTGGCAAATGGAGTTGGGTTTCCCCATGGTACTTTGAATAAAAAAGACATTTTAACAAATCACAGGTTCATTAAAAAAATCTCCAGTTTTGTGGTCTATTTTCTCAAATAATAGGAAATGAACTTTTAATAATAAGTACATGGACCTTTGGTGAACAGTTTATTTTTCAGAGGACTGACTGCAGGTGGAAAGGGGCATTTCGTAGAATACCTGGAGGATCTGACTAAATGAATTTCTACCTAACCTCTTAAGTTACAGTAACTAAACAATGATAATTTATCTCTTACAATGACCTTCCAAATTAGACATAAAAGAAACTCAGAGAAAATTATGCAGAAATTTTTGTATTATACTGAAAACGACCAACATTTTATTTTTTCTCTTACATTAATCATGCATTTGAGAGGAAACAGACACATTATCCCCCAATTTAGGCAAAATTCATCCCCAAAGAAGCCGATATGTGCACCTTCTATTGAAGAGATGAAGGACGAACCTACATGCTGCCATTTGCAAACAAACTTCTGTCTAGGTATCCTAGACCAACAAGATTATGCACTTAAGATCTGAGGCAACAAGGCATTTAAAAATAACCAAGTTTTACGGCCACTGCCACGGTATCACCGATTTCGTAAGCAATGCAATTTAGTTGAAAATATATGGACTAGACAGGGTATTTTTGCAACGGTTGAATAAGAGATTATGTTGCTACTACTATAGCTGTCTCCAGGCAGTTAAACTCAGTTCACTGAGTTTCTTTACTATTGCTTTTGAGTAGGGGGCTGTCTGGTATTTTAGGGACAAGGGACCTTCTTGAAATATTCATGTACATTTTGTTAATGTGGGAGAAAATGATGATCCTCTGGACCTGCGACTTGGAAGGAGGAAAACCAAACAGCCCACCCCCACCCTATATTTTGTTTTTGTCTTGCTCTTGCTGATTCGATGCACAAAACCCCACCAATATTTAGATGCTTGGCTTGACAAAGTGTGGATAAAGCTGCCCTCCTGTCCTTCGGAAGCTTCCGTGAAGGCAAACTAGCAATTTTAAGCCTTAACCTGGCTTTTGGCAGACTCCCGCTCTAGTTCACACTCGTCCTTCGTTTGTTAGACGTTTACACCCCGCTGCCTTTAAAGCCGAGAAAGGCCCGTCGCCCGGCCGCCGGGGTCTGACCAACGGGCAAGGTCAGATCCTCTGGTCCTCGTCGCCCAGCGTCGCCCGCTAGCTCCCGGTTTCCGCCCGCCTGGACGCTGGGGCGGTGCGCCCGGGAGCTGCCCTCTTCCAACATGGCGCCGCGGGAGGCGGGTCCCGGTCTTCGGCTCCCGGGGTTCCGGCGCCGCGCGTTTTGGTTCCGGAGTAACCGTGGTCTCGCCGCCGCCTTACTCCGCCTCTCGCCGCCGCTGCCACCGCTGCCGCCGGACTCACGGCCTCCGGCGGCGGGGACCAGAGCTCGCACGCGCCGCGCCCTCTGGCTCCTGGTGGGGCAGAGGACTCGCCCCCGGGCCCTCCCGCCCAGGACCCGCCTCGGCCTTCTCTTGGTCCCGCGGCCCTGGGGCTCCTTCCTAATAGACCCGGACTGAGTCTCCGCGGGTCGGGGACCTTCCCCTCGTCCCCTAAGCCACCAAGGAGGGTGGACACCTGCGCTGCATCTCCCGAATCCGTGTCTTGACTCTGCAGTCCCCTCACACCCTCACGGACTGCTGAGAGCGTCACAATTGTTTTGCCCTCTTTCCAACTCTAGAACCTTGTGACCTCCGGTCATTGCCTGCTCCCCAGGGCATCCTCCCCAGAGACAGGCTCCATCCCTACACAACCTGGGCCAGGCTCTGTGCCTGCGGGCCCCTTCCTGATTCCCTCCTCCCTTCACTACCCCCCACCTTGTCTTGTGCCCTTCACTCCCCTTGTCCTAACCAGGGGACAGTGGGTACCCCTTGCCCCAGGATGTGAGCTCCTTTAACCTGTAATGCTGTGGCTGGCCCTTGGCCCTTTCCGTGCCATGGAGAACCAGGTGCTGGTGATTCGAATCAAGATACCAAATAGTGGCGCGGTGGACTGGACAGTGCATTCTGGGCCGCAGTTACTCTTCAGGGATGTGCTGGTGAGTGATGATCTTAGTGTCCGAATCCTAGTGTGTGTGTGTGGGGGGGGGGGGGGGGGGGGGGCTCAGAGACTTGGGGATTCAGCACCTTGATTGATGGTGGCATAAGCTAGTGGTGGTTGCCATTTTTGGCCTCCAATGGGAGAAGTTTTGTTTTGTTTTTGTTTCATCTATAACATTGAGTAATTGTATTCACTGAAACCAGGCAACTGTGCGGAGCCCAGGAAAAATAGATGAATCTGGCTAAACAGCCTGGACTGTCCTCAGGATGCTCACAGCCTGGACTGGGACTTACATACAGAGAGAGCAGACTGGTATATAAAAAGTTGAATTTAGAAGTTTCTTCCCAAGAGTTTGGGGAATGTCCCTGGCCAGATTCCAGACATGCTTTCTACTGAATTCTCTGAATTTGGTGACCTGCCTAGAAAGGGAAATGAGCAACTTTAACTTAACCATGTTTGAGCAAACCTAAGATGTCATTAATTGCAAGATAGTCTTATCACTAGGAAAGGAAAAAAATGCTGCCTGTTAAACTATTACATGTCATCCCTGCACACAGCCCAATTTCGGAGATGTTAAAGTACATGCATCTTATAACTGATAGCGTATTACTTTCAGGATACTGAAAAGGTATTTTCAAATACAATTGTGGAATATTAGAGTTGAGTGTAAACTTGTAGGTGGCCTGTTCAGCCCCCATGTCTTTTTTTGTTGTTGTTCTTGCAGGTAGTTATTGAAGAGTACTGAAGTGAAAGGACTTGTCCAAAGCTGTGACTTTTGAGTGGGAGAGTCAGAATCAGAACTCAAATTTCCTTACTTTCACATAGTATTTTTTTCCACATCTTTGCAACTTTCTAATTTTCATTTGACATAGACTGGATGCACTGGGCCCATTTTATATAGTGAATAATGGAGACATCAAAGGCAAAAACTGACATATTGAGAAGCAGGTTACAAAAGGCAGATGCATAATGGAATTTACCTGCAAGATAAGAGAGGGCTGAGGGTCATGGATGTAGTTCAGTGTAGAGCGCTTGCCTAGTGTGTATAAGTCCCTGGTTTGATTCCCAGCCCTGGGGGAAAAATTGTGTGTGTGGGATTGAGTTGCAGGTTCTTGGGAGGAGAAAGAATTGTGATGTGGTGTTTTGATTTTCTTGGGTGACTGAATAAAATTTTGATTCCAGTGACTTTATTTTTGAATTTTGGATGTTACTGACCAAGTAGGCTATGCATATTTTCAGGTGCCTAAGCCAGGAGTGTGGAGGTTGTAACTAAGCCAACAGTCTCCAATATTGTGCAGCAAATACCATCCTTCTCATTTGCATCTAGAGTTCTCCACACACTCACATGCTCATGGATTTCCTCTTATGAAAAGCCCACATTCCTCATTGTGGTCCTCTGGGTCCATCTTGATTGGTTCTGGCCTGACTGGAACCAGCTTCCTCTCTCATTATACCCCCATGAGCATCCTGTGCCCCAGGTCTATAGAATCACTGTGAATTCTCCCAAGTGCTCAGGCTGGCTCCAGGCTGGCTCCACACTGTCTTTTTCTTCAGCTAGCCAACTCCCACCTGTCCTTCGAAGTCAAGCTTTGCTTTTCCTCCATGGCCTCTGTGTTTCTGCAGGTTTATGTGTTACTCCAGCAAAGCACACACTTGGTCATGATTATTTGTCTCTTAGAAGATTCACTGCTAGAGGAGATGGAGACCTGTTTCCCCTCTGTGTCTGCTGCTTCACAGGGCTGGGAAATATTTGTTTAATGATGGAGTTTAAAAAAAGAGGATGGGTACAATTACAGATCTGTGGATGGAGTGTTGGGTTTTGAGTTAAGAAATTTGGGTTTAATTGCTCTCTGTCCCACTAACTAGGCTTGTCACTTACCTGTCTGAACATCAGTTTCCCTCTTTGTAAAAGATTTGTGAAAGTTAAGTGAAATTTGTGTTTATGAAGAAGATGAGTTTCTCTGACTTTACTCATTTAAAACAACCAAGTATTATTTAAGTAGAATAGTACAGTGTGGAGACCACAAACTCTGAAACCAGGATGTCTGGGTGTAAATTGAAAGTCCTACCACTTGGGCAGGTGACCTCTTATTTCAGCTTCTTCTTCTGTTAAAAAAAAAAGCAAGGGTGTGAAAACAGTGCGTACCTTATAGAGTTCTGAGCACTGCCTGGGTTGATGTGTAGAAAGCACTTGGAACAATCGAGCACGAAGTAAGTGCTCCGAAAGTGTTTCACTACAGCATAAGGGATAGGACCTTGGTCTTCTGCTTCTTGAACACTTCCAAATTGTTCTGACCCAGGCTTAGTGGCCTAAAGGAGGCACTGCTCAAATGGCCTACTGCTAGTGCTCAGAACGCCATGTGTCCACTTTGCTCTACTAAGTTCAGTTGGAGCATGTTTATCAAGAAGGCCCTGTTTATCAGGAAGGCCCGGTGAAGGCTCTTGACAATGGGTGCTGTGCATTTTCCCAGGGAGTTCTGCCAGCATGCAAGCCTAAATCGCTGTGGTCTGCTCTCCATTTCACTTCATCTCTTGATCAAGAAAAGGCAAAAAACCAACAGAATGTTCTAGTATCTCTGGCTTGGAATCTTAAACATCTTCCACATGAAAACTGGAAGCATCTCCTTCTAATCTACCTGCTGCTTTCTATTCCTGCCATCCCAGTTTTCAAATATGGAGGCATGAACCCCAGAGTGGGAAGTACCTTGCTAAAACCATTTAGTTAGTGTTTGAGAGAACCTAACAGAAGCCAGAAGCAGGTTGGGTAACTGAGTTAGAGAAATTGAACATCTCAGACCCTGTATGAGTTGTTTTTTGTTTGTTTGTTTTAATATTTTTTTAGATGTTGATAGACCTTTATTTTATTCATTTATTTATATGTGGTGCTGAGAATCGAACCCAGTGCCTCACATATGCTAGGCAAGTACTCTACCACTCCAGTTCCTTGTATGAGTTGTTGAGGGCTCCAGTCACTGCTTTACCAAATGCCTGGGAGACCCTGGGTAAGTCACTTGACCTCTCTGGACCTTGTCTTTTTTCTGATGATCTGGCACTAGCTGCAGCATGAAGGAGGTCTGCCCGATCCCCAATTGCAGAGGCATTTGGGTATCTATTGTGTCTGTTTTTTCAGCTTTCTGGGTTTTTCCTTCTGCCAGGGACTGAGTCCTTAAGTTCTAGGAAAGCTGTGTGGGATTACCTTGGATTAGCATGTGGTAGAAGAGAATGTCCAGTTCTCTCCTTTCTGTTTGTTCCTTATACCCTGTGTGTAAGTCCCAGTTCCTGATTTCTCCTCATCTGTAAAATTTGTCTAAATGAAGCTTGTTATTTTTCCTTCCTCCTGAGTTAGCAAACATTATTTGCTATTTATATCTTTAGTTTGGCTCTTACACTAGAAGTGCCTTACATTGTTAGCCTTTATCTCTGATCAGATTCTAGTCTTCCTGAAGTCTAGGAACAAGCCATTCTTCTAGAGCCTACTTACAAAACTCCTGGTATACAGGTGCTCAGTTACATTTTTGGTCTGCTAGATATTTATCCAATTTATTGAAAGGATGGAGAAGGATCAAGCAATGATCACTATCAAGATATGTAAATTTCAGCCCATCTTGAAACTAGGTGAGGTAAAAGTTATGTTGTTTAGGGTAGGAGAAAGTTACT
Organism: Glaucomys volans; assembly: GCA_020662805.1. NCBI lineage: Eukaryota > Metazoa > Chordata > Mammalia > Rodentia > Sciuridae > Glaucomys > Glaucomys volans. Next base: position 426,090 of record JAJEJO010000365.1, read on the forward strand.
TGGAAATAAGTCCTTTAAATATACATGGAAAATATACATGAAATCATTAAATGTACCCTGCTTAAAAATGACCAGGAGATATTCACCAATTTTCAGACTTTTTACCTCCTCATCATTATGAGAGCCCCACTTAATATACTTTAAAGAAATAAGATGACCAATTGTGTTTGCATGATGCAGTCAAGTTTGCTATTTTTCTCTCTTCTTTTTTCCTGTCAGATGTAAAGTATGTGGGGCACCATGTTTATATTGGTGGGCAAAGCATGCCATTGCCCAGCAGGGGTTTCAGCTGGTTATTAGAAATTTTCTGTTTGATGGGGTCTGCTATTCTTAAGGAAGGATTCTAAGTTTGGTTGTTAATTCTGCAGAGGGAGTTCACATCTCAAGTTTGGTTGTCAGATGTTTGGGGCTCCTTGGAAGTAACCAGCAATAACCTAGACTTGGAGGGTTGGGAAGGAGTGTCCTGACCCCCATCCAGAACTCTTCCCCCATTTTTTCCATACTAGTTAAGAAAGGGTCTTCAATGAATACTGAGGAAGGGTGGAACTAGTGAGCAAATGATCATCATCCTCCATTGATTGTTGGGTGCTGAATTTAAAGGTTTTATTATGAGGTAAGCTTTATAATGTTCTAGTGATCAGTGACTTATTTATTTAACAGACACTAATATGGCACTTGCCATGTGCTAGACACTCCTTTAAGCCCTTTATAATTATTAACTCACTAGTCCTACAAGGCAGGTACAATTATGACTTCTTTTTCTATGTAGGAAAACTGAGGCACAGAGAGGCTCATTCACTCAGCTTGTGAGACGTGGAGCTGCCTCCAGCCCTAGCAGCCTGGCTGTAGCCTGTGCCCTCGTGCTTTACACTGGGCTGCCTCTGTACTTTATTCTATACTTAACTGTGGGAACTTTTCCTGTCAAAACAAAAAAAAATACTTTCTCCCTAGGAGTATGTAGAAAGAATTTTCTAACCCTAAAATCTTTTACAGATACTTCCTCAAAAAGTTGATGTTTCATTTGCTGAGGCTGGAGTCAGAGAAAACATAATCTCTTTTGACTCTAATGAGCAAGGGCTGCCTATGACAGTTCTCTTTGATCAATTTTATATGCATAGATTTATTTTAAAAAAACACTGTAGAGGCAAGACTATTATGCAAATTGCCACTGCAGCAAAAGCTTCTGAAGAATTGTCTTTAGAAGGAAGTTGCAGCCGCTACTCTGCTAAGTGCCCTGCTTGGAAGGGCTGTGGGCCTCCTGCTGAGAAATACTGCAAGCTGCTGAGGCTTTGTCAGCTGGCCGCCTGGTGCCAATTCTGGCACAGCCTGGCAGGGACATTGTGGCAGAGCTCCCAGAGAGAAAGGAGGTTTGCAGGACATTCCGGTGGGACTAGACATAATGAAGGGTCACTTTCCCCAGAACTCAGGAGTTCTGTGCCTCTTCATTTAACTGGTCTCTGGAGTAATCTTTGAGTGTTTCAGCTTAGATTCACATTGACATGAGGTTCTTTATACTGTTTTGATTTTTTTGTAGGCTAGATGAAATTTTATTTTGGTGTCATTAAATATGTTTGCTATTGCTGAAGGGTAAGGGTTGATGAGAACTGTTTGTATGAAATGTTGCTTTATAGGTTTATATCATCATCATGGAAACTCGTGTATTTCACTTCTACCACCGTGAGTGCAGGGCTCCATGTTGCTTGTTTCATAACAGGAACTACATTTGTTGAATGTCGGCAATGTGCCAGGTCCCAAACTCATGTTTATTATGTTACTTAGTTTTACATTACCACTATAAGTATTACCACTAGACCCATTTTGGAGGATAATCAGATTGAGGCTCTGAGAGTTTAAGTGATTTTTTTTCTAAGTCATGCATCTAACAAAGAGTTGAGATCCAAAACTAAGGTGACTTGACTCCTACACTCCTTTCTCTTTCCCCCACAGTACATTCCACAGCCTCCCACAGAGGAAACCATTTGTGTGTCTGTGTGTGTGTGTGTGTGTGTGTATACACAATAGTGTAGTTGTTTGCACTGTTGAATTGAGAGTAAAAGATTGTTATTAATACAATCTAGAAATTTTCTAAAGATTTTTCTCCTTGGAATAGAGATTTAAAGTCTGGGCATACCTTGCTGGGCTAAGTGTGATTATGAGCTCATGTTTTTATAGTTTATGCCAACATTTTAAAAAGCTTTCCCAAGTTCTCATATTTCCTCTAGGATTTGCCACATGTTAGCAATAAAGAAGATGGCTAATTGTGTTTCTTTATTTTTTCTTTGTTTAGGATGTGATAGGCCAGGTTCTGCCTGAAGCAACAACTACAGCATTTGAATGTAAGTGTGGCTTGAATACTTTGTTGACTATTTCTTTCTGCAGTAATATTTCAAAGGGTTTATGGGTTGTATTACTTTAGAAACTGACAAAATCAGGTTATTTATGATCATCATATGGTACATTTAAATATTTATAAATTAATACAAGTTTAATGATGATACTGAACTGAGTAATATTTTCTTATTTAATCACATCTTGGATGTGCATATTTCTGTAATATAGCTTTAATTACCAACATGACCTTTATCTGCTCTTGCTCCTTACTGTAATAATATCGTGGGGCAGAATGAAAGGTATAAACTACCTGTAGACCAATGATTATTGATTAAAAGATTTTAATCCTTTACTGCTTTAAAACATAGCAATAGAGTAGAGCTTTTATGTGAGCATTGTGCAGAATAATTCTGTTTTAGTGGAGCTTGGACTGCTAGGTAATGACAGGAACACTTTGGGTCTTTTTTTAAAATATTTTTTTGGTTGTTGATGGACCTTTATTTTATACATTTATATGTGGTGCTTATAATTGAACCCAGTGCCTCACACGTTTGGCAAGCACTCCACCACTGAGCCACAACCCCAGCTACTTTGGGTCTTTTTTAATGTATATATACATATATATTAGTTGTAGATGGACACAATGCCTTTATATATTTATTTTTATGTGGTGCTGAGGATCAAACCTAGTGCTTCACACATGATAGGCAAGCACTCTACCCATGAGCTACAACCCCAGCCTATTTTGGGTCTTGAGTCCTTCCCCTCTCCACTGAATTGGCTTCTAGACAGAGCTGGGGTGTGCTAAGCAACTGGTTTTTGAAATGAACCAGGTTATTGCAGAGGAGGCCACAGTGTGAAGTTAGTCAGTAGCAGAGGGGGCCAAGTCCTGGGAAGGATAAAGTAAGGGTTTGAACTGTGATTCCCATCCATTTTTGAAGAAGCAGTCCACTGTTCAACATCAAGATCTTTGTTTTTTTTTTTTTTTTTTTTTTTTTTTTTTTACATGATAGTGTACTTTTTGTTTCTGTTTTTAAAGAAAATGGTTACTGACAGATAGTGCAATGGATGCCTCCTCTTTGGAGGACAATTTGGTAATCCTTCTCAACATGTGAGATGCTCAAAACCTTTGACTCAGCAGATCCGCTTTTGGAAACTGTCCAACAGAAATAGCTATACATGTGCCAAATAACTTTCAAACAAGGTGTTCATTGTGGGATTATTTTTAATGGCACAAAATTAGAGGTAAACAAAATGTCTAGTATAGTAAATGAATACATTATAGTTTACTCATATTCTTAAGCTAAGCAGCAGGTAAAAAAATGAGTTATACCTCTCCATGCATTGACATAGAGAGGTATACAAGGGTTGAATAAATAAATATGCATGGTATGATCCCATTTGATGAAAAATCTACCCTCCCATGTATATTTTGAAAACAGGAACTGAAGAGTGCCCCTGTAGTGCTTTCCTGTGGTCTCTCCTGGAAAGTGGCTGTGGGGCTTGGGGGCAATGAATGGATGAGCACACTTTTTACTTTATGTATTTCCCTATTGTTTGATTATTTTTCAGTAATTATTACTTATTTTTAAAAGCTACTGTGAGGACCAGGCGCTTGGGAGGCTAAGGCAGGAGGATGGTGAGTTTAAAGTCAGCCTCAGCAAAAGTAAGTGCTAGGCAACTCAGGGAGACCCTGTCTTTAAATAAAATACAACATAGGGCTGGGGATGTGGCTCAGTGGTTGAGTGCCCCTGAGTTCAATCCCCAGGTACCAAAAAAAAAAAAAAAAAAAAAAAAGCTACTGTGAGTAGGATTGTTAATTAGTATTTTATTAACCACACTGGACTGGACTGTTGACCCTGTGTCTGAAATACATACAGTGTTGCAGGTTCTGCTTAGATTTCTTTCCTGTAGCTTCACGGGGTACCAGGGTTTTGGCGGGCAGCCTGAGAGTCTGCATTTGCAATATGTACTATTGCCAGATGCTGGGCTAAGAGCAATCCATGATCAACTCATTTATTTTAACCTTCACAAAGTACTTCGAAGGACCATTATTAGCTCCATTTCAGTTGAGGAAAGGACATCTCCTTTAAGGACTTCTGCTTTGAGGAAAGGACACTTCTTCTGAGGAATTTTCTCAAATAAGTGGTGAAATGGAATTTCTAGAGTAGATTCCAGAGCATATATTCCCAGTGCTGGACTTGTTCTGAGAGTTATCATAATTGAAATCATGTATTCTGTTTTTCTTAAGCCCCACAAAAAGCAGCTTACTTTGTACTTTCTACTTCTGGCTTTCTGGGTCCACAGACATGTGCCTACTCCACTGGCTCCCAGAGTTAGGAGTTCATATTAATAATAATACTGATTATTTATTGATGGCTTTCTCTGTGCCAGCCAAGGTCCTAGATGCTTTACCTCCTAGATAGTGCCTGTGACTTTAATAATCTGTGAGGTAAGAAAACAAACCTATGGGGAAACTGAAAACTCAGAGAGAGGTAAGTGTCTCAGCTCTCCAGGAGTGGTGCAGCCCAGGTTTAAACACGCTTCTCTTTGTAAAATTTGCACTCTTTATAACTAAGCATGTCGAAAACCTGTGGAGTAGAAGTATAGGAGAAAAACATTTAAATTTCTAGGTTTGAGTTCTTTGACATTGTGTTCCTCCTCTTCTCTCAGCAAGGGCAGCAGCTCTATACCCATCTGTGTCTGGAACAGTTTTATATGGAAAACAATACAAACAGAAGCACACACACAGACAAAATAATAATAGGCTTTTGTGTGTGTGTGTGTGTGTGTGTGTGTGTGTGTGCTTGGATTACTGTATACTTTCCATTACAGACTTGAAGTCCTAGCTCGCTTTTTTTTAATGACTGGTCTAGGATAGCTTATTTTTTTCTGAACCAAAAATCCAAGCCTGTAAATGGAACTAATATATAAGAAATAGCTAAGATATGGTTTGTAAGTTAATTTACTTGATTTGGGCGGATATTTCTGTGGTTTATGGGTACAATGAGCAACCCTCAAAACTTTATTCAAAGAAATACTTAAGGTATTTAATAAGTATTTAATACTGTAGCATATACCCAACATTAATTGATTTCTTATATAGGAGAGGTGCATTTTATTCAGTGATATAAATTAAGTAGTAAGAGAAAGGACAGATGTCAGATCTACCTGTTTTACATAGTGTAGAGAAAAAGAGAGTTAAAAGAATAGAAAACATGATAAAGGTTAGGTGATGCTACAGATTCTTTCACAGATTCTCCATCTTGTCAGTGAAACCAATGATGATTCCAGATGGGGCTCACCCCTGTGCACCTTTGCCAGGACAGGGAACCCATTCAACTGCCTCCTGGTTGGCTGTATGGGTGTTTTCCTTCCTCACCAGATTTTGAGTCACTTTGTGATAGGCACTATGCTTTATTTTGCTCTTGCTTATAAGTATTGAGCATTAGAGCCTTAGAATATTATACTTGATGAACAAAATGGAAAGCTGCATGTGTCCATATTCATATGGAAATTACAAAATACACATGATCTAAAGCTAAACGAGTAATTCCCTTTTTCATATTATTTGTGCTGTTGCCTGGGCATAGCATATAATTTGTTGGTGGTGGACAATTCAGCCCCCGGATTCAAAATCCAGTGGAGAAGAAGGTCTGTAGGGGTGACATGCTTTCTGATTTCTGGTCCAAGGGGAGCTAGGGCTGGTTGAGAGGAGGGAGGCCAATCTGAGCTGAACTTGCCTTTTGGACTGGTGGTCCTGAACCTGTTTTTTCTTACCCCTTTCAGGTCCTTTCTCTCCTGCAATTGCACCACAAATGAAAGTACTTTTTTTTTTTTTTTTTTGATATCTGTTATGATATTTGTTGATGAGATATTTAAAATTTATTTATTTATTTATTTTTGTGTGGTGCTGAGGATGGAACCCAGCTAGGCAAGCGCCCTACCACTGAGCTACTGCCCCAGTCCCAAAGTACTTTTTAATAGTTAAGGTTTGCTTGTTTGATTTGTTTTTAAGTGAAGAAGGTATAGATAGTTTTTTTAAAAAATCTAAGCAGCAGAGAAATAAAGGGAAAAGAAGACTTCATTTCCTCAAATCCTCCAATTTCATTGTTTCTCATTGTTAGCAATTTCTTCTGTGTCTTTACAGAAATTTTCTCTGTATTATGTTCTTTCTCCTGACCCCATTAAATAGTATATATTAGACCTTTTCCAGTATCAGAGTACATAGATCAACTTCATTCTCTTGGATAACTGTGTTAAACTTAATTTTTTGGCTGTGGCTTAATGTAATTGATCTATTGATGGAAATTTTAAAATTATTACCAGTTTCTCAATTTTAGAAAAAATGCTGAACTCAACAGAGTTGTCTTATGTCTTTCCTGATTATGGAAATATGTTTGTAAGATAAATTCTTAGGCTTTGGAACTATGGAGACAAAGAGTACCATATTTTAAATTTCAACACCTAGTACCATGTTTGTTTTTCAAACAAAGGATGAATTATACTTACACGAACACTGTATGAGAAAACCCATTTCTCTCTACCTTTACCAATTCTGGGTATCAGCAAACTTTTTAGTTAATGTCAACTTGATATGCGAAAAAAATTATTATACTACTGTTTATATTTAATTATAAATGAGCTTTATCATGTTTTCATTTGTATTTAATGTGTGTAAACTTTTTTTTGCCCATTTTTTCTGTTAGTTGTTTTATAAAATTGTTATGTTTTCCTGTTAAGAAAATTGGCTGTTTATCTTAACATGTTACAAATATTATTATAAACTGAATAAATGCAGTTCTTTTCAGCTTGTTTTGATCTTTTTTATTCTCTTTTGGTTTTTCCATAAAGAAGTTGAAGTTTTTACATGGTCGAATTTATAACATTTTCCGTTATGACTTCTGGGTTTGTCATGCTTAGACAGTTCTTCCACATTCTAGGATATTGAGAAAAATTCATTTGTTTTCTTTTTTCTTTTTACTTTAATGAAGTCAACACACAGAGACACATATTAGTTATATACATATACATATGTATGTTTGTATGTATCAGAATTTTTTTAAAAAGCATGCATTTTTTATTGCAAAGATGATATATTTTTTTAAAAAAACCTCTTATACCATCTTCAGTTTATTTCTGTGAAAGAAATCAGGTGGGGATCCAGCTTTATTTTTCAAACAGATAGACAGTTGATCTCATGCCAGTTATTGAATAATTTGTCTTTTCCCAGATGTGAAAGCATTTCTCAGATGAGGTCACATTCCATAACCATAAAAAAATCCTGTATGTTTGCATGTGTGGGCCCTACATACGCTGTAGGAGCCTGACATTCATATGGGCCCAGAGACCCCTGCTGGTTTTCACAGTTTCATTAGCAGATTAATGAGTACACCAACACATGAGGTGATAAAAATCTACCGTGCCCACTAATGCGTTTCCTGTGAGTGTCTGTTACACGTGTTCCTCTCCCTGGATTTTTCTCTAGACAAGTAATTGCTTTCAAATGACTGTTGGACTAGTGGTTTTGGATAGTAAAATCTCAGTGGTGACTTGGAGGATGCATTTTGAGTTTATATAGACAAACGCTGGCTAACACACATAGCTGCCATGTGGTTTTACTTTCCGTGGCACTCTGACTTCATAGATTCAGAACTAGAGCCCTGCTAAGTATTTTTGCACTTGTCAAACTGCATCTCTGTTTGATTCAGAAAAAATATTTTTGTAACTGTCTTTAATCTGACTGTTTTATATTCATATCTCATTGGACATAATTCTTTCAGTTGTTTTATGAATTTTTGGAGGATTATTTTGTATTTTGGTTGGGAATTTTTATTTTTTCCATATTTTTATTGGTGTATTATAGTTGTACATAATGGTGGGATTTGTTGTTACATATTTATATGTGCATACAATATAATTTGTATAATATTAATATATATAATTTATTTATATGTGCATACAATATAATTTGTATAATAATAACAGTATAATTTGGTCAATATCATTCCCCAGAATTTCGTCTTTTCCTTCCCTCCTTCTTCCCCCTAGTTCCTTTTCTCTATTCTACTGATCACCCTTCTATTTTCATGAGATTCCACCCCACCTTTCTTTTACTTTTTCTTCTCTAGCTTCCACATAAGAGAGAAAACATATGACCCTTGACTTTCTAAGTTTGGCTTATTTCACTTAGCATAATGTTCTCAAGTTCCATCCATTTTCCTGCAAATGACATAATTTTATTCTTTATGGCTGAATAAAACTCGATTGTGTATATATACCACATTTTCTTTATTCATTCATCCGCTGAGGGACACCTCCCTTGGTTCCCTAGTTTGGTTTTTGTGAATTTTGCTGCTGTTAACATGGGTATGCATGTATTGTTACAGTATGATGACTTTAGTTCTTTAGGATAAATACTGAGGAATGGTATAGCTGGGTCATATGGCGATGCCATTTCTAGTCTTTTGAGGAACCTCCTTACTGATTTCCATAGTGGTTGTACTAATTTACAATCTTGGGTGGGAATCTTTAGACCAACATCATATATTATTTTAAGATGAACATAGCATGACCTTTTAAAGGAAAATTACAGTTACATAAATTGTAAATTCTCTAAGTATAGAGAACAGCTCTATTGGTTATTGGAGTGACACCTGAAGGAGATACCTCATGTCTAAATAGTGAAGAGAGTCTCACTAAGAATAATTGGGTAGGTGCCCCTTTCTGCTTCAGAGAAAAGTCTGAGACATAAATATGTGGAAATACAGAGTTTCATTTCTTAAACTATTACAACAGTATGTATATATAAAAGATAAGCTGTTGCTTAAGCAAACTAGATAGGTTGAGAAATTTTTAATTCATAATAAACCTAAATTGAGTCTCAAAAGTATTTAATATGTAAGAGTTAATTATGCATAGTAGAATTTGAGGCAGTTTGAGGGGAACTTTAATTTATTGAAATTTTGGCTTGAAATATTATTGATGTAAAAAGTCCAAATCCCTTTTAGTCTCATGGGAATTACTCTTGCTTATTAGTAGTCTTGCTAATTTGTATGAGAATTTAAAAGTTTAAGTTCTTTACCCAAGTACTGAACTAGTTGTTTCTTGATGTCAGGAGACAGTGCTGCTCATTTTTTAATCTCTAGAAACCCTCCTATAGTACCTGGCACAAATGTGTTCTGGAATGCCAGGGTGGTTGAAGAGATAAATCAATAAGGGCAAGCCTGGTACATCCCACCCATCAGCAATCCTCATTACTCTCTGTTCAAAGTGGCTCCAGCACGTGATGACTTCACAAAACCTCAGCTTGACTGGGTGCAGTGGCATTCGCCTGTAGTCCCAACTACGGGGGAAGCTAAGATAGGGGGATTGCTTGAGTTCAGGAGTTTGAGGCCAGCCTGGGCAACAACAGAGAGACCCAGTTTCTTTAAAACAAAAAACTAAAAATCTTCCAATTTGTTTAGTCCATCATCTCTCACCTGTGCAGGGAAACAGAGGATCACTGCCTCTATATGGCCTCTTTTTTGCACAGCAGCCAGAGCATCTTTTTTTCTTTTTGGTCTTGGGGATTGAACCCACCAAGCTCTATCCCCAGTCCTTTTATTTTCTATTTTATATGGTCTCACTAAATTGCTGAGGGTCTTCTAAGTTGCCCAAGCTGGCCTCAAACTTGTGATCCTTCTGCCTCATTCAGAGGCTGAAATTGCTTAGAGCTCAGAGTGATCCCCTGCAGCAGGATCATGACACTCAAAATCCTTCAGTGACTTCCATCTCAATTGAGAGTAAAAGTCAAGTCCTCAAAATGCCCCACATGTTCCTACATTTTTGCATCTTACTTAACCCTGTCCCACTATTATTTCTCTGAACTGCTCTTTCTCTCCCCACCTCTCCTTCTGTTCCAGCCACCCTGGCTTCCTCTCTGCCTCTGGAACATGCCAGGCATTCTTTTGGCCCAGGGCCTCTGATCAGCTGCTCCCCTGCGTGGAATGCACTTTCCCAGTTATCTGCATGGCCTGTTCCCTTACTTCTGTCACTAGGTGTAAGTTCCATGAGGCAGCATTTTTGCTTGCTTTTTCTTTTTTCACTTTTATCTCAGTGCCCAGTACAATGTCTGCCACATAGTGGGCACTTTTATTTGCTGGCAGGAGAAAGGAAATCAAGAAGCCAGGAAGTAATCAGAAGGAGGGAGACCTGGAACTAAGTGAAATCTCATGACCATGAACGTGTGTCCATAGATTAACTGTGGCCTTGCATTCCTGCCCAGATCATTAGATTCTAGCCCTGAGAAGGGATCAAACTAGACATCCTTTCTGGTAGTTTCCTGTTTGATGTCTTTCTAACCTCTACAATTATGTTTTCATTTCTTTCCTCTTGCCTGGGAAAAATGCCTTTTCTGTAGTTCTAATTGACTCCCACCTGGCACAGAAGGAATGTGACAAATGACATATAATATATTGCCTTAACTTTCTGTTACTCTTTGTAGCAGCTTGGTTGCTTCTCCCGAAAGCCCTCTCGAGCCCCCTTCACTGCAGTGGGTGTTGTGTGGCTGAGGGCTCCCTGGTGTCTGCTGTTTACTTGGTAGACCATTCTGACCACCCCCTACCTGAGGCTGCCGCTCCTCCATTGGGCCTTTATGTTCCTCTTCTAGGTTTCCCTTTTGGATTGCATGTTGCTTCAAATAAAATCGCTAACAACATATGGCCTGTTATGATTCTCTTTTCCCAAACTCTGCCATTTTGTATATTTGTGACACACTGCAGATTTTGTGAAGATTGCTTCATAATATTTGTTTACCATCTGCTGCACTCTATTTGGTATCTTGCTAGGATTTTTCCCTCCATTTTAAGTGACATTAACAAAATCCAGCCAGTACATAGACTTTCTGGTTCTACTTTTGCTTCCCTAATGTGCTGGAAAATCATATTACTATGCTCCAGGCAACTAGAGAAGCCTGGAATTCTCATTGTGAACCAGTGTGTCAGATCTGTGCCCCCCCTCCCATTTCTTGGTTATATCCAGTAATGCTTTTTTGGTCAGATGGCAAAGAACCTTCTTGTATAAGACAGAAAGAGTTCAAATTATTTTTCTGCTTCTTTCCACTTAGTATCACTACTTTTCTGGTATTCTTCACCAACACATTTATGTTGGCACTCTTTGTGCCATTTTACCAAGTTTTTATGATTTATAGTTTCAGCTAGTGTGATTTTTATAGCTAACCCAGTTTGATAGACAAATAGCCAGAACATTTGTTGGACGCATTGTGTATGTCTAACTTTTTGTTTAGAAAAGTGTTTTAGGGTACTGTCATACTGCATTGCTTAGTGTGTATTTTTGCTTTCTTGCCCTTCACTCGCTCCTCATCAGGTGTTTTTAGAGAAAAGTGCATTCTCACTTTGTAAGGTGAATGCTTTGCACTTGGGCTGCCATCCAGGGGTCAGAGACAGTTTCAGTTTTGCTTTTGGGCCCAAACCACCAGTCTTCTCAAAGGAGTGGTTATTTTTCCACTTTAGTATCCTCTTTGACAAGAGCAGGGAGTCTAAGTCTTAATTAGGCAACCAAGCACAGGTATTCAAAAGTGAAACAGACAGCCCCCCAAAGAAAACCAGGACCCACATAAATTCATGTCTCTTGTTAACTTAAGAGCTGTAAGGCACTGTGCACATAAGTCCTATTTTATCCCCCATTTATTGGAATGCTTCCTTCAGCCTACCTGCAGTCTTCGCCTTGGAGTCAGACCCTCCTGGGCAGCACCAGTCATCTGCTGCTGGGTTGGCAGCAGAACCTCAGTTTTCTGTCTACTTAAAGCATGTGCTTTACTTGTTTTCTAGCTGCTTTCTATGGAACTGCTCTGCAAGACATTAATTCTACTAGCCCATATCCCTCAGATTTTTCCCCACTGAAATGATCCCTCGGGGGATTTTGTAGAAGTCCAGAATTCCAGAATTCCAGAATATTTTATCTTAAGTAGCCTTAGTTAAATCAAAGCTGACTCTGAGAACTTAAAAGAACTCTCTTCCTCTCATCTTGATTTAGAGAGATTGTGATTTAAGTGATATTTTTGGAATTTGTGCCCTCTCTTTAAAAGCTGTAAAAAGACTTTTTGCCTATTTACTAAACTCTGTGCACCTCCCCATGCAAACAGTACCTTATCCAGATCTGGTGTATATTGAAATTTGAATATAAGCAGTCTCTTTGTGACCATCATCTCTATAGCTAGCTCTGGTGCAGAAATGAGATTTATAAAAAACTACTTCCTTCAGGCTGGAACAGTATTTGACCTGGTTTTAAAGCAAAAATGTAAAGTGCTCTCATGTGTGATAATGATAATATATAACATTAAACTCTTTTATACTGTATTTGTTTTTTCCTTTGTCCCCTGTATTTTTAAGAAAACTTTCAACTTAGCCTTGATAATGTTAGTTTCTAGAACCTGTATAGAAGATCCTTCTTCTGTTTCTACAGCTGGAATGACCCTCTCCCAGTTTGTCCCTAGAGAGTCTATACCTAAAATGAAAGAAAGAAAAAGTGCTGGTTCCTGTGTTGTACTTTAAATGTGCAATGTCCCCCAGGAGAGTAGGTAGGAATGTGCCTTCTTCCTTATTGAAAGACATCAGTATGTGCCTTTTACCCTGAGAACAGGTGGCCTTTACTAGTGGAATACCAGTAGTGGCTCTTGATAACACCTATTTAGACAGCGTGACTGATAATACTGATTTTCATTAAGTTGGGGAAATCTGCAGAATGAACCAGGATCCAGGATCTAGAAGCAAATGCTTTGGAAAGAAGACCTGTTTGGGAGCTGTTGTCTTGGTCACTGAGTGGGTTGGCTGAATGCTGCTTTCCGTCATGTCGTCACACGTTGGTTGCTGAGAGGAAAGGGAATAGTAGCATTTTGCTTGGCAACAGGCTAATTGAGAGAGAGCACAGGCTCCTTTCCAAGGTCCCCATGGTCAACAGGCAGGGGGACATCATTTGATCTGTGACTGCAGGTATGTGAGGGGGGAAGATGCACGTGTTGAACTCAGTCAGCCTGTTCTTCCACAAGCGTCCTTGGAGCATACAGTGCTCACTTATTCTCTTCATCTGGTTCACTGGCTTGGGATTGGTGTATTCTCTGCATCTGAGCAAATCAACAATTGCATGCCCAGAAGTGAGCAACAACAACAACAAAATAATAATGTTTATTGTTTAGATAGCACCCCAGAGCTGAGGTGTGCTGCTCAGAGCCTGCCCCTTCCCACTTGTCACCTTGGGAGTGTCTAACTAAATATTTAGAAATAGCCACAAGTTATTCTGAATGCAGCTGGCAGATGGAGTGGGTAGGTGATCAGACCAATAATTTCATTTTGGGTTAAAAATGAAGTCTGATATTCCCACATGGTTTATCTTCAGGTTCTTAAAGCAGTTTTTGAAGAAATATGTCAAAACTACTTTCTTTAAGATGATTATTGAAATAATACCATCATTTCTGATGAGACCTCCTTGAAGACCTCATTCAAATGTACACATTCTGGTTATGCATTTTATAAAGTCTTATTATCCTCTAGTCTTAGGACTGTTAAGTTATTTCAGAATAATGTGACTTCCCATTTACTGCTGCCTGTGATAGAGAGTATTCAACACAAATGAAATAGGGAAGAGCGTTGCTAGGCAGGATGGGAGGTGGGGAGGCCTGGTTTGGAGTTGCTTTGCAGGTTAACCTTGCACCAGGCCCCAGGCTCTTCTTTTGTAAAGAGGGAATGATAATAATGGTGATGTCCACATCATAGGATTGTGCTGAGGTTTTAAGGTGATATTGCTTGTGAAGTACAAATTATTGTGACTTGCATGTAGTAGTGTTCAGTAAATGTTAGCTATTTTAATCATGCTATTGGGATGTGGTAGATGACTTGAGAGACAAAAAGAAATAGAAGGGAATAGGATGTCATTTGGGAAAGAAAGTACCAATAGTAGAACAAGACTGGCCTTTGGTTTTAAAAATTCTCCCTAGAAACCTGTTTTGTCATACTCCAGTTATATTTTCTATCTATGTCATCAATGATATGAACAGTATTTTGATTTTCAGCTGTCCCTAAATTTTTGTTCTTTTTTGAGATTCTGATTATGTTCTAAACCAAACCAAAGCAAACCAAACCGAAAGCTAATAATCCCAACATCCTCCAAAAATATGGTGTTAAGGGTATGGGTATCAAGTTGTCAAAAACCAGTTGTATTATTTTCCCATGCAGCATGGTTTTGGTATGTTAAAAGAATGAACATCTTAACACTTGCATTATGTTCCTTTTTAAACAGATGAAGATGAAGATGGTGATAGAATTACAGTGAGAAGTGATGAAGAAATGAAGGCAATGCTGTCATATGTAAGTGCATTACAAATGAGGATGGTTATAACTAAAACTGTTAATGTGATCAAGCTTGCTGTTTCTTGGTCAGAGTGAAAACATGTAAGTAAATCACAATTGCCAGAACATTTTTTCACATAATCATAGATAAGGTTTTCAAAGATTTCTGTACATGAAAGTTAAGGGCATTTCTTTTCAAAAGACACTTACTGATCATATCATGAACATTAAGAATAATGCATCTTAATGACTTTTGCATTAGGTATGGTGCAGACTAAATGGACTATCAATTTCCTGTATTTTTTATGCAGTACTTAAAGTAACGGCTCATTAAAAATGAACCCCTGGGCTCTAAAAATTTTTCAAAATCTACTTTCAACTGGAGATCTCTTTCACCCTTCCAGACTATAGTTATAATGTAGCTGCAGGCTTAATATGGATACAGGATTTAAAGATATATTATCAGTTATTTTATGCACAACCCATCCTTCTACCCATACCCCAAAACAAACCACAGGGTTACTTACTGAATCAAAGAGATGTGAATATATTCTGAAATGAATTTTTTTTTTTAAATTTCAAATTTCAGTGAACATTTGTATTAACACTTGTCTGGGACTGAAATAACTAAGCAAGAGAGAAGGGCACATTTCTAGAGCTTGAAAAATTCAACGACGATGAAGAGACATAGCTTTCCCAAGCCCTGATTTCATCTGATTTCATCACCAGAGCTTTCATCTCAAGTTTTATTTTATCTAAGTTTGGAATCTGTTTACAAAAATCTTTTCCAGTGGTCTGGAGAGTGTTGGAGTGAAAGTGGGAGATCATAGCTCTGTGCTGGTTTCCTGGCCTCAGGCAAATCACTTAACCTTTCAGTGCTGTAGTTGCCTCATCTATCAATTGCAGATAATAATACTTGTCCTTTCTACTGCACAGGGTCATTGTAGTGATCAAATGGGATAATAGATGTGAAGCCCTTTGAAAAGTTAAAAGTTCTACAGAAATGCAAAGTGGTATCCTGGTAGAAATGATGGAACCGGGGCCCTTGCTTTTCATTGAGACTCTAATCATAGCCAATAGTTAGGTTGTAGGTTTCTGATAGACTTCAGCTTCAACCAGGACATTGCTTCATTGTTATGAAAACTATAAACTATCTGTATGGGTTTGCGCCAATAGTTTTAATTTAGGGTAGGAGGAAAGAGAACAAGAAGGATGGCATGATTAACAGAGCGTTGCATTCCAACCAGCACAGAGTAGGAAAAGTCAATTTCCCATTGACTTCCCATTAACTTATGTGGGAGTCTTTGTGTACTGAGAATTTAGAGCTGAACTCATCAGTACCTGAAAGGCAGAGTAGGATTGTCTTCAGAACGGTCTAGCACTAGTATTGATAGATTGGCTAACTCTCCTGGGAATGTGACATTCTTATTTTTAGAAAGCACACATACACAGATAGGCTCTACTTTTCTCACATCTGTGACAGAAAACTGACATCAATATGTTTTCATTATATATTCAGCATACCCACACATAAAGACAACGTACTTTTTAGAAGATCATAACTAATTGTGCTTTTTGAGAAATGATGGTGAGTGTGATCATGGGGATAACAATAATCATTTCCCTCTCTGAGTGCATGCTATGTAAATTAAGTGCTTGAGTTGTTTCTTTTTTCTTTTTTTAAAATGTTATAATCAGTCTGAGATAGACACTACCATCCCTGTTTTATAAATGAGGAAAGTATGGCTGAGAGACATGCCCAAGGTCTTAGAACTAGTTTAGAAATACTGAATTTAAGTTCAACTCTCCTAATACCAAAGCCTGTACTCACCCATAGTTTTCCACTGCCTTTCTCCTTTCCACCATCTTGCAAATTTGCACTGGGATTCTTTTTTAAAATTTCATCACCATTAATAAATTCCAAGTGTTTTGTATTAATATAATACCTTAGCTGTAGTATTTTAACAAGATAGTCCTTAGAACTTATGGTTATTTTTTCAAATGGAATGTTTAATTATTTTGTGTTGTAGAAAAATCTTAGTCATGCCGGGCGTGGTGGTGTACGCCTGTAATCCAAGCGACTTGGGAGACTGAGTCGGGAGGATTGTGAGTTCAAAGCCAGCCTCAGCAACTTAGCGAGGCCCTAAGCTGCTCAGTGAGACCCTGTCTCTAAATAAAATACAAAATGGGACTGGGGATGTGGCTCAGTGGCCAAAAAATCTTAGTCATGATTATACAACTTTACCTTATAGGTCCTTAAATTTAGAAGTTCCCATGATTTCTCAAGAGGTACTTTGTAGTCTGAAAAGAGATCATCCAGTTCACTCATCCCCAGATGTTTGGCTTTCATGAATGAATCAGTTTTTCATTTTCAGTTTAGGGGACAGACTTAGGCATCATAACTTTTAATTTTGCCAAATAGAAACATTGACAAAATAAGTAAACTAATAAAAATTCTTTATTACCATTATTTTATTAGCACAGAAAAATAGTGACAGGGCATAGTCTCACAAGTAACATTGACAATTTCATTAAAGTGAGGTTGAGTTTTATGTACAACTCTCTACTTGATTCTTGTTTTTTCTTATTTTTCTGTGGATGGTTGAAAACTTTTTCATGAATTGTCACTGATCCATGGATTGTGGTCTGACTGATTGGATCAGAATTTTCTCATTATTCACCTAACAAAAATAAATTTATAGATGGGAACCTGAGCCCCATTCTCAAATTTTAATGTATTAAGGTAGAGCTCTGAATATCTGATGGTGTTTCAGTAAAAAAAAAAAAAAATTGTGTGTGTGTGTGTTTAAAATGGAACCCAAGGCCTTACACATGCTAGGCAAGTACTTTGCTACTCAGCAAAATATTTTGAAGTGAATTGAAAAAATCACTGAGAGAGAACATGTTTTAAGTTGTTTAAAACTTAAATGGATTTCCTAAGCTGGGCGCGGTGGCGCATGCCTGTAATCCCAGCACTTGGGAGGCTGAGACAGGAGGATCGTGAGTTCTCAAAGCCAAACTCTGCAACTTAGCGAGGCGCTAAGCAACTCAGTGAGACCCTGTCTTTAAATAAAAAAATACAAAATAGGGCTAGGGATGTGGCTCAGTGGTGGAGTGCCCCTGGGTTCAATCCCCAGTACCAAAAAAAAAAAAAAAAAACTTAAATGGATTTCCTTTTCCTCCTCTCACTGTTGTCCCTGCCATCACGTACCCTTTGTTTATGTAGAGTCAGGCTCTCAATAGACATTTAAAAGGTAAAGAATAGTTTATGAAAGCACAAATTGCGTGGGCCTGCTGTCATTTTGGTTTCTCTCGGTTCCTATGGTTGGAAATTCCTTTGGGGTTCAGTTTTACAATAAAGAGACCCATTTGGATCTAATTTCACAGTAGATTTTGGTGAGTGGTCCTCATGATTGCTAACCTGTTATTAAAATTTTGCATTGGTCTTTGTTTTTTAGCTTCAGTTTGGCTCTGAGCAAGTTCAATTCCAGTATTTGGTGTAGTTGCATAGGAAAGATACTGATGGAGGGCCATCTTTTTCTTGTAAAAATGAAGCAGCTTACATTTTCATATGGAATTCAATTGTGGCCATCTTAGTATTTATTTAAAAGCCACATGAGGAAAGCAATAGTAGAGGCATTTTTACCTTTAGTCCTTTAATCATTCTTTTCCATTGATTACAAAGGGTAAATGAATATACAGCCTAGATCTATGTATAAGAATTGAAAAAAAATTGCAACATCTGAGTTAAAACTTGCATTATTATTTTTTTCCCCTTTGGATGCAAGCATTTTCTGTCTTTGGGCCAACACAAGTGTAAGTTTTTATCAGTAATTTAAATAGATTTTTGTATTAGACTTGAAAATGTTGCCTTTTTAATTGAAAACTTATCAATTATTTAAATCGCTAGCTGCCTGAGGCTGTTAATTTTATGAGTGCTATAATAATGGCCTACAGTGGGTTTTGATACATGTGACACGTGGAATATCGTGGTAGTAAGGATTTGTCATGACAATAGGTTGTTGTACGCTGTTAAATAATAACCTACATACTAAACCAAAGTCGGTTGTCAGACATTAGTACCATTTTATGTAAGTTATTTACGAGTTGTATTCTTTTCTTCATTCGATATATTTTTAAGAGATAATGAGAAGAAAACAAAGCTATAATAAATTGTCTTTTAAGAAAATGTAAAGTAATTTGGTCTCCAAGGAGATATTTAATGTATTGAAAGAATTCAGCAGCCAAGTGTTATTGCAGTGCCATTGTGAGAGCTCTCTGCGTTTTGTTATGAGTTTGTGTTAATCAACAATCTGTTTTTATAGCGTAGTTTCTTGTAAGTTATGTTGTTAGAATATTCTGCTTCTGGGATCCTGGCTTTTCCTCTGACACCATTGTATCTTTTTAATTCCTCCATAAAGTATTTTTTTAATTAGAATTTGAAATGCTTTATTAGAAAAAAAATACACACAACCTACGTATTCTGAAAACTAAATACCTGATCATTGCCAATTATTTAAAGGACCCTGTTAAATATTCCTTTAATGTAGTTTAAATGTTGTTGGTGTTGTGCTTGTTTCCCCTCTCATTTTCTAGAAACATTGAAAATGGTGTGCTGCTTCTCTCCTTCCATCAGTTCATATTTGTTGTCTGGTAGTGCTGTTGAGGCCCACTTCTAGGAGGTGGGTATTTTAATGCTAACTTCTTTTTGTGGCTGATCATTCATTGAGGAATTCAGCATCTTGCTTTGGTAAATACATTCACATTTGTTTCTGCTAAATCCTGTGTCTAGTTAAGAGTGGATTTTGCACCTGGTTCTGTGGATGCGACAAGGCCTATATGAATGGAGCATAGAATTAACAAGAATAATTTTCTTCATTTTGCCCATTCTAATCTCTTTATACCATTTTCCCACAATGCCAGAAGAGTATGGGGTGATTTTTACTGTAATGCCTCCCATTATGGCAGAGACCTTGTGTTTTAATGGAGTGTAAGTATTCCCTTTGGTATACTTGACCATAGAGTTCCACCTTGTTAGACCCTGGGTGCCATGAGGGGAAAGTACTTTTGACCTGTGGAGCACCCTATAAATAGGGCCGTGATTAGCTTTTTCCTAGTGTGTATAACTTGGAGATTATCTCTAAAATCAAGCAGTTACTCAGGTAGACTTGGAAGGGAACCTTAAAGATCTTGTCTACTTCTTTGATTTTTCAGGTACATTGGCCCAACTGAGATCAGATTCAGAGATGAGTTGGAGGCCACTTGGCGTTTAATGGGAGGCCTGGGCACACACTCCCAGTGTCTTCACAGCTGCCTGTTTTTAGTCAGGTTTTTGTTTTGGTATCTACTAAAGTTTTGCTGAAGAAGCTTTGCAAATACTCTTTTTTCCTGGTGGTAAGAAACATGCGTTTTACTAGAATGCCAGTGCACCTGAGTTTAAACAATGTAAAGAATACTGTATGGGCTTCTGAAGTTTTAAAAATCTTATTCTTACTAACAGGGCTGAGTTTTACTACAATATTTGTTGCTCACTTAGGAGTTGAATGTTTAACAACCCCAGGGTCTTTGCTATCAGGAAGTTTTCTTCAAAGAGGAAAAAGGTTGGGCTCTCATTTCCTACATGGTGCTTCTGCGTCTGCCACATATTAAGTAGGACCATATTTGAACTTACTGTGTGGTACAAAATCAGCTCAGCCTTCAGTGAATGGTGAGTCCCTAATTCAGTGGATACATCTGAACAGCCGATAACTGTATTCTTCAGGTAGGGCAGAGAAATGATGAAAAGAGCAAGAAAGGGAACCCAAAGCAAATCATCTGTTTTGGAAACTATTCAATTTATTTACTCAAATAACAACATGTATCAAGCCATAAGTAAAGTATTTGGTTTCCTTATTCTTGTTTTTAGAGGCGGATATTTTAATTTTCTTCCCCGTGTCATTTGGGACATTTGGATGTCTTTGAAATAGTGATAAAAATGCAGCATCCCCATTTTTAGCTCTTGATGTGAAAAAGGTTGGAGCATGTTTGGTGGTGAGGCACAGAAACATACTCAAATTTGCCTTAATGAGTGATTTATTGGGCAGCTTTTGGAAGCAAAGGAAAAGCACAAACAGGCCCCAGCCTAAGTGTACCAGCGCACTTTGGGGACTGCTGGAACAGGAATTTTGAACCACAAGTATTTTGTCATCTTGTGGTTCTGCTCTCAGTTTTGCTCCGTCTCTGTGGAGGGCTGAGTGCAACCTGTTTCTAAAGGAATGCCCCGCTCTCTCTGCTGTCTCCCTGGCTTCCTGGTCCTGTTTTATTTAAGTGAAAGATTCCCCGAAGCTACTGTTTAAACATCAACATTAGAAGGATTGTAGAATCTGGGCAGCCTAGAAATTGGGTGAAAGGTCAGTGTAGACATTGCCTCAGGCTAACCATGATGAGGACTCAGAAAGCTTCAGCGGGAGAGGATCCCAGAAGTTCTGGACCCATTGCTGTATACACATTTAAACTCCTACTGCCAACGCACATTACCTTAAACTTAAGCCAAGTTGAATTTCATCTGCTGTTGGCTGCCCAAACTTCTATTAAGACCATCTGGAGCTCCCAAAAGTCCTTTATCGTTTTACTATCCGAAACAAATAGTGTCATCATTAAACTTGGCCAACTTGCTGTCATTTTCACTTCTAAATCATTAATAAATGTATCTATCCAGTACCAGTGGCCTATACACAGACCCCAGTGTTGTTCCCTGTTGACCGTTTCACTGGAAGACATTCTTTGTGATTTTCCTTCTCATCATGTATACATGTGGGCCCTTGGTCTGGAGTCAGTTAAAGAAGAGCTGTGCACGCTGTCATCTCCCTGAGGCAGGACAGTAATTAGTAGGGAGCTGGAAGACCTGAAGTCAGGTGAGGAAATGTAACTACTGATTTGGTATGCAAACTAGATTGGCTTCATGTATTTTTGACTACTGGGACAGTTGTGTGTTTTGTGAGAGGTCAGCATCACAGAGGAAAAGCCTCTTAATGTAAAAGTATAAGAAGTAATTGAAAGAAGGCATAGCTGATGACATGTCTAAGGAGTGTTGTAATCGAATTTGCAGCCTGTTTGACAGAGTTAACATTGCTGGGTTCTTCACTGGGAAAACTAATAAATTAACTATGGACTGCAAATAGTTGGTTAGTTTATTGATTATTGCTGTAATTACTGACTGAGCTACATATAATGGGGTATGCTTGCAGTATTGACAAAACAGGAATTTGAAAATTTTATCATTAGTAGGAAAAACCAGTGTGCATATTCCTCATAAGTGAAAAAACTCCATCAATTATGTTGTCTGTTAGGAGGTATGTTAAGGAGAGATTTAGAAACCTGTCCCCTTATAAATGTAGGGAAGAACATTAAAGAGGCCTGACAGTTCAAAGGTTGGGCTGATGAGAGCAGTTGCTATCTGTGCACTTCCTCCCTGGGAAGACCTGTGCAGCACCTGCTCCATGCTGGGCACCATACAACAGTGGTCTCCAAAGGTTTTGGAGACTCGTGCTTTTTGAAAATCTGAGGGAACTCCTTCAATCTTTTCTAAGAAAATTCACATAAGGCAACATTACACATACAGTCTGAGCTTTTAGGATCTCCTAAAGCCCATTTAGATCCCAGGTTAATACTTATGACATATGAGATAATAAAATAGACAAGACAAGGGCCCTGCTCTTGACGAGCTTCCAAAAGAGAAACAGTCTTCCTCTTGACACCCCACTACTTCATTTTATTATTCATAATACTATAGTGATTGTGGGCAAGGTAGGGGATACTGATCCAATCTCAATAAGCCAATTAGTTAAATCACCTCTGTATTTGGTCCAGACATTTCAGTGATCTTATTTAGTGGTTTCCACATCACCCTGTCATCATGAACACTCTTCTTCTGGGTACTCTTGCTTGAAGGTAGGAGATTCAGAACACTGTGCCCTGTTTCAAGGGCTTTATAAGAAGGTAACCCATATATCAGCTCTTTTAATTTTGATCTTCTTAGTACCTTAGGTGGGCATGGTGGGTGTTTTTCCCACTTTTACAACTGAGGATACTGAGGCACAACTATGTGCCTTTCTCTAGGTCACACAACTAGCAAACAGAGGCCTGGGGCCTGAACTCACTTGCTCGCTGATTTATCTCCTCACCTGAACAGCCAGTTTCCACAGAACAATGTTCACCAGATGGCAGCGCTCTGGCCAAGCCCTGTGCTGGGTGGGGGGGCATGGTGAGTACACAGTTGTGTCCTCCAGGACCTCATAGTTCTGTTGGGAGAGTCACAGAAAGAAAATGGAGACCAGTATGAGAGGACTAGGAGATTGATCATTACCAGGCAGAGTGATAAATGATAGGGTATGCTTAGGCAATAGGTGTTCCGTGAGCACAAAGGCCCACCTAGTCTAGCTTTGGGGACAGAGGAAGCTTCTTAACTCGGAAGGGTGTTCCTGTCACAGGGAACAGTGCTTCAAGGTTTAGTGGTGGTGGATGCCTGGTGAATTCAGAGGAGCTATCTGCAAGATTCAGTCTGTTTGAGCAGTGGGGAGGGAGGTGGGCCTTAGCTTGAGGGTGTGGGAAATGACAGGGGCACATCCCTTTTCTCTGGAAGGTGGCTTTGGGTAGAAAAGTTCAAAGCACAGAAGCTATTTAGGGGCTATTTTATGTGAAAGACGGTGGGGCCACAAGACTGTTGAGAAGGCAATAGATTTGGGAAGTGGGGAGGATGTATTAATAAATCCTGGTGATGGAATGTGGGAAAGAAGGAAAGAGATGGTCTGAATTACTTCGATTTCTGGTTTGGAAAACTGGGCTGACATAGCAAACCCAGGTAGCAGAAGACCCCTTAGGGTCTGAGGGAGAGGTGGGAAAAGCAGGGAATTTAATTTTGGATCTGTTGCATTGGAGGAGGCTCAGGACAACCAATGGAATGTGTTCCGAATCTTAGGAGAGAAATCTGGGCTGGAAATAAAGATTTGTGATTCATCAGCTCCTAATTAGTCTCAATGACTCCTTGGGTAATTGAAACCTTTGAAGTGGCGGAAGTAACTCAAGGAGAGTATGTAATGAGAAGAGAAGGTTGGTGAAGGACCATGGGGAACTCTGTGCTTAAAGAAGAGCTGGGCAAAGGGCCACTCACAGGATGCGGAGAGCAGTGGGTGGAAAGCTGGGGGTGCCAAAGACAGCGGGAGGTCACCATCAGTGCAGATGGCTTTGTGCTGTGTCCCCAGCCAGGGCACAGGGCTGAACCCACACAGGGCACAAGTGACAAAGCCAGAACTCTCCACCTGCTCAACAGCCTACCCAGCAGTCCCATTTATTTAGTTAAATATTTGAGGAATGAGAAATAAGAGATAACCTACCTTTTAACTCTCAAATAGTAAATATGCATTTTGTTTTCTGAAAACATGAGTATTTCTCTTTGTTTACTGGTAAACCTTTTGCTTCATCTGTTAAGTGGAGGGGATGATATCCTAGAATGCACCGGGGTATGAGCATTGAGTGGATGAACGTAGGTTTGGAGTGCTGAGCCTAACACACACAGCTATTCAGTGGGTGAGAGTTGTTTCTATCTCTGCCTTAATCTCTGCAATGCTGGGGATGGAACACAGGCCTCAGCATGCTGGGCAAGCACTCCACCACTGAGCCACATCCCCAGCCCTCTCCTTCTTAATAAAGAACTCATGTCATGTAAAATTAAACTGTGTTGTTTTGGAACCCAAGTTTTTTATACAGCAGATTTCCATGAAGGAAAAAAAATTTAATTATTGATTGAATTGTACTGTTAGAATTAGGTTCATAACAAATAAGAACACTATCTGATAAACTCTCAAACAAAAACAAAGCCAAAAATTGTTCGTGTTATCCCCTTGTTGAATCTGGTCTTCTGTTTGAAATTAATTAGATTTTTGGATAACTATGCTAAACTTTGTCACATCCTTATTAAAATTGCTTAAGGATTTTGAAAAACATCTCAGAGGGACTCTGAAACTAATCTGAGCCTGGTACTGGAGATTCCATTAGCAATTGCAAAACTGATTAATCTTTTACCCAGTTAGCTTATTGATTATTGCTGCAATTACTGCATGTGACAGATTATGCAAGGGATAGTAGCAGAAGACACATTTTAGAACTGCTGCTCATATATTATTTGAGCACAATATTCTGTTCTTTCTACACATATTTTTGCATTTTTGAATGCTAGAACATGTCCAAGATGGAAAAAAGTACTGTGCTTAATATTGCTTTACTCTTAGAGACTCACTTTTTCATTTCTAACTAATATTGCATTACAGTTGAAAGTGCCTTCTAATTCTTGTACTTTCAGTTTAATTTTTATACTTTTTTTAGTTGTAGATAAACACAATACCTTTTTTTTTTTTTAATGTGATGCTGAGGATTGAACCCTGAGCCTCACACGTGCAAGGCAAGTGCTCCACCACTGAGCAACAACTACAGCCCACTTCAGTTTAATTTTGAGCCATACAGTAACCCTATGTGACAGTGAGGGTAGATATTCTTATACTCATTTGAAGAAATGAGTCAGTAAAGTTAAATGTTTCCAGAAGGTTACACAAATTAATGAGTAACAGAATCAAGATTTAAACCCATTTCAATCAGTAAATATTTGTTGAACACCTACTATGTGCAGAGCTTTGCGTTGGAGTAATGAAAACCAAGGCAGGACTATGGAGGTTAAGATAAAGAAGTTGTCTGGATAACTTCAAGTCGTGGCCCCTTTACTGTTGCTGGTCATTTTGTCCCTTTTCTGTTCAGGCCCTGTATCTTGGCGTATAAGGTTTAGTGTTTTTGTTGTTGTTTTTTTGTTATGTTTGTTTTCTCTTTTGTTTCTGGCTAGTAGAAGCCTTGCCTTTGTCATCACTTATTATTTTTATCACTATTTAAAACCAAATTGGAGGGGCTGGGGTTGTGGCTTAGTGGTAGAGTGCTTGCCTCACACATATGAGGCACTGGGTTCAATCCTCAGCACCACATAAAAATAAATAAAAAAATAAAAGTATTGTGCCCATCTAAAATTAAATTTTTTTTTTAAAAACCCAACCAAATTGGACAGAAAACTCTTAAAGAATATACTAAAAAGACACAAGAGAGAATCAAAATCTGAAAATGGCTTGCTTTGCAGTTTGTTAGTTGATATCTTACTGTTCTCACAAGAGTCTTACAGCAGTCCTCTGGGTAGACCTCATCTTCATTTACAACTGTTACTTCTTTGGGATCATGTGCTAGGATTTGGCTAGTCCTATGACCCGTGGGGCTGAGCACTCCTTCTCCAAGTGCCTTGCTCATCTTACTGGGCAGCAAGGCCTGGTGGCCTGGTAGGACTGCTCTGTGCTGAAAGGTACCACACATGGGTCACATTTTATTCTCATCCAATAGGGAACACTGCATCTGCAGTGGCCTGAGCTCTGAGGCCTAATACCTTCTTGATGTCCAGCTGGCCCTCATCAGACCCACTCTCAGAGGTCAGCTGTGTACAGCAGGTCCACACTGTGGGCTTGGTTACCACCCTTCATTGTGTGTCCTTTATGGTGAATTTGCTTTGTGGAACCCAGGGTTCCTCATTAATGCAAACACAGACTGAACCTCCCATCAGTAGAAGGAAGTAGACTTGGATTTGGAAGGGTTGAAAAAAAAAAAAATCTAAATGCTCTAGAGAAACCAGTAAGTAGCAGATAAAATATCATTACCTTGATTAAGTTAATCATACTAAAAATCATATTACAAAGATTATGTTAATCATAGATTGCTTAAAAATTCTCACAGTGGCTATAAAAGTATATGTCATTTGCCAGTTGAGTCCACATAGGCCTAAAAGGAAAGGAAACCATTTTTATTTATTTATTTTGTGAGGTAAATAAATAAAGCTGGAAAACAGGTCAATTTCATGCATGCAAGGTTTTATAGTAGGAAAAAAATGCATTGCACCTATTCTGACCCTTTACATTTGAGGTTATTTGTTTTCAAACTTGACTCCAAGCACCAGTTTCAGACAACTCTATAATTAATTTGTTAGATAAAGCATAAGGATATTTGATTTTTTTTTAAAATTTCTAGAACGGTGGTGAAGTAGTCACTGGAATTACTAACCTATTGTACATAGCAGTTAATTAAAGAAGAGCATTAACGATATAAGAACACCACCACTGCTGTTGTCTTGTATCAGTATAAAAAGGCAGTAATTTTTTTGACAGCCACTGATTGGAAAGTTGCTTGCAGCCTTCCAGAAGCAAGGGGGTACATGCTGTGGATCAATAACCGGCAAATTTCCCATTAAAAAGAATACCTGAGCAATGTTCCAAATAGCCACTGGCATCTTAATTTTCCATGGAAACCTCAAATACTTGTGTGCTGAGGACAAGTCATTTTCGGACAATTTTTCCAGACTACTTGTTAACAGTTATTGCTGTCCCAAAAGGTTGACAGCCAACATGATTGATATTTCACTTACTTGTCATCACTATTTGAGTAATGGCAAGTGCTGTATTTCTGTGGTTTTGAGGAACAGAGCCTCCTGAAAGACATTGCCTTAGTGTGTGTTCATGAATGTGCTGCATGCATTTATGCTGTATGTATATAAGTTTTTAGTTTCATAGGAGGAGAGGATCGCTTTCCTTCATAGTTTGAAAGCCTTCAAGAAGAGGGTACACTTCTTTCCATCCACACCTGTAAAAAATTCACCCTTATCTTATTTGATGCTGTGGCACCAGAAAAAGGCTTAGACTTGTTAACTTATGATTCCCAAGATGATGTAGAATTTTATAACTCTCCTTTATTTCTAAGGAAAAAAGCCTTGATCTTATATAATAATTTTAATGTTCATAAAAGAAATAGGAAGATGTACATGTCTTCTAGAAAGAAACTTTCAAGGACAAAGAGGAGTTCTGCTCTTTGACAGCCCCTCAAAGTACAGAATCAGTGGTTTTCATTGTTGATCTTTTTCCATTGAGAGCATCATTTTGTTGTTTGTCCAGCATCAAGATAAGTGAGAGTGCAGAAGCCACCCCCCAAGTTAGGTGTGCACCAACTAGCATATTAAGGAAATGGGAATCAGGCCCAGTACAAACTACTTAATGATTTGTATTTTTGAAGGATTTGTGTTTTACTAGAACTATATTTTTTGTGCCCAGAATTTTACAGTGAAATTCAGTTTACTCTAAAGTGTTTATAAAGCTAACACATAAGAGGTATGTTTGCTTGAAACTAGACTCACTTTTATCATATTAATCCTATCATTCTTTGGATGAGTCATATCTTGCTTGATGGTTTCATAGTCTCTGTGATATAGCTTTTCACTATCTGTATTTTACACTCAAATGTGCATAATGTTTGATTAACTAGCCAGTAGGTCAAAGCCAGATATGAAACTTTGTAATTTTGCCTTGCAGAATCCAGGAGACAAGGACAACAGGCAAAATTTTCCATTAAAATGCTTTTTTGTGTCATTTTAAATATATATATAAATATATAAAGTTTTCTTAAATCAGGGCTGGGGTTGTAACTCAGTAGTAGAGTGCTTGCCTAGCACCATGTATTAATAAATAAAATAAAGGTCCATTGACAACTAAATATATACATATATGTATAAATTTTTTTCTTAAATCAAAAACTAATATGAAGTCTTAATACTTGTAAAGATAAATGGCAGTATAGAGGATAATGCTGTCCTGGACTTTAAGTTCTGAATAGATTCACTGTGGTCATTTCAGTATACAAGAAGGGGAAAGTATTTTCAAGGCTGATCTGTGTGTAGCAAAAGTCTACAACAGTAATATGAGTTAAAGAATCCCTGTATTCCAGTGTTCATACATTACTGAGTAATCTTTTTCTGTAATCTCTTTGCAGTATTATTCCACAGTAATGGAACAGCAAGTAAATGGACAGTTAATAGAGCCTCTGCAGATATTTCCAAGAGGTAATGTTGAACAAATTCTAATCAACAATGATTATTTCAGTAAACTGTTTCATCAACAGTTATGTTTTCCAAAGGTTTAAATGCACATAACATGATGTTTAGCTCTTAATTTGAAAAAACAAAAGAAGTATTCATTATCGTGGGGATTGCAGGCTATATTATAGTTATAGCAGATAAAATATCTAATTTACTAGAGTAAATTAAACTAACTAGATTGTTTTTTGTTTTTGAACTACATACTTACATTCGCTTAAAGAACTCTTTGGGGGGTCTGCATGGTTTCTAAACCAAGGCAAATGAATGACTTTCACTCTGGATATTTATAAATCGTGGCTCACAATGGTGGCCATAGCTGCTCTTGAGGAAAAAGCCTTCGGCTAGTGTGGCAGCTAAGATGTGCAGCGGGGGTTAGGAGAGAAATGTGGGTAGAATGTTTGGTGCTTGGTTTTGGGAAGGAGGTATTTTTAAAATAATACAAAATCTTCTTAAATGGAAATTTGATTAAGTGGCCAGAAATAAGAGCTGATGAGAGTGAGTCTCAGTGAATTACCTGGAAAAATAATTCCCTTTTAGGTTTGTATCAGATAAGATCATTCACTATGTATAAATGTTCGCTCAAAATTTGAATAATGGTGAAAAAGAGCAGTTTAATTATATAAACCATTAAGTCTTTTACCCGTCATACATTGCCCCACTTGGAATCCATGTTTTCTAACTAATGGAACAGATAAGGAAATTCTCTAAGTAACTCTTCTAGAAATAACTTAATTGAAATAATTAAAAGTTAAACTTACCTTCGTTAACTAATACTGTACAAATAATCATAGTATGAGTTTTCCAATTAAACATTCTAGACTTTCATTACCTGTAACTCTCTGAAGTTTGAATGGCTCAATTAACCAGTAGGCTCCTATTTGCAATGATGAAGTCTCCAAAGGCAGCTAGCATGGCCAGCCCCTGAGAAGATCTGGGTTCAAGAGAAACACTGCGCTTCCAGTGTTTGTGTGGGCAGCAGGATAAGGAGTGCTGTTATGTTATTAGTAGCCACTTTATTAAAGTGCTAAGGAAGTGAATAAAATTGGACCATTTAAGATCTATGATGTCCAAAACAATGCTTTTGATTAATTCAGTTCTTGAAGTCTAATTGTACTTGAAGTCTAATTGTACTTGAAGTCTAATTATCAAAACAAGGAAAAGACAGAGAAATGTTGCCATTTCTGTGTATTAGGCTACTAACAAGATGTGGATTATTTCTTTATATTATATACATATTACATATATATATGTTGATGGACCTTTATTTACTTATATGTGGTGCTGAGAATTGAACCCAGTGCCTCATACATGCTAGGCAAGCGCTCTACCACTGAGCTACAACTCCGGCCCCATGGATTATTTCTTAATGTTCTCAGTGAGTTGAGAATTTGTGCACGTTTCAAAATTATTTCTCCACAAGGAGTGGGTATTTTTTTTTTTTTTTTAAACAAACTGAGAATTTCCATTAATTTCTTCAGAGTTCTTTTGTAGCAAACTAAGTACAGTATCCTGGAGAATTATAGTTCCAGGGCTGCAGGCTCTTTTTCTTTTCTTTCTTTCATTTATTATTTATTTTCTTTTGGTACCAGGGATTGAAGCCAGGGGCTCTTAACCACTGAACTACATCCCCAGCCCTTTTTATTTTTATTTTTTGAGAAACAGGATTTTGCTAAGTTGCTTAGGGCCTTGTTAAGTTGCTAAGATTGGCTTAGAAATTGTGATCCTCCTGCCTCAGCCTCCAGGCTGCTGAGATTACCAGCAGGTGCCTCTGTGCCCAGCTGTTTTCTTTTCAGTGAAATATTTATTTTTCTTCACCTGAAATCTTTTCAAGTTCAATTTGTTTTCTTTCATTTCGTGGGCAGTCCTGTCAGTTTCACTGTTCATACCATTGTTGCCCCTGCCATGGTAGTAACAACCATTTTTAGATATCTGCTCTGTTCAGGCACTAATATTGCCCAGTGTGTCATTTCTGCTTCTCCCAACAGAAAATAATACCTCTTAGGTGTTATTGCTTCTGTTTTATGGATGAATTGTTGAGGTTCAGAGATGTTAAGTAACTTCAGAGTCATATAGCTTATAAGTGGTTAACACCCCCGTTGAGTAAGGATTTTGTTTTAACTATAATTTGCTTAAAGTGGAAAGACTTATCAATTAAAATATTATGCACGCCTGAGGGTAGTTCAGAGGTTTTGGTGAAAAGGTGGGGAGAGGAGTATAATGTGAGGAGAGGATACTGAATGGAAGAAAATATAAGATATTAGTGTCACATGGAATTCTAGCACAAAGCATAGTAAACTGTAAGAAACAAATATAGCCTTTCCAAGTCAAATGTACAGATTTCAAAGTATAAAAACATAGAGGGAGAGATTGAGTTTCAAAACAGGATCTCAGTTTCCCATCACTGTTTTTTGTATGCTGTATTATAATACTAGTTTCTTATAATTTTTTGCTTTTTTCTACCTGTCTATGCCATGTCGTATGTAGGTAGATAAGTGAGATTATGAAATGTACACAAGAAGAATGTAGAAATGTTGGGCATATTACCTGGGTATAATTAATTGGAGTCCCTCAGATCTTAAATTCTGTGACTAGGCCCCAAGTAAAAAAGAATCTTTAACCAGGAGTGGTGGCTCACACCTGTAATCCCAGTGACTCTGGAGGCTGAGGCAAGAGGATTACAAATTCAAGACTTGAACTTATTGAGAACCTCAGCAACATAGCAAGACCTTTTCTCAAAGTACAAAATAGAAAGGGCTAAGGATACAGCTTAGTGTTAGAGTGCCCCTGGGTTCAATCCTCAAAACCAGTAGAAAAAAGGAAAAGACTTTTTAGGCTGAACAAATTGGAAGGACAGGAAGAAATGATTCTGTTCTAGTAATATGTTTTCCTCATTCCAAGTAGCACAGTTACCTCGGATCATAATTTCCAGCTTATGACCAGGCCTTTCGTACAGTTAAAAGATGTGTTAGATCTTGAAGTATGAATATTCACTAGCATTACAGTAACTTCTGTCTCCCTAGGTTTTTGGAATGTTGTTTAGATTTCCGATCATAAAGATTGGGGAAAGCAATTGGGGAGCAAAGCAGATGTTAAGGTTAGAGTTAAGAGTTGATGCCTGTTTCTTATCCTTGGTCGGCCACTTTCTTGTATTAAATGAAGTTTATGAATGCACTGGTTACTTCAGTGGAAAGATTTTGAAGTATTGTCTTAGGAAGTACTGATGGTCCTTCAAGGACTAGGCATCAAATGTATGTGACTGTTGTTTTGTTCAAAAAGTTGATTTCCTTCTTCTTTTTTTTTTTTTTTTTTGCGGTGCTGGGGATTGAACCCAGGGCCTTGTGCTTGCAGGGCAAGCATTCTTCCAACTGAGCTATATCCCCAGCCCTTGATTTCCATTTTAAGGAAAAAAGATTTGGAGTCTTAATTTGAATGTATTTTAGAAAGATAAGTAAAACCCTTTATTATGGTTTAACTCCATTTTCTAGGAAAATAAAATAGTAAATTTGAATTTACTTGAAGTACACAAAATGAACACAACTCATGCTTTATAATTATTACCCACATCTTATTATTAAGCAGCTCTATTTCTTGTCAGAAACAGGAAAAATACCTGTACATTGAAAGGAGCAAAAAAAAAAAAAAAATCAAATTCATCCTTCCCCAAACAATCAATCAAAATTGACAGCCTCTTTGTAGGGCACCTTAGTTTTCAAATGGAAGCGGTCCATAGCATGGGCAGGAAGCATTTGTATTTTTAACATTTGATAAAAACGCATTTGCTGAATTAGAAAAGTAGTAACTTCTACCTCAAGATGGTGTCAGAAAATTAATATTATTTTGCATTTCCTTTTCTTTAGTCCTGAACATTAGCAGGTGTCAAGATTTGCAAGAAATGTAATGAGATTAGTTACATGTCTGTATTTTAATGAATTTGACTGTTTATGGCTGTATAAACTAGTGCCCAAATCTGAATATTCCATCTTGGAGTCTCTAACTATCTTCTGACATTCGCGAAATGCCACTCCCCTTCCAAAAACAAAACAAAATTTAAAAAACTTAGCTACTTTCAGTGTAGTTTAAGTGATAGCAAATATACAATGCAATAGAGTGAGAAGGATTACAAAAATTTGAATTATGAAAGGAATCTAATCATTTTAGCTCAGTTAACTTGATTTTTATGTTTTAAGCAGAAATTGGAATTTATATGAGGTGGTGTCAGAAAGCTCTTTGCATTTATAAATGCTCACTCCTGCAAGTTAAAACCCTGGTTCATAATTCCCACTTTGGGTCTTGGGAGCCACTTTTCAATCATTTCTCTCTGCTAATTTTGGTGTCACCCTCATTTCTTTTTAAACGATTCATTTTGAGCAAATTTGTAAATGGCCCTGATGTGTTCTACAATTTAGTCAATTACTGTTTCAGCCTGCAAGCCTCCTGGGGAACGGAACATACATGGCCTGAAGGTACGAATTTCAATAATTGTTTCAGTAAAGTTAGATGGATTTGTAATGCTGTGTTCCACTTATTGAAATGTCAAATAAAACTGCACTTTCTCAAGCTCTGACAAGCGATTCTTTTTTTTTTTTTTTTTTTAAATGGGAGTTGGAGGGGGATTCATCTGTAGTATTTGCTCAGTGTGTATATATATTTGGATACTGGGATTTTGGTGCTGTATTTTTAATTATTTGGAATTGTTTTGTTGGCTAGTTTCTTGAGGATGATCCTGGACGCTGGTCTCTATAAAGGTTTATTGGAGTGAGAATACAGGCTTCATTTCAGTGATTGATTAAGCATTCAAACATATTGCACACAGAACACCCCCTTCTCTTGACATGTTTATGCTGGAAACATGTATCTAGTTAATGTCTTTTCATTGTTCTGTTTATTTTGAATTTTGGATTTCTGCTGAAGGCTTCACATCTGAAAACTGGCTATTTTATTAGGCTCAAGTGTTTCATAATTAATTGCTTGGGTCTCATTTGTTTTTTCTTTTTCTTTTCTTTTTCTTTTTTTTTTTTTTTTTTTTTTTGGTGAATAAGGAGCAGTCTCCAGTGTTCTGTTATAGAACTGGGAGGTGGTACCTTCAGGTTCACCACTAACCCCTGCATGTGTCTTCAATGTACTTCTTTGAGCATTTATTTTTAAATGTACTCTAGATGGTAAATTGATTTTTCCCTCTTTTTGTCTCCCCTTTTGCAGCCCTGTTTAAGTATTTGAATAATGGCAGGAATAGAAGATTACGTAATATTCATACTGTACAGTTCTGTAACCTATATATGGAATAGATTCCAATTGTAGGTCTGTCTAGCAACAAGCTAATTAACCTTCATAGTGAAATGAGAAATTTGTGGCAAATTATAGGTTAATTAGAACTGTGTCCTCAGAACACAGACTGATCAAGATTCTTTCTTTACTTATAGGTGAATACCCGGGCCGTACCCTCTCAGCACACCAGCCCCGCAATCTCAGATTCACTTCCAAGCAATAGGTGAGAACAGCAAGTGAGTCATGTCCAGCTGACATTATCTGTGAATCTGGGGTAGGATGGGGAAGAGGCATATGGGTTGGTACCTGTTTTCTGTAAAACAAAAAATGTGTCTGTGGCCAGAAAGAAATTTGTCTGGCTAGATAATCCTAGTTACATATTGGCTGAAGAGAAAGGACCTCATGTAGAAAGATGAAATTAGACATGTTATATGATTAATTTTGGTCTGTGGGATGTTTTCCATCAGTCTCCAAATCATACAGAAAATTCAGTGCCTGTTTTCATGCCTTGACGGTCTGGTTTGTAGATGGCATGTTTCTTATTAATTTTTTCTTGCCTGGCCACCTTCTGGCAGTGTTGTTATCCATTGGCATCTTCACCAGGAAGAGGCAGGAAGAGGTGGTGAGGTTTGATGTGACCAGCTGTGTGGCTCTCTGGTCGTGTCTTTGGTCCTTGGGAGATCACAGCTGCATAACAGGAAGATCATTTTTGTGAATTCATGCTACCATTGCTCCATGCTGGGTTAGATGTAAGGTGTGAGCCTTTTCAAAGTGTCCTTCTCACAAGCCTGAGAACTCACTGCTAGACTATCACCGTCCTCAAGTGGAAGGAGTGACTTGCTTAATTTTGGTTGTGCATTCAGTTGTTCAGCCAGTAGATGTACAGGAGGGTGTACAGCCATTGCTGTAGAGGAGGGTGACGCCATGAATGTGATTACTGCACACGTGTGACTTCACCTTGTTGACCAGAAAGCCATCATTGAGCTGGAAACCCAGGGTCTGGGGCATCAGTAAGTGTGCACACAGCCCTTTCCTGGCTGAGGTGTGTTCAGGCTTCTGCCTTTCCTTCCCTGCCTCTCATTCCCTCTTCACCCAGTCTTGATTCTTTGGCCCATGGGGTGTATTGCTGTGAGTTAAGTCCCTCCTTCCGACTCCTGCTTTAACCTGTCCTTTCCTCCAAAGTCATTTGATTATGGTGTCAGTGTATCACCATCAGCTTCCCTGCTGTGACACATGGCTTAAACAGTTTATTCCGTCTTATAGTACACTTAGCCTGGTGATTCCCCAGGGGACCGAATGCCTTGTGGTGACACTGGCAGGTGTTTTAGTTCTCCCCAGAGGGTTAGGTCCTGCTGGTGCTGTTTTGCAGCTCCTCTCTGCATGCTGGCCTTGTGAGCCATGGCCCTACAGAGTAGAGGCCTGGAGGTGAAGGGCCACCAGGTACATGCAGCTTGAGAAGGCAAGGCATTTTGTTGTCACTACTGCTTTCAGGAAAGGTGTCATCCACAAACTGAGCCCTGAGGTAGAACAAAGTGTTCATAGTATTTTAAGTCAGGTGTCATCAAGCAAAATGGAGTTGAAAAGATGGCAAGACAGAAAAGCAGGATAACTTTTCAGTTCTTTCACATTCACTTTAATAAATGTGAGAATTAGTTTGGTTGTTCAAGAATTCTTATATATATTCATGGAATATTAGGTTGAAAAAAAGTTCAGAGACCACTGATATCTTAGTGGTTCTCAGCCTTTTGTCTGTGGCATTTAAACTTAAGGGGGATATTGTAGCCTCACAAATAGTAATGATAGTTTGCTTCAGGAGTGATTCTTGTTCCAGGAGGAATGTTATTCGAAAAAGTCCTACAGGTGATTTTAATATGCCACCCCAGCTTGGCCATGTTCTGTACTCCAGGTTGATAACTAGTCAGCAGGTATTTATTGAGTTCCTTTTATTTATTAGGTGCTGTCCTATGCATTAGGAATACAGTGTGGTCCTTTTCCACTGGAGTTCACCATCTAATGGTGTACGGATAAAAAAAAAGTATGCATACATTTACACCTTATAGTTATTGTTGGGAAGGGAACAAGCAGATGCAGAGAGTGAGAACACTAGACAGGGATGTGTTTAGATGTAGACAGGGCACTCAGGGAAGGCTCCCTGGGGAGAATAATGTTTCCATTTAGACTGAAGGGCGAGAAGGACCTAGGTAGGTGACATACAGAGAGGGACATTTCAGATAGAGTGAAGAGCATAAACAAGGCTCTGAAGTGGGGAGAAAGTCCACACATTAGTGAGTAGACCAGTTCGTCTGGAGCACAGGGAGGGGCACTGGGTTTGGCCAGGGTGAGCAGAGTGGGAGACCAGTAGGAGTGACAGGAAATAAGGCTGTGGACAGGTTTCAGACATGCAGGCCTGGAAGGCCATGGTGTTCAGTCTTTGCTCTAGTGCTCTGTGAGTCAGTATGGGGTTTGAGCAGCAGCATGACATGGCTGGCCCGGTCAGATCCTCAGCCTGTGTGCAAAGGAATAGGAGAAGCACTACCTAACCCTGCTGTGCTTTGACACTCAACACCCCTCTCCTTGCCAGTTGGACATCCAACCTCTTCTGAACATCCCTGTGGCAGGAATTCACTTTGTCAGCCAAAGCAGCTCCCTTTTTTTTTCATTTAGCTACATCTTAGAAGGTTCTTTTTTTGTGAGCTGGAACATGTCTCCCGTCAGCACGAACTTGTCAAGGTCTAGTTGAGACCTCAGAACATGACTGTTCCCTCTTGGAGGTGATAGCTCTTCAAGTTGTCTTTCCTCCATGTATACTTCTCCTCCTAGACTTTCAATCTCAGTAAATTCTCCCACCCATTGCTAACTCTGGATAACCTGCCAGTCATCCTTCACTGCTCCCTGGCCTCCCTTCTGAGCAACTCTGCATCTGTCTGCTGGCCTGCATTCCTGCTGCTGCACGGGTGCTTCAGGCTGTCTAGATCCGCACACAGCCTCCTGAGGCTCCTACTTCCAGCCTCACCCCATCTTAGGCTGTTGTTCACCCCACAGCTGGAATGGTCTTGCTAATTGTATTAATCAGGTTTTCATCACTATAATGAAATATCTGAGGCAGTCTAATTTTATAAGTTAAAAGGTTTATTTTGTTCAGTTTTGAAGGCTGCTAGTCCCAATGACATGGCACAGGCTCTGGTAAGAACATTCCCGTGGCTGTGCCACCTTATGCTGGATTGCAAAAGCTGGAAGTGTGTAGAGGGGGAGTGATCGCATCTTGATACAGGAAGCCAGAGAGACCTTGGTCCCACAGTCTCTTTTGAGGGCACACCCTCAGTTGACCTAAGAACACTCACTAGGCCCCATCTTTTAAAGGTCTAACTTCCCAACACTGCCTTACTAAGGACTAAGTCTCTAACACATGGACTCCTGGGGGATGAACCAAGTCCAAACGACAGCACTGATGTGTGAGCCGTTCCCTATTTCTAGGCCCTTTACTGTCCTTCATGCCTTCCGAATGAAGCATGACTGCCACTGGTGGTGAGCCGTGGCCTGTCACATGTGGATGCTCTGTCCAGTCCAGTTTTGCTGATGAACATGAGGTGCCTGAATGGAGCAGTTTCCTCTGACCAGGGGGCTTGCACCTTTATTTCTGCCTCTCAATCTGGCCAACCTTAGTCATCTTTTGTGACCAAATTTTCTTTTGAAAACTGTCTGTGATTACCACCCACCTCCTAGGCTACCCTAGTACCCCTACTGTGGATTCCTGTAGCCCTCCACACTTCCCTTTACTGCAGCAGTGAGCTCATTGCAGTACAATCACCTCTGTCCCCCAACAGCTTCTGTACTAAGGACTGTGACTCTAGTATATCCATTGTTGAAGTCCCTATTCTTGAATGGATGAATGACTATGTGTACTTATATTGCCTTTAAATTTTATCTCTGGATTTAGTTTTCCCAACTCATTTGCTTTTCTGCTCCTTCAGCTTTTTATTCTTTGGATATCTCAGTGTCTCTCTTCAGGTGTCACACCCAGGTTACATTTAAATTTAAAAATGATTTAAAAAGTGGTTTTTTTTTTGATAGCTCCAAGTCACTGTGACCATACAGATAAACAAAATCATGAATAAAGTGATTCACAAAGTAATTTCCAGGATACAGAATGGTTTTTCTTTTGGGGGTGGAGGAGGGTGGATGCACTCTAGGGCTAGTGCTGAGCCCCAGCCTCAGCCCCACAAAATGATTTTTACCAGACTAAGTTGGTACCCAGATATTGGCACAGTGAATGAAATCAGGGTTTTCTTCTGTTGCTCTCAAAGCATGAGTTGTTCTTTTCTTTGCTGTTTATGAAACTATTTATTATACTGAGCCTTCTGATCCACATGGTGTTACCGAGTCATAATTACTGAATTCAGGTCCCAATTGCCAAGACAAGGCTTGTCCTATACAACTTGGCTTTTTTCTTTTGTAAAATTAGGATGATTAAACTTTCCATCCATCTACCTCTGGTATTAGCAAGATTGATGAAGCTGTATTAAGGCATCACATTTTGTTTCTTGGATGAAAGGCATTTTGTAAATGCAATGAATCAAAATGTTATTATTTCAAGTTTATGACATAATTGAATATTTGTGGAGAAACATTACCTAGCTTTGCTTGGTTATTTGTGTCTTTACAATAATCGAAACTATCAAATTGGGAGTCATTTATGGGAATATTTGTATTTAAATATTTCCCAGAATTAAAGGGTTGTGTGTGTGTATGTGGGGGTGGGGGAGGCTGACTTTGAGCAAGGCCTCTACCTTAGTTGCATCTTTAAATTAGGAATTATATCTGTATCCTCAAAGGTATAGTTATTGTGAGGATTAAATTGGGATAATAAGCAATAGCATTCAGCACAGTTCTGGGCTTTGGTCATCATTCAATAAATAGTACCTGTGGCTGTCATTTTATTAATTGGACTGATTGTAGGCAGTTGTTTCCTTTTCGGTATATGTCTCAGCTTTAGTCTCTTAACTGTCACTTTAGTACATGGTTTCCTAAACTTGGGGGCACATTATTAACATCTAGAATGAGGACATAGCTTCTGAAACCTAGGAAAGTGAGGACTGAGGCTCCATAGTCTGTGTTGGGCCATAGCAGAAGTTTAAGAAGTGTTTAGAGAGAAGAATAGTTATAACTTGCAACTGAAAGACATGACGTCTGAGATCTTCTCAAAGGTAATGTATTAAAGATGCTAAATGAAATACATGTGTGTTTCATGTTAGGTCCTGAGTCCTTTTGCTTTCTGATGTTTTCATGATCTTTTTTACTGTGTCTACTACTCCTGCCACAATATAGTAACAACCAGAGCAACAACCACCATTTATTGAACACCTTGCTTGTGCCAGGTCACTTCAAGGGAGAGGGAATGGAATATATAGAATGAGAAGTGGTCTGTGTTCTCAGAGAGCTCCTTGTCTTGGGGGAGGTTGTGGTAGGAAGAAAGATGGCTATATCAATGACTCACACAGGGAGAGAGTTAATCTGGTAGAGAGGTAAAAGGTTAGAGTGGGTAATTAAGAATAGTATTAGGAAGATTTTAATGTCAAATAAAATATTAATGCCATTTTAAACACCACACTATTAGCTGGGTGGATATGTACTAGTGTAACTCATTATAAAGTTAGAAGAACCTCAAAGCTTTCTTTGGCCAACACTTTTTCTTAAGAAGGTCTCTCACTAAAATCACATAAATTTTTAATAGTGTATTAGCTTTCTGTTGCTGTGGAAAATACCTGAGATAATCAACTTATAATAAGACAAGTTTATTCTGGAAGTTTCAGTCCTTGGTTGGTTGGCCCCACTGGTTTTGGCTCTGTGGTAAGGCAGCATATCATGGTTGGAGCTGGTGGTGGAGGAAGCTGCTCACTTCATAGTGGTGGGGAAGCAAAGAGAAGGAGACACCAGCATCCCACAATCCCCTCCAGCATGCCCCCAGTGGCCTAAAACTTCTTACTAAGCCTCACCTCTTCTCAGTAGGCCTTTGGAGGACACTCAAGATCCAAGGTATGGCACATAACCATATATGTCCAGAGAACATCTTAAGATTCCCTAAATAACACTGGAACG
The DNA here is from genome assembly GCA_020662805.1 of Glaucomys volans. Taxonomy (NCBI): domain Eukaryota; kingdom Metazoa; phylum Chordata; class Mammalia; order Rodentia; family Sciuridae; genus Glaucomys; species Glaucomys volans. Next base: position 466,104 of record JAJEJO010000365.1, read on the forward strand.
GAGTCTCATGTCCATAGGAAAGCTAAGAGGAGGCAGCTACTATTTATTGGTTTTATTAATAAAAATATATTGACTATGTATAAGGCACAGTGCTGTTTTGTGATATTTAATTTTCCTGTTTGCTCAATAAAGTTGATATTTTTTCTGTTTTACAGAAAGAGAAAATTAAAGTTCAGAGAGGATGAGTAGCTTATCCCTAATCATGCAACTGTTGAGAACCAGGATTTATTTCTACTGTACATTGACTTCCCAGGAAGTTGAATTGTAATGCTTAACTGTAGTAAAAGACCAGGACTTAAACCATCTGTTTTTATTTTTTGAAGTTCTGTAATCTTTGTTTGCTGTGAACATTCTCAGAGTGCATTGTTAGATACTTTGTGCTTAGCAGAAGACAGTGTCCACATAAAATTGCTACTGAAAGACCACCCAAAGGCAGCAGAACTAATGGCCAAAAACAGCACTGCCGTAGTCCATTAAATATTGTAGCTTCTTCTTGACTATAGGCTTCTTTATTGCTTAGATTACTAATGAGATTTCATTCTCTTCATTGGTATCTTTGACATCCAGCCAGTCACTTTGGAAAAAATCTTACACAGGGAGGAGTGTAGACCTTGTCTATACCTAAAAGCAAAGGCATATTTTAGTCTAGAATTTGCAGTAGTGTTCAAAGGTGTTGGTGTTCTCACCACTAATTATGTCTTTCCTTTTCAGCTTGAAAAAGTCTTCTGCTGAACTGAAAAAAATACTAGCCAATGGGCAGGTAGGTATTATTACATATGAAGCTTTTCAAGTGATAGGAACTTACTACTATTCAGTTTTCATCCATAAACTTACTAAATAATAAAGAACCTGTGACTTTCTTCTTGTCATAAATGAATGACATGACTTAATTTGATTGGCAGAACAATTTGCAGCACGTTTTTCAAACTGTGCTAATGGGTTTCACTCCCAGCAGATTGAAGTACCATGCACACACCCTGCTGCCATCTCAGTTTAAAAAAGTTAATCAGTTCTGAACAAGTGTGTCAACCCACGGGTTGTTGAAATGGTCCTGCATTTTGAGGCGGCCGTTTCTTTCATTATCTTTGGGGAGAAAATGAAAAACTGTTACTTTACTTTATTTTTTTTTAACTTTAGTTCCTTCTTTTGTCCTGGAACTAACACTGCTTTTTAGACGAGCAGAAGGATATCAGACCTTTGGCACATAAAATCCCCGAGCTTCTGGAAACCTTGGTTTGCCTAGATGACAGGCCATGTGAAACTGAGTGACCTAACCCAGCCAGTGAGGGACAAACAGGCCTGCAGGCCAGTTATTTCTCACTAATTTTGATTCAAGTAAATGGACACATCTGAAATAGTATAGTGCTTTTAAACATACACTGGTAAATTAAGCTACCTACAGGGTCCTCTATTCTTCAATAGCAACATAAATGCGTTTTAATGTTTGTTATAGTGGAAGCCCTCTGATAGCCTTGCAGGCAGGCGCCTGTCCATTGCGATCAAGCCTGCCTATTAGGCTCTATTGACTGAGACATCTGTGTCACTGCAAATAAAAGACTCTTATTGATTTTCTTAACTGCTGTTCACTTCCCGTCCATGTTTCGAAGGCTGAAATCTTAATTATCTCAGATGCTTATTCAGTGCCTTCACACGCTGACCTCTCCAAGCCTCATTGGCATTTCATGAATCAAGTACTTGTAGTAGAGCATGTCAGGAAGACAAAGCTGGGTCCTCATGCTTGTCCTTTAATATCACCTGTAACATTGTGGTCTGATAGACGCACGTGCCTTAAACGGTGGCTGTGTGGTAGTGCTTCTGGAAGCCTTTCTTACTTAGCACATCATCCCTCGAATACAGCTAGAAAAAATTAAGCTGATTGGCTTCTGACAGCTGGTTGTCATCCAGTGTGTGAATCTAGTCCTTAAGTATTCTGCAAGCAGCTGAGGAGAATCTAGTATTATATGTGTGTATAATCTTGGTAGTCTCAAAGTTTGAGATAGGTTTTTATTTCTATTTTTTTTTTTCCTGCAGTGCTGGGGATTGAACCCAGAGCCTTATACATGGAGGCAAGTGCTCTACCACTCAGCTTTATCTCCAGCCCTCCAATTTTTAGATAGTATTTATCTAATCGTTTTGCCATTAAGCAGCCCAAAATTTGTTTAGAGTGAAGTTTACATCTGCATCCCCCCAGTGCTTGGGATGTGTGCAGAACCTATATGAAATAAAACCTAACTAAAAGCAGAAGCATTGAGCCTAGGATATTTATGTATCTTCAACATGCTTGCATTCTCGTTACTAATTGTAATTTATGTACCAGTCACTTGTGTTCTTCAGCTGGAAAATATATTTCAAAATTGACATAAATTAAGAAGCTTTAACTACATTTGTTCAACCCAGGCAATGGAAAATAACCTGTCATAGACTCCTCTTTCAAAAATGAAAAACAGTTGATTTCCACTGTAAAAAATAAGCATTCTGAAATGTGCCTAATGTTTTGACAACATATCTGGTACTGTACATATCTTAGTGGTCTTAGCTATGAGGTTCTCTGTGTGGGAGATGGTCAAGGAAATGATTTTTGACACTTAAAGATTATTCATTGCTTTCCCTCGGGAACTTGCCAACCCCACATTAAACAGTCTGACATATTACTTATTTTAAGGATAAGCTTTTCTTATATTTACTTTCACTCAAAAACAAAAAAAATCTCCACCTTTGGAAGTTTTCAAAATACCCCTACTGATTCCTGTTGGTGCTATAGAGTAACTAAACAGTGGGTGAGATTGCACTGCAGTGAGGTAACGTGCAGTGTGGGCATCAATAAATTTCTGAGCTGAGCACTGACACTACTTGATATGGAAGATGTAAGTCACATTTAACGATACTTTAACACTTGAGCATAGTTTTTTATTTTAGTGGTTTATGCTCTCAAGCATTAATAATGATTTGCCTTTCCACTAGCCTCCACTTAGATTTAATAAGGAATTCATATTAATCATTAAAAGAAAGGGACATGATTCTTCAAGATAATCAAATATTGACAGGTTAGAAATAGCTTTCTGCCTGGGTTCATTGATATAGGTTATGTGATATAAATATTTATTTCTTTTCTGTCACTCAGAGTAAATGCCACCAATTGATTCAGCATTGATATAGTGTCAACAGTTCATAAGAAACATTTGACTGGCTTGTGTTTTCCGATTAGTCTCTGCTCTATAAAGTGGGATTTACTAAATCTCTCCAATTGTCTGCTCATAGAGTGTGACTGCTTTCTGAAACCATTATTGCTTCGATTTGTGAAGCAAAGGTCTAGTGATAGGACTAGTTTCTGTTAGACCTTTACATATAAAATAAGGATTAATTGAGCATTTTTATTTTAATGATTTATAAGCAATAGGTACTGATTCTTCCTAATATAGGCAGACAATAAACAAAGAATGCTTTCTTTGCTAATCCATAATTGAATTCCATTTCATTTTTCCCATTAATTTCATTAAAATATTAAATCAAGCACTGTTTTAAGAGTTTAACATTTAGTCTTTGCAATGAAGACATCATTTTCCTGTTAACATTTTATGATGGAGGATTCCATTTTTCCAACTTAAAAATAAATCAAAAGGTAATTTTGGCATATTTTATTGAGGCTGTAAGTCAGCCTCACTGCTGTGTTCTCTGAGTGTTTTTCCCACCAGGTCCAGTGTGGCATCATCTGTTTAACATTGGTCCTGGGTTTAAACTGATTAGAAATAGCCCAAAGGGTCAATTTAAAGGATTTAAAAACCATTCAACTCCTCAAGAATAAGTGTCTAGGACCTTTGCATCTCTAGAGTTGTTTTGCTTCTTTTTGCTTTTTAGCTTCTGTAGGAGAGGCTGAAGCTATTTTCCTGTTTCTGATAAATCAAGTGTGAATGTTTTATGAAGTAACAGGTCTAGAACTGATTTTAGTCCAGTTGCATCTTTGGCTGTTATTTTAAGAACTTCAAGTGCCTTTAGAAAAAAATTATTTTGAGTTTAGGAGAAAAGAGGGAAGAATAGACAGCTACTGTAAATCAGGTTTAAAAATGGAATCGTCACTAGTATACAAAACTCTTAGATTCTCGTGGTTTATCTTAGACCCCATATGAAGACTGAAACATAAATGAGACTTTAAGTCCTAACTGCACACTGTGCCCACCTCTGCCTCCCTCACACCTATTATTTGCTTCTTGCTTTTTTTATTTAGAACAAGAAAACTGAACTACATTTTAAAACTATTTAGCACATCTTTATTAAATAATTGAAAAAAACCCTCTTTCACTTCTTTTCAATTTAAAGAGCTATGTGATTATGTGATTTTAAAAATGTTTCTTTGAAAAACAAACATAGCTAATGAAATTGCTTCATACTTGTACATGCCTTTTACTTGATGGTTTGTTTTCCTCTGGGCTGGTGGCCTTGATAGAGGGGAACATCCTTCCGTACTACACCTGAGACACACTGCTAACGTATATCATGAACCTGGAGTGTGCTGAAAGACAGTTCTACCCTGGACTAGTTGTTATTGACGAGTTATTTAGCTGAAGTGAATGTGCCAAATGGTCTTACAGTGCTATAAAACTGTGATTTTTGATTCCAGCTATAATATTTAAATGCTCTGTTCTAAAGACTTATAAATCCCACCTTCATTTCATAATCAGTACTGTTTCTGTGCCTCATTTTTAAAAATTGATTTAATATGCTCATCTAACTAAAAAAGGTTTGTTAAACCCTTTAAATTTTTTCATAATTAAGAACAATTAGGGTAACCCCTTTTGATCAAATGCAAAATTCTCAAAATGTGCTCTGATCTAATAGTTTTTCTTGAAAAAAAAATTTTTTTTTTTAGCCTGGTGGAGTAGTACATGCCTATAGTACCAGCACTTGGGAGGCTGAGGCGGGAGAATGGCTTGAGCCCAGGAGTTCAGGACCAGCCTGGTGACATAGTGAGACTGTCTCAAAACAAAATAACAAAACAAAACCCATTTTTTAAAAACATGATAAATATTTATATAATATATAAAAATGAGAAAATTCAAATAAGCTAATAGTAAGGTCTGATATTTCTTCGTATTGAAAAATCAATTTTAGTAACGGTGCATAAGCCGAACAAAGACCTGTATATCTTTAAAGCATCACATCAACCCTAATCATTTTTTAAGTGGATCTGTCTTTTACAGTGACATGATTCTAGAACTTGCTCTTCAAACCCATTTTTATCTTTATCCGACTTTTGTGGTCTTCCCTGTTTTCTGAGGGGTTCCATATTTGTCTGGATATTTTCCACTCTTAGCTTGTTTACACAGTGTGTAGAGCTAATGCATGCACACATGCAGCAAACTTCGTCCACCTTCCACTGTCCTCACCTCCCCCCTGCCTATCTCCTGATGATGTTGCATGCCTACTACTCCTGCTTATGTTGGAATGCTAGGAATGCTGGCCACTTCTCTGGTAGCCTAGTATCAGTGGTAAAGACTATGATGTTGGGATTATAATGGGTACAGGTTCTCAGGGACAGCCATACTTGCCACTTTGCCAATGCAGTGGTGGAAAGGATGTGACCACAGTTTGTGGTCTTTCCAGAGGTGAGACCCTAGGTAGTGTGTACCTATTCTGTTTACCCTTACGTATTGGTGTCACAAATTCAAAATTTGTGAATTTGAGAGAGTGAAATTTCTCTCTCCTAGAAATTCCTTTCAAGCCATGATGAGTATATATAGCTTGTTAAGCAAGTTCATGGTACAAATTAGATTGTTGGAGACACATTTAGATTAACTAGAGAATGTTCTTAGGGAATTGGCCTAGTAGCCCATTTGTACTCACCAGTAGATATTGTTCTTTATGTATCCTTCATTGATCAAGGTAAACCAAATAGCAATTCTGCTAGTTTAGCTTCTCAGGCCACTTTATGTGCTGCATTTCTCCATGCTGTTTGAAAATATTCAATCCAGAATAATGTGGTTTTCTTTTCTTTCCTTTATACCACATCCTTTATACAGGTTAAATAAACTGATTTTCTATATTTGTAGTATAAGGTTGTGATAAACAGAGTTTTCCTTACATAGGAGAGTAGTTGCCAATTTTTCTGACTTGTCTGTCATTTTCTCACTGACCCTAAATATAGTAATTAACTGATTGTAAATTGCATCAATCACGTTGTACTACAATTAAATTGGGTGCTGAATTGACCTTTACACATTAATCTGTCGATATTCTTTTAGGATTGGTGAAACGGCTTAGAAAGGGAGCTGTTTCTGTTACCTGCACTGTACTCCTAATTATCACAGCTCTCTGAAGCTTCAACTTCAGAAATGTATAGAAGAAAAATATTTCCCTTGATAAATGAAGCCTTGCTTTGTTCAATTGGTGGAAGTTTAGAGTAGAGCAAATATTTAAAGCTTTACAATAATAGTCTGAGAGCAGACTGTTTTTTTCCAAGTGATATTGAATTAAAAACTCCATCCATTTTCTGCCCATGCAAGGCAGTGCAATTCCCTAGAAATTGATTTTTTTTTCCCAGGGCTTATGATGGCTTTTCCCAAGCTTTAGCTGTATGGAAAATAACACCTTTATTAAATCTACTTAGTGAATAAAGTTGGCAGCTGGACCAGCATGCATAAAAAAATTACTGAAGGCATCAAATAAGGACTGACTAGTCATAGTTATCTGATAAATACTTATTTAGGGAGTTCTTCAGAAACTCTAAAACATTTTGTGGGTACTAGCATAATTCACCTACCATTTGTAATACAAATGAAAATAGTATATTTGGTATAGGAAGTTTTATGGAGTCTTGGCAAACATGCATGCTGTTTTGTATTTCAAGTTATAAAAATGATTTTAGTTTATAAAAATCACATGCCTGTGTGTTTTCCCTTAAAGCATTATAATGTTTGACTATATGTACATTTAAAAGTGCATTGATTTGGCCCTTCTCCATCAGCATAATATGGTTTCTAACAGTTACTGCTATATACTGATTTATCATTTGCAAACAAAGTCTCTGTGCTCTAGGAAAATCGTAAACATTATTCAGTTAGTTTGCTAAATGTTAATTATAGGGTCACCTGAGGAGTTTTAAGGGCTGATTTATTTACACATCATGCATTAGATCTCAGGCCTGGCTGTGGGCCTGTGTGTATGTGTTGTCTTTCCAAGTTTGACTTTGATTGTGTGCATTGCTGTTCCGCACTGGTTCTATGCAGGGCTAGAGACTGTTTTCTTATCAGTATCTCTGACCTGACCCTTTTGAGCTATGTTATATCATTCCATTTTGACACCTTTTATCAAACTTTAATGAAATGACCCAGGCAAACAAATTGTCATTAAACTTTCCATCACTTTGTCCCTTGGTATCGTCTTTTATAAATTGGACAGCAAATGTTGTATTGATCTTCTCGTTCTTGCAGCTGAACTTGAAATGACCCAGACCGCTTGTTGTTTATGGCCCAGAGTTGCTTTTCCTTGACATTTCCATCCACAGCATGACACCCTTTTTGTTTTTCTTTCTTTCTTGTGGAGATAAATGAACAAGACATACGGTATCGAGACACCCTTGGTCATGGCAACGGAGGCACAGTCTACAAGTGAGTAGTCAATTTCGTTTAAACTTTCTTTCCACTTTTACCAAATGCTGGGAATCCAAGTACTCTGTGGCAAAAAATTTTTACATGACCACCAGCTCTTAGATTTTATTTCCACATTTGACTCCAAAATTCTTTAAGGCATCTTCTGTTTTCTCAGGAATTGCCTTTTTAATATTTCTGGGTCTGCATCTCTCCTGGGTGAGCAGTTAATAGTCGACCATTAGCAATGTACTTTTAACTGGCCTGAAGTTTAATGCATATTTTCCTTCACTCTTTAACATCATCATTATTATTTTTTTAACTTGCCAGTACCCTATGCTGGTCCCTTGCCCGTTTACAGTTTTGCCCAGTGGAAGCCAAACCTTATAAATACCTCTGCTTTGCCCTGTGTTGACACCATAAGTTATTAAAAATCCTTCTTCCTGTTGTATTTTCTTCTTTCCTCACCCTATTCCCCTGAGAGAATTTCTACACACATTGATGAATATGTTAAGTTATAAAACTCTCCCAAATTCCAGTCGCGGTGATCTTACCCTAAAGGAGTGTTCATTTTCATATTAAAAAATGCTAACCATAAAAAATAGTTCTCTCGATAGGGAAGTGTTTCTCATGCAGTAGTGCAAAGTTTAAACTACATAATGTAATATCTGATACTTAATAGTCTGCAGTGATGTATGAAAAATATTCCACTAGGAATTAAAAAATCCATACTCTGTAAGAAAACCCTGAGGGAGTAATAAAACTTTCCTCCAGAGAGCTGTTTTCCATATATACACTAAAGCTGCATCACATTATGATGGTGTTTTTACCTTAGATATTTTAATATCAATAATAATATATAATTTCAAAGTTATAAAATAATTAATTTATTTTCTAATTGATTACTCACGTTCTGAGAATTTTAAGTTCTGATTAACCACATGAATACAGATATTGTCCTATGGCCATGAGGGGTCACATCCTAAAGTCCCAGAAATTTGTCAGGTATCAGTGTGGCCTTGGCACAGAATTTGATTTCTCAAGGTTACAGGCTCCTTTGAAGTCATCTGATCTGGTCACCCATCCAGGGCTTCAGCCCCCTCTTCAGGTATAGCCAGGATATGAGTCTTTTCTCCCAAATGTAGTCCTTTAAGAATTTATGTTCACCTATTTGTGTTATTTTCTCCTGCAGATGACTGAATAGTGTGAGTAGTAGGTCTGAAAGTTAAGTCCTTCCACTATGAGTATTCAGAGATATAGACAACATATTTCTTATACTATCTTTGGGCTTTTCCTATAAAGTGTTGGAGGCCTGTGTGTAATGAGTTTTGAGGCTGCTGTTCTCTTTCTGGGTTATACTGGCATTCATTCCATGCAGCCCCAGCAATACATATATGGCATCTCTTCACCTTAGTCTTCCCCTCCCTACCCCTTATCTGACCTGAATTTTTACCCTGATCTGAAGCTTCCTTGAAAGGAAATAAGAACCATGTATGCTCCAATTTGCTTCTCTTATATTCCCTAGAAGGAGCAACTTTCACAGTTTCAACCTTTCTTTTTAATGCTTTTGTCCTGATAGCCAGATATAATAAGCCAGGAAAGATTTCTACCAATCCTTTAGATTTCTTTTATTGGCTTCAAATGGAATCCAAAAATATTTTCTTTAGACTTTTAACTTCTTATTTGTGTTGTTGCACCAAATATTTAGCTTTGGATTTCTTAATTGAAGACCTATCATGAATTTACTATCTTACTGTGTTCTAGAAGGGAAGAAGCATAAGGCCACCAAACCCTAGCAGACAATTTTTGTTAGACATAATATCCTAGTTGTTAAAGTTTTTCTTTATGTGCTAGAGATCCAAGCCCAGGCCTTGTGCATACTAAGTATGTTCTGTGCCACTGAGTTACACCCTCAGCATAGATGTTAAAATTTTAATCCTGTCTCAAGTTAAAACATAAGTGTATAAAAAGGGCAAGTGTAGAGAAAAGCAGAAATAATATGCCCATCCCCCAAGGAACAATTACAGCATGAAATTATATTAATGCTTTAAAATTATTTTTAATTGTAAAGTGCATGTAATATGAAATTTACTGTCTTAACCATTTTTAAGTGTACAGTTTGGTGTTTGGTGGTATTAAGTACATTCATATTGTGCAACTATCAACACCATCCATTTCCAGAACTCCTTTCATCTTGCCTCTTCCACATTAAACAATAATTCCCATTCATTCTTTTATTGTTATTTTTAGCTAAGAAGCATATTGAGAACTTCTTTCATTCGGACCCCGATATTCTAGAACATTCTCCTGCATGTTCTTTTTTTTTTTTGCAGTGCTGGGATTTGAACCCAGGGCCTTGTGCTTGCGAGGCAAGCACTCTACCAACTGAGCTATATCCCCAGCTCACATTCTTTTTTATTGTTTTAAAATAATTTTTTTAGTTGTAGATGGACACAATCTCTTTATTTTATTTTTATTTATTTTTATGTGGTGCTGAGAACTAAACCCAGGGCCTCACATGTGCTAGGCAAGCACTCTACCACTGAGCTACAACCCCAGCCCCTTCCACATGTTCTTAGCATAAGTTCTTCAATTTTGAATATGCTGGGATGCCATTAGCAACTTGTTCTAAGAGTTTATTTAGCTACCATTGCTAATGCTCTATGAGTGCTGTAAGAATGTTTTGGACACAGATTTCTTATGGAATGTGTGTAGCAGTATCATGATAATTTTAATGCTTTATATAGTAGATTTCTCATAAAAGAAGAAATTCCACTTATCCTTTTGCCTATGTGATTCTGGTTTTGTTGTTTTGAGACTGGGTTTCACTATGTTGCCCAGGCTGGTCTTAAACTCTTGTGCTCAGGTGATCCTCCTGCCTCAGCCTTCCCAGAACAGGCGTGCACCACTGTACCCAATGCCTATGTGATTCCTAAAGGGAAGGAATATGAAGATGCGCAGTTGCATAACTCACTTAATCATTGAGCTTCATTTCTGCCTGGTCGTAAGTTGTATTGTGTTCTTGTATCCCTGACTTTTAGTTCAGCATAAAGAAATGGTGTAATCATCAAGAAATGAGAATCCACTTTACTAAAGTCTTTATAAAACACCATTTGATGTGTTATGATAGGGTTTCTCCTACACTAAGTTTACCTTAATGGTGTTGACTATAAAATTGCAGTTTTTCAAACAAAAATGATTACATTAGAGGCTATGCTACATAAACTAGATGAAGAAAATATTGGAAAATCCACTCATTGGTAACAAAACTGCCTAACAGGCCTATTTAATTTTTTTTCTTATAAAGCATAATAAACCTAATAAGTGCAAAGCAAAAATTTATTATTTTAGTCTTATTCACTCGACTTGATGCGATGTTGCAAATCTCAAGGAATGTGATGTCATGTGTAAATGCAATGTATATTAATTCATCATTGGTACATTCTCATCATTTAAGTCTAAATGTTTTCCACAGTTATGCAATATGAAATTTTTGTCTCCATCATTTAAACCAAATGATAAGGTAGATTCTTCATGCTGTCCCCTCCTGAGCTGTTGTCTGTATTATGATAGTGACCTAAGCAGGTAATTTTAAATTGGGATTTCTTGGATTACTAATTTGTGTTAAATGAATCATAAAAGAAATATCTTAGGCTACAATAAAGCCCAAACCTAGGAAGAAGGAAAGTTGAGGAAAAGGAAATTTTCATTACTCCTATTTCCCAAAGTGCTGCAAGTTTCACCCCCTTACAACCCCCCAAAAAATTCAAGAAAGTTACATGTTCTCTTTCCTTCTGAGAGATTCACAATGAATTTTTGAACTTTGAGAAAGACGGAAATAGTATGTGTTTTGGTTAAGTTTGGGGCTAAGCTTGGAGCCTGGATCTGCTACTAACTAGCTTTGTGTCCTTGGGCAAGTTGTATAATGTTGCCTTCCTCGATTTTCCCAGCTGTAAAATGAGGACAGTGATAATATCTATTTTATCAGGTTGTGAGATTAAATGAAATGACCCATAAAAGTCTTAGCAATGACTGGCACTTATTAAATGTTAGCTACTGGTAATGGAAGTACTAATAATGGAAGAAATGTTAAAACCCTCTATTTTCTACCTTCACTTGGCCATGGGACTCTTTTTAAGGACCATCTGTAAACATCTCATAGAATTACAGTCGCATTGAATTAACTTTGAGAAATTCTTCATTTACATTATGACACACAATTCTGTTTTCTTCTATTGTTTAGTTGTATCATAAATAATAAGATCTACATGATCTAAAAGCTTCAAAGTAATTTTTTCTCTTATAATTTATTTTCAGATTGCTATAGGACAGCTGGTAGAATGTAAAGCCCACTTTACCACTGGAAAATATGAGGGCTCACAGTTTTGTGGCCATTCTGTGGCTAAGCCAGAACTCTGCACAGCATCTCTTTTCTTTTTGCTCTGTGCTTGTCCCCCAGGTAGCATTTTTTCTCATGGTCAAGCAGAGTCCATTGTGTTTCCTTGTATTTTCTTGTGTACCCAGCATAGGATTGAGTAGATGCTTGATACAGGTTGGCTGAGATGAGAATGCGGCAAGTACATTTTTTTTCATAATTAGATTTTAGTTGGGCTCTTTACTTGGATTGGCCGCATACCTAGCTAGTTTTAGAGGCTGCAAGATTGTTCTATGACATTCACTTAGAAGATAGGCATTTTCAAATGAAGGGCATATATTCGATTGATTTCCATGCTCATGTTCAAGTTTTGAGTACTTAGCATCTGTTGGCCCAGCATACTAGCCACTGTCCTCCTTTAGGATAGTACGTCACATCAAGATGAAAGCAATACTTTGCAAACGTTCTATGATTCCAGCACCACTCAGACTCTGCTTCCTTAGCATGTTGTTGGAGTCACTCAAGCTGTGGGTTCAGAAATGAAGTAATTATTTAACACTTAGGAGTAAATCATGCTAAATCAGTTAGCCAACAATCACTGAAGGATCATCTTTTATATTATTTTTTTCCTTAAAGCCAGTTGTCAGTGTTCTGGCCACATATTCTGGTCTGTAGGTATTTGAAAACAGCAGTGATTTTCTATTTAGGAATTATTATCTAGATACAGTAAGAAGAGAGGATAGTAATTCTCAAAGCTGTCGACTTCCTTTTCTGTTGCTTTTACATTTTAAGTGGTATCTGTTGAGGAGTGGGCTGGGAGTGGTCCTCGGAGATAGTAACTGAGATGCTATTGAGTTGTTTGCTGTTTTTGTGATATGGCTGAGAGACCACCTAAAACAAATTTGTGTTTGGGGCTGGAATTATATTAACTCATTGTAATAATATTATTTATTGAATGAAAAGTAGAAGCTCTGATGCTCATTTATACAACATGCAAAAATACATGAATTATTTAATTAAATGGCTATTTAGTTATCAAAATATTTCAAAGTATGAAATTCCAAAAAAAATTTATTAAAAAATGTCCTTGATGGCAAAAATACTGTCATGTTCCGAATAACAGCACTCTGGTCAATGCCCAACCATTGTACATCACAGTGGTCCCATATGATTATGTAGCCTAGGGACATGATAGCCATCTCAGTTTGTGTCAGTGCAGTATATGCTATTTACACAATGGCACAATTTGCCAATAATGCATTTCTCAAATGTGTCCCCTTGTTGAATGAGGCATGACTGAATTGAGAACCCATAGTACCTAGGAAACTTTGACTTCCTTTTCACCAGCCAAGCTGAAGGTTTCAAAGCAAACAGAGAGCAGTAGGTCTTGTCCCAGCAACTCTAATGACTGTGTCGGTGACCCCACTCCTTTATATTTTTTTTTCCCCTGACATACATCTTGTAAATTAAGAGTAGTTTTTAAATGATTTTGATATTGACCTAAGAGCTACGTGATTGTTTGATTTATTTTTACTTTAAATTTCCAATCAAATGAAGAGCCTTTTCCTTGCAGTCAAGACCATATTTTAAACAAGCAAACAAGACATCACCCTAATGCAAAATTAAATACTTATATATAGCTGGGTTGCATTATGGGATCATGTGACAAGCAAGGATATTAATGTTTTCAGAAAATCAATGAGTATTTGTCAAATAAAATTAATTATGTATGTTTCCCTCTCTCCCTTTCTCAGCATTCACTGCTATAGGTTTGTTTCATACAATAATGTTTACTGTATTGATTAGACTCTAAAGAGTAAACCTGAGCTCATGATTCTCCATACCTTTCCCACCTTTGCTTCCCCACACTCCTCTTACCCCTCCATATTCCCATAACTTCACATGTGCTCGTATCTATTATGGCAATGATAGATTATTGGCATCTAACCAACATGACAGGATGTCACAGGTCACTGAGCAGAGATTTTCAGACTCTGTTTTCCACCCGAATTAACTATTATTGAAATAGTTTATTGAGATTGAAGTATTGATCACTTTTTTTTTATTTGCTAACTGTGGCTTAAGGGAAGGAAGAGGAGGTGGTGGTGTTTTTGAAAGACACTAAATTTCATTTTAAAAAATCTCATTTATTTAGTCTTTTCTTCTTCCTGTTTTATAGCCCCTATAGTTTTATTGCTTGGAAAAGGGTATCTTGGCTTTATTTTTATGACAGTATAATTATACTTCAGAAATGGACTTGATTACTATGGGTAACAAAAAATTGTTCTAGTATATTGGTTAGGACAATATTGCTATACAAACAACTTTTCAGTCAATTGAGTCTGGTGAAAATCAATACATTATGGTAATATTTCAAGTAAGAATTTGCTGAATGTAAGTGTTTCAACACCATCTCTTTTCAGGGAAAAATAATTTTGAAATGGTAAGACTTCTTTCTCATATATTATTTTAATAAAGTTCTTTCTTTAAAAGGAAATTTAAAGTCCCCAGCAAATGTGGTTAGAAACAGGTAAAGTATTATATTAGCACACATATGTTGTTTTAGGGTGGAAGAGATATGGTTTGCATTTGAAGTCTGCATTAGGAGGTCATAACGTCTGGATTTGGCTTCACCTGCATTGTGCCAATTTTAGATTTGGGGGTTTGTTTCTGAGTACTGAGTTGATAGAAAGCTATGGATAGTTCAGAGAGCACCCAGAGAATCATGGACAAATAATGAGGGACCTGGGAATTGTGTCTGTTCTGTCCTTCTTCATCCAACTTGAGCTGCTAAGTTCTGCGTGTGTGTGGTACTGAGAGCTCTGTGTCCAGAGAGAGACTGAAGTTCCATCCACAGGTAAGCATGGGACCTCTTGGCCTGGACTGTCAGTATGTGTGGGGCCCAGGCCCTGGGAGCTTAGGAGGGAGTGATGACTTAGTTCCTTCCTCAGGAAGATCAGGAAAGGCCTTATGGAGAAACTGATATTTGAATTGAGAACTGGCCAAAGGATTTGGCTAACTTTGACCTCAGGCAGAGACAGTTGAAGGGTTTCATGACTACCAGCTTAAAAGCTGATGGGTGTTCCTACAGGCAAACAGGTTTGCTTTTGTTCTGAAGGCTAGACACAAATTGCTTGTCTTGAACGTCTGAGAGTCAACCTTTGAGTGGCATAAGAATGTTCTCTTCCTTTTGTTTTCTCACTGGACAGTCCTCCTGGGAGGAGAGGCCTGTCTTGATCATCTTGATAGGAGTCCTCACTGTGCCTGCACAGTGCCTTACCTACTATTTCCAGAACTAATCTGCAGAGGCAGATTCTTTATAGTCTAAGGATGAACACAAAGTGTTGTCTGTTGCAGGGTGGCTGTGGCAGATGGCAGACTTTCCTACCATAAGCAGAATGACACTACTGTTGTTCAGAACTGCGAAGAGTCCTCCACTTGTACCGAGGCATGAGATGACCACCTTGGTGTCTCCTGAGTCTAAAGTTCTAGAACTAAATGTGACATTCAGGGACCATGAAAATCTTGTCAGGTGTTGCTTTGTTTTGTTCTTCTAAATTTTGTCTTATTGTACGTTCATGTATTCACTGAACAGATATTTACTGAGTGTCACTAGTGCCAAAGACTATTCTAAGTGCATGTAAACCCATAGTGAGCAAGACTGTCAAGATCCCCAGGCTCCTGGGGCTCACACTAGTGGGCCAACAGATGATAATCAAGGAAATAAATCTGAAGTAAGATGATCCCTGATCTTGCAAGTGCCATAAAGAATGTAGAGGATGTGCTTGGGAAAGGCTTATCTGAGGAGATGGTATTTGAGCTGAGACCTGAAAGACAAGAAGGAGCCAGTCATAGGAAAATCTGGGAGAACCTTCCAGGCAGAAAGAGCCACTCAGGCAAAAGCCCTGAGATGGACATGAGTATTTTGTGCTTAGGTCAGTGTCATGAAATAGAATGAGCTCAGGGGAGCTGTGGAGAGAGGGACAGGGCCTGATCACACCAAGAAGGTATGGTTACTGCTTTTTACCAGTTAGAAAGATAAAAGTTGGAAGGGCTAAGTGGCATGCCCAAGGTCAAGTTAAGAAGAGGCTGCAGCCGGGCATGGTGGCGTACGCCTGTAATCTCAGCACTTGGGAGGCTGAGGCAGGAGGATTGCGAGTTCAAAGCCAGCCTCAGCAACTTAGCGAGGCCCTAAGCAACTCAGTGAGACTCTGTCTCTAAATAAAATATAAAATAGGGCTGGGGATGTGGCTCAGTGGCCGAGTGCCCCTGAGTTCAGTCCCCGGTTCCAAAAAAAAAAGGAGGCTGCATACTTGGGAGTGCTTCCCAAACCCCCAGGGTATTGTGTTTTGTCATTTACTCTCTGAGTTTTGTCAGTTTTAGGCCCCATTATTTTTGTATATAAAATATGAATTAATGTATAACTCTCAAAGTCAGTGATGGACCATGTCTAGTTGTTAATTTTCAAGACTTTTTAGTAGATGTTAACACAACCATTCCCTGGCTGACAGTTTTTGTGGCATAACTTGCTATTTGTTCTAGCCTTTGGGTCTCCTTGCTTATTGAACACTTAGAATTTAATAATAGAATCTCTAGATTAATTGTATGGTTGTGTTAATGGAGGTGATGCATTTCTTGATTTCTAAGACACACTAAAAATTTTAAGCTATTTTGCAGGATTTGATGTGTTAGAAAATTGTAGTCTTTTGGTTGGCATATTGCAAAAGCAAATATCTGTATACCATAGCATCTAGGGCATTTACTTAAATTGCTTTTTTGGAAAATAATTCACTGCAAAGTCCAAAAGGCATTTACTGTGTATAACTTTCTGCCACAGTTCCCCCTTCCCCCTTGCTCTGTCGTTGGTTATTTTGATGTAAGAGACCATGTTTCTGTTAAATTGCTGCCTTGCTGGAGTGAAATATATTTAGGTTCTGATTTGTACACTAACACTGAATTGAAGGAACAGGTTACTAAATTAGAGGGGGAAATAGCAATAGAGATTTGGGTTGTGAATGTTAAGCATAAAAATTTTTTTTAAACAGTATTTTGCTTTTTAAATGCTACTTTATATTGTGTTGTCCTTTTGGCTCTAAAATTTCCATAGTTTTCCTTGTCAGTATTGCAAAAAGAAAGCAAAAGAGTGTATAGTGTTATTGCCCAAAGCAGAGTGCATGGTTTTTGTTTTGTGAATTCAAATAATGAAATGAAAAAAAAATGTTCAGACAAAATTAGAACTTGCTTTAGGGCACAATCAATACAGCATTTTAACAAGCTTAGTGTATTTGGAAAATATGTATTGTGTAAGGTTCTCAAACACACTGCTTCTATCATGACTGCCAACTGTAGCAGCAAAATGTAACAATGTACTTAGTCAATAAATATAAAGCTCTTATTAAACCATAATTAAATTTTCAGGAAAGTTATCTAAAAACTATGAATAAAATATGTTTTTAACATTGTCTTAACAATGAGTATAGCCAATGACTCTTTATAGTGTTAGAGAAAATGATATATCAGGTAAAATTTAAAAATGAATTTTTATCAAGAACATATGTATTGAGTTAAATAAATTTGTGTATATCATGTATTTCTCTCCCCTTTTAACTTTTTTTTGAAGATTTTTCTCGTTGAATCCTTGCAAAGCACAGCAGCTGGGGTAATTGATAGAAAGAGCAAATGATCCATTTCCCTGTTACTGTGGAGGCCCAAGTAACAATGGTTCAAGTCCCTGCCTTCCTCTGTACACCCAATACCCAGAGGTGCTCAGGATTAGTGGTCTCATTTTCATTTGCAAAGTGGGCCACCATCACATACCTTGTTATCCCCTAGCTACATTGGAATGTCCTGGAACATAATAGGGATCATCATCCTCATTTGACTGAAGAAGAAACAGACTCAGATAAAGTGGATTTCCCTGAGGATTCAAAGCAAGTCAGGGATAAGACCACTACTAAAATCCAGACTTTCTTACTTCTTAGTTCCTTCCCAGTCCCCTTCTTGGTAAATAGTCACATTTTCATCATATGAGGAGCTTAAAGTAAGCAAATTCTGTGCAAACTGAAGAATTCCCGCCAGTTTTACCTGGCTTGGCCTGGGGGTGCAGCCCTGTGGTACAGTGTCTGCCTCGCATGCGATAGGTCTTGGGTGCAATCCCCAAGTACTGGGGGGATAAAAAAGAATTTCTGCTCTTTTTTTCTAATAAATACTCTAAAGCTACACTTGTGTTTTTACCTTTGCATCAGGCACATGTGCCTTATGCATGACCCCATGAACAAACAGTTGTCTCCCTTCTCCCCTGGAACTTGTCATCTTTGAGGTAACTGATTAATACAAGGTCAGAAATGGTAATGTTGATCTCTGAACCTCAGTCACTTCAGCACATGATTCTGTCAAAATTTTATCTTTGGTGTTCATTGCAAGATTTCATGATTGTGTTTAAATGATTTCATGAATTGTGTTGATGCTTGCCTTCCTGGGCTTCATAAGGCCCACCACCCACATAAGGTTCACCACCCACATAGACCCTTCCCTGTTTTCTCCTCCCACTTTTCTTTAAAAATACATATGGCATCTTCCTAAAGGATTGTAGAATAGCACCTTCTCCTGACTGAGCTCAGAGGACTCTGTTAAGCAAAAAGTTGCCTGATTTTTGAAGGAGAACCTTCTAAGAGTTTGTATATTGTTGGAAATCAACAAAGATACCTCAAAAAGAGCATGGCATTCTCAAAAAGAACACTTTGAAACATACTCCCCAACACAGAGGTGCAGTGCCTTTTGCAGGGAAGTCACCCAGGTTCCTTGTTACAGGTTTCAAGAGGAGTGTGCCTAGATGGTGCAGGGTTTGATAGTTTGTATTGTTCAGTTTTTATGTTAAAGGAAAGTCTCTCTGGGTTTATTTTGACCCTGGTCATGATATGCCCATTCCACAAAGTCTGTTATGCACAAAAGTGCACAAAATGAAGATAAAGTGGCTCTCTCCAGCCTGACAAAAGCCATTCCTTTGCAGAATGGTAGCTGCAGTGAAAGTAAATAAATGAATGGACAGCAATCACAGCCTAGTTGATGAAACTGTTCAATTAAAGCACAGGCATTTACATGGTGTAATTTCCCTAAATTGCCAATGAGCCCCTTTAGACACAACCAGTGTTCAAATTGATTTCAGCATTGATTTTGGCTGAAGCTGATAAATTTCTGCTTGTTAGTTAAAGTAATTTTGCAGAAGACTTTGTACTGCAGTATTGAAGTGTTCATTTAGCTGATGGTTAAAAGAGGAGTTATTTACAGAGGCCTCTACTGTTGTTCTGAGATGGGACAATTCCCCAATCATCTTTTACTTTTAATTTTTTAGGCTTCAGTATACCAATCAATAGGTGATTGAAACTGATTAAAACTTATCCAACCAGCTGCCTATGGCAGTTTAATTAGAAGCTGGATGATTCTTAAATTAAAGTTGTCTTATTTTCATTGCATAGCCATCTTCCAGAAGAGTAAAGGACTAACAGTGCTGAAAACGTGAAAGTTTGGCTCTGTTAAGGCATCTCACAAATGCAAATCACTCAGTAGCTTCTAGTAAGGCAACTCAAAAATACATTCAGAAGCTTTTGGAGATTAGAAGAAATAATATGCTTGCTTGTCAACCAAGAAATTTTTGTTTCAGGCAAGTGACAACCTGCAATATAATGATACAGGTGAAAGACCAGCTGTTTGTGATATGTACCTTACTGCATGAGTAAGATGAACACTTGAACTTAGTTTTTAACACAGTGCAGGGTGGACCTGACCATCTTGAGATCCTGTGCATCTCCCCGCTGGACACCATGAGCTTTGGGTATTTTTTATTCTGTTTGGAAGTTTTGATTAAAATAAATCTCCATTGATTGAAAAATAAGTATTTTCACATAAGTTCATATTGACTTGTGTAAGGTATTGTGAGCAGGATAAAGAGGAGATATTTTTGTTATCCCTTCCCCAGGCTTCCCCATACTCATCTAGTGTGGTACAGTTTCTTGAGTTTTAAATGGAAATGGGTTAATATTTCCGTCATAGGGGACATATTACATCTGGTACTACAGGGAAGAAGGGAATAAATGGTTCACTTTTCAGAGGTGCATTTACTCTTTGACCCACTAGGGTACTATTTGGTGTTCTAGAAGAGGTAATTTAGTAAATTGTACCCCAGTGGCTTGAAAAAGTTAATGCAACTCAGAAAAGCAAGTCATTCAATCGATTTTTCCTATTGCTTTTTGAAAACCAACACTGACCATATCCAGAGAGCCTTGAAGACAATTGGAAGGATCTGGAAGCAGCCTGTGTATGTTCACAGAGAGCTGTTAGGATGTGTGCTGGAGACCTGGGTCCACTTCCCACTCCAGTGCTTATCAGACAGGGATCCTGAAACAGTTGTTAACCTCACCAAGCCCTGGCCTCCTCAGTCATAAATGAGGATAATGGCTACCTGGCAGATTTTGTGCAAAGCAAATAGCTTCTAGTGTGCAAATATTTTATAAATTAAGCACAAATAGAATATTAGTTTCTAATAGAAAGTTTTCTGAAGTAGCCATTTTTGTGTTTGAATTTGAAAAGTAATTTATTGTTAATTTTCCAAGAAACCATGAGCAGAAATTACATTGCAATTGAGCCACTTCAGGAGAGTTTCTAGCTAATCCTCCAGGTATTTCTGGTTTTCCCCACATGTGTTGTCTTACTACATGTTAGACCCATAGTTCCTCCTTCCCTCCCTTCCCTCCTTTCCCTCCCTTCCCTCCTTTCCCTCCCTTCCCTCCTTTCCCTCCCTTCCGTTTTAGAACCTCTGATCAAGAGATCACTTTGACTGTAGCTTCCTTGATCTCAAAGGTATTCAGGCTATATATTAAAAGACATTACTCTAGTTAATGTGGAGAATTTAAAGGCTTGAGCCAGGCTGCATCAACTTATGGAAGAAATTCAGAGCATTGATGACCATATTAACTTTGCACTGGGTATGAGATTAAAAAGGGGATATAGCCCAAGTAAATAGAAGAAAAAAATGATAAAATGTAGGAATGTATTTGCTTTTCTTTGAAACTCACTCCGATCCAGCCAAAGGATGTGGTTAGTTGATTTACCAGCCCTGTTACACTCAGTATCTTGAAGTTGATATCTGTAACCTAATAACATGTTTGATTTGATGCATAAATAGTCTGGGGGGCCCTGTTGCCTAACCACAAATTGTTTTGAAATCAGTAGCCAAGCATCTGTAATGGGTTTTTAAGCAGAAGCAAAGTTGGCATAGACCACATTTGAACTGGTATAGTTTACATAAGAGCTTCTTTTTACAACTGCTGTTTACTTTGGATTTTCTATTTTAACAGCTAGAGCCTGGCTAATGTGTTTATCTATTGTGGAAGGCAACTACTGTCAGTGTTGATTTTCATGAAACTATTTGAATTTTTTTTCTGTGTATGACTGCAGCTATTTTAATATATGACAGCATTTCTTGAAATGCCAAAGCCTATTAGTCCAAAACATGTTAGTAAAATCGACCCCCAAAGAAAACTGCCAAGTAAACAAATCTCTAAAAAGAACAAGCAGTAAAACAAAATTTTCATTAGTTGAACCACAGCTAGTTTACTTTTGGTTATTGAAAACGTCATTGTTTTAAAAGTAGACATTCCAGAGATTTTAAAAATGAATCTCACAAGATAAGAAAAGATTTTTTTAGGGGGGTACTGGAGATTGAACCCAGGGGCACTCCACCACTGAGCCACATTCCCAGCCCTATTTTGTAGTTTATTTAGAGACAGGGTCTCACTGAGTTGCTTAGCGCCTCACTAAGTTGCTGAGGCCTCAGCCTCCCAAGTGCTGGGATTACAGGCGTGCGCCACCGCTCCTGGCTAAGAAAAGGTTTTTGTTTTGTGTCTGTATGCACAATATACATACATTTTATATGTAAAATATTTATTTATATTACATATTTATATTACATATGAAATATAAATATTTTACATATAAAATATTTAAATATAAAATATATAAATATTTTACAAATAATTTATAAATGATTTTATAAATATATACAAACATAAATATATAAATATTTTACACATAAAATATACACAATATGCATCTTTCTATGCACTTTTATATGGTTAGGAAGTATTCTACTTGTTTCATATTGGCTTCAGATCACCTAGCCTTATAACATTTTGGAATAATGAAATGCAATAAATTCTCAGGTTTTCTATTTTAAGTAGGAGACTCACAGTTTCCTCACAGTAGTACATTTATCCCTCTGGATTTCTGCCATCTCCTTTTTGTTTTAGTTTCCTTTTGTGCCAAGACTATAAATTATAGTCTTTGAAATGGAGAAACTTAAAATTTAGTGAAAGACTTCTGTTCCGTTTTTCTAAATTTGCATGAAAGTACAACTATGATTTTTGGTGAATAAATAATATATAAAGAGCAAGGAAACAGCATCTTTAAGTATGGAAACTGATGATCCTATCTTGTATTGAATATGAGTTGTGCACAGTGGCATATACCTGTAATCCCAGTGGCTTGGGAGTCTGAGTCAGGAGGATCATGAGTTCAAAGCCAGCCTCAGCAACTTAGTGAGGCCCTAAGCAACTCAGCGAGACCCTGTCTCTAAATAAAATATAAAAAGATATGGGGATATGGCTCTGTGATTAAGTGCCCCTGGGTTCTTCAATCCCTGATACAAAAGAAAAAGAATCTGAGTATGACCAACCCCTCACTTTCTATGCTAATGAGAATTTAGAATTGCATAGATAATTAAATGGATAGCTAATCACAACAGTTTCTGTCTCCTCCCTATTAAACATTTTGTCATAAATCAGATCTCAGAGAGATTTCTCTTTTGCCTTGTCTCCTTGCCTCTGCCCTGCCTCTGATGGACCTCCTGAAAATCTCTAGGGCATTAAGAGAATAGAGACGTAAGCAATCCAGAATTTCCCACAGGCTGTGAAATAATTGTGTGTAAAACAAAGAATTGATTTTATTATTTGAGAGAGAGATTGCCATCTCTGCAATGAGCTAACACTAACAAATATGTTTGTCTGTAACTCTGTATTTATTTTATTTTATTTTGTTTGAGGGGCGGGTAGGAGGGATTGAACTCAGGAACATTCTGCCACTAAGCCACATCCCTAACCCTATTTTGTATTTTATTTAGAGACAGGGTCTCACTGAGTTGTTTAGCATCTTGCTTTTGCTGAGGCTGGCTTTGAACTTGCAATCCTCCTGCCTCAGCCTCCCAAGCCTCTGGGATTACAGGCATGCGCCACCGCGCCTGGCACTTTTGATTTATTTTTCAACAGGCTTTGCTTACTTTCTTTCTTGTCTTTGACCTATGTGTCCTCTTGGGGACCCAGGGAGCAAAATAAACATCACCCTCTTTCCTGCATACTAGAATAAGCTCGTTGCTTTATAATTACTGGTTAAACCAAATTTTAGCTGTTGCTTTCACTATTTCAGTGATTGGATGATTTTCTTCAGTTTTTCATGCATTTGGAGAATTTTCCAACAATTAGTAGCATTCGATAAATAATTCATAGAATCATTGTTGTCCCTCTCTTCACTGTCTTTGAAGTATGTTATGTGAGAAGCAGAACTTATGTCAATGGCATTTAGTTCCCATGGTGTATGAAAGAAACACCCTCATCTTCACAGGACAGTGGCAATACTGTCATTTCAGTGTTCCTGTTCTACATTGTGATTCCAAGTCTTTATATATGAATTACTCCTGAGGCCTTTTCTCTAAGAGGTTAAAAAAAGAAAGGGTGTTTCCATACTCATTTTGATGACTATTTTGGTAATAAATTGGCTTTTAAAATATACTGTGTTGTCAGTCATGCTGAAACCTGAAATATTTATAGTCAGATCGTAGGTCAGCCTTCCATTCTTAAATTATATCCTGTCTCACAATCACTAGATAAGCACAGATGCTCCCTATTATAAATCCTTTCTGCTTGTAATTTAAAATAATTTGATTGGAATGTATTCAGAAATTAATATGAAGAATAGTACAATAGAAATGGGATGCCTACTTTAATTGTATGAGATTGTACAAGCTTTATCAGAAAATATATGATCAGCTCTAGGTTATTTATTTTGTGAACAGGAGTCAGCTGGGACGATTCATATTTTTTGGTTCTTCTAGAATTTGAAATTCTAAGCATAAATAATTTCAGTAAACATTGTGAAATACAGATGCAGTTGATCTTATGTTTGACATAAATTTGTGTGGGAGTCCAGATGTTAGAATGTGAACACAGGTTGTTTCCCCCTTATGTCCTGTGTGGATGTAGGAATTTTTTTAACATTTTTTTTCAAAACTTTCTTCTCCTTAATTTTAAAGATTCTTATAGAAATTCAGTTTATTCTTTGTAGTGATGTATCTTTTTAATAAATTCCCATTAGGATTTAGATGAAAGTGAGTATATCTCCAACTTTATACGTATTTATTAGACCCATCTTTAAAATTTCAAAGGGCAGATAATAATCACTTGCATTTTTCCCCAAGTATTGCTCTTGAAATCAGTCACATGTTTTCTGAACATCTACTTTGTGCAAGGTACTTCACTTGGCAGTGGGAGATATAATGCCAGCATTCATGGTCTCTGGAGTCTGTTGACAGCTTACTGCCTGTACCTTCTCATCTCTTTTCCTGTTTCTTTTTGTTTTTTGTTTTTTTTTTTAATCTTTCTGACCTATGAATTTAGATATTTTTAAAAGTTGATTACTTTTTTTGTGGGGGTGGGTAGGTATTGGGATTGAACCCAGGGATGTTTCTATGATTGAATTACATCCCCAGCCCTTTTTATTTTTTAGTTTGAGACAGGGCCTCACTAAGTTGTTGAGACTGGTCTTGAACTTAAGATCCTCCTGCCTCAGCCTCCTGTGTGGCTGGGATTACAGGTGTGGACCACCAAGCCCAGCCAAGCTGACTGCTTCTTACCACTCTCTTTCTGCCACACTATTCCAAGCCACAGTTACCCTTTGCAGGACTATTGTAACATCCTCCCACCTCATCTACCAGTTTTAATCTTTGCTTTCCTACAGTGTGATTTCCCCACCCAGCAGCAGAAGCGATCTTCCTCAAATATTAGTTATCTTCTTCCACTCATGACTTCTCACATGAGTCCTCACCATGGCCTACATGGTACTACATGCATCTCTCTTCCCACTCTGTCTTTGACTCATCTCCCACAACCAGTCCTCTTGCTTATTCCACTTGTGCTTATATGAACCTGCCATTCCTCTGCCTGGAATCTCTTCCTCCCAGGTAGCAAAGTGGTGTGCTGCCCATACTGTTCACATGTAACCTGAGAAGGGGGGCATTCCCTGACCTTCACAACCCTGGTACCAAATAACGTGGCCCTAATCTTGGCCACTGTCTGTATCCTTACCTTTATTCTTTTTCAGTGCACTTATGCCTACCTGATACATTGCATATTTTTTTATTATTGTCAGTCTTCCTCTACCAGAGAGTAAGCTCCATATGAACAGGGACTTATCTGGTTGGTTCTTTGCTGTATCCACATTGCCCAACAAACTGCCTGGCAACTAGAGAGAGGCATTAAATATATAAATCAAGCATCTAACCTAAGAAGAGAGTGTATCATAGACTGTGGAGGAGGTTGGGCATATCAGCAGCGAATAAATGTGGTCCCTGACCTCAAAACTTAGAAGACATAGACCTCATAGTAATAATCAACAATATAGTTAAGTAATTAGAGTTTGTAACATAGTTAAATAAAGTATATTATTAAACTGAAATAACATTAAAGAAAAATAATAATTCAGAATAGGACCATGTGAAGTATCATAAGACAATAGTTGATGCCAATGGATAAATGAAATGGCAAGGTAGGCAATTTGATTAGTATGATTTCCTTGTATTCTTTTTAAAATCCCACCTTCAGCATTCACAATATTCTGAAGTAAACTCACTCAGTGGATCTTTTAATACCCTGAGTGTGTTTCTCTTATATGTGAAATGTGATTTAGGATTCATAGATCCTAGGGTAGTTAGGATACTTTTGTAGAACCTTGGGAATTGTTAGTTACCCCTTTTCCTTTCCCCCATTTACTTATTAACTCAGAAATACTTAAGAATCTATTGTGGGTCTAGTATTGTGCTGGGTTCCAGGTACATGTTGTCGAATGAGACAGCTGTGGTCTATGCCCTCATGGAGCTTTAAAGTACAGGGTTGTATTCTAAGGTTGGCAAGGTGAGCTCCCCTATTTGTGCTAATGAGCATGACTAGAGTTCTCCCATTGTCTTAGCATGAAATTGTAGATTCCTCTTCCTTATTCGTGTGTTTCATAAATTCTCTCTAGTCAAAGTCTTTTGTATCTGTTTCTCCTTTCCCACATCCACTGTTACTACCCGGGTTCTTATTGGCACCACCTCTTGTTTAGACAGCTGCAGCAGCTTTCTACCTGTTCCCTGCTTTTTCTTCCTAGTAGTACATGGTAATCTGCAGCTGAAATAATGATTTTAAAGTTAAGGTCCTATCATGTTTCTGCCTTGTCCAAAATTCTTCAGTGACTTTGTATTGGCAAGCAAATTTGTTTCAGCAACAATAATAAAAGCTGAAAGACAGTATCCTCATAAGACTGAGAGAAAAATAATTGTCCCACTTAAATGTGATTCAAGAATGAGGGCAAAATAAATACATCTTCAGAAACTATTATAAAAGTGTATGTGTGTGTCTCTGTGTGTAAAGAAAGGAAGGATAGAGGCGGGAGGGAAGTTAATTTATTACCAAGGGAACCTTTTTAGGAAGAAGATAATGGATTCAAATTGAATCCAGAAAGGAACTGAAAGAAGTAATGGGGACCATTTAGGTAAACCTGAAAATATAGTGGTTAACTTAGGGACATCAAAATGAAGTCAGACAAAAAGACTAGACCTAATAATATACTAAGATGAGAAGAGCTGATTGGAATTAAAGCATTCTAAGATTTCTATATTGTTTAGGAGAAGGGGAGAGATAGCATTTAACTCATAGTTCTTTAAGTCAGGTAGAATTGTTAAAAAAATTATGTGGGTAACAACTAAAAGAAAATGAGTAGAATGTATAATTTCAAAGCAAATGGACAGAATGAAGAGATAATCCACTAGGATAGAGGAGTGAGGGAGAGAGGTATAAAGTAAATGAATAACGTGTAGAAATAAGTCTAAATATATTAGTAATTCCAATAAATTTAAATAGATTAATATTGTCAGGTAATAGGTTATTTAGATTGAATTTCTAAAAATATAACCATGTATCAGACTAAAAGAAATTCCTGAAACATAGAGACAGTAATGTTGAAAGAAAAGGGGTGGGAAAAAATGCAAAACAAAAATTTAAATAAGTAATTAAATAAAAGTTTATATATTAATATAAAGCACAATAAATTTCAGGTAAAAAGCATTTTTAGGGATAAAAAGAATTACTAAATGATGATAAAGAAAAAGAAACTGAATACACAAAAGCCTTAAACTTACATAAAACTAATAACAATTTTAAAATACATAAAGCAAAAATAGAATTACATGAAAAATTCAGTAAATCCATACAGTGGGAGAATTCAGCATTTAGAACATTGATCCATAAGATGAAATAAATAAAGATAGAAAATTTTAACATCACAACAACCTGGGCTAGGATCATATATAGAACAGCTTTTTTTTTAATTTAAATCAGTTATCTACTAGGGCACCAAGCAAGTCTTAATTCAGTCCATAACATACAAATCACTTTTTATGATTAAAGTACAGTTAGTTTAGAAATCAATACTAATAAGATAATCACTTTCATATATTTAGAAATTAAAATGCCTACATCCGAATAACTTATGGGTCATATAATATTATCATAATGGAAATAAAGATATTTATAACTGAACAAAAAAAAAGCACCATGTGTGAAAACTCATGAAGATACATCAAAATCATACATACAGGAGGATAGTTTTATACTCATTAGAAAGGAATGACTGGATGTTAATTGGCCTAGGATATAACTCAAAACATTGCAGGGGCAAGGAGAAAACCCAAAGAAATTTGAAAGAAATACTAAAGGACAAAATGTTAGGGACTGGGGTTGTGGCTCAGTGGTAGAGTGCTTGCCTAGCATGTGTGAAGCCCTGGGTTTGATCCTCAGCACCACATAAAAATAAAATGAAGGTATTATGTTCACCTACAACTGAAAAATAAATATTTTTTTAAAAGTTAATGTAAAACTTCAAGAAATAATTCATCAAAATCAAAAGTTGGTTCCTTGAAAACACTGATCAAATATAACAAAGACATA
Organism: Glaucomys volans; assembly: GCA_020662805.1. NCBI lineage: Eukaryota > Metazoa > Chordata > Mammalia > Rodentia > Sciuridae > Glaucomys > Glaucomys volans. The sequence goes on from JAJEJO010000365.1 coordinate 494,366, forward strand.
AGTAACAAAATTAGGAGTAAAAAGGGATAACATAATTCTACATAGAGATTTAAAAGAATAGAGGATATAATGAATAATTTTATGACAGTAGATTTGAAAACAAAATGAATAATTTCCCAGAAAAACTAAACAAAGTTATATTTAGAAAAATAAACAAAAATCAACCTATAACAATTAAGAAAATCCATCCATTTATTTATTCAACAAATATTTACAAAGTTGTGACTGGCTAGGAAGACACTGCAGATACAGCAGTGAACAAAATAACCCAGAAATCTGTTTCCATGGCGTTTTCTTTCTAGTGGTAGGAAACAGATAATAAATTAACTCTTGGGGTGTTCATAATTCGATGAAGATTAAAATAGAGGGAGAATGGGCTGTTTTATGTAGTGATAGTAGACCTGAAGGAAGCAATGGAGCAAGCCAGGTGACATCAGAAAGAGTGGTCCAGGCCTCAGGGGTAGTTGCAAAGGCCCCTAGCAGGAGCAAGGAGCGAAATAGTTATTGGGGATAAGGAAGATTGGCAGAGACAGGGATCAGTGGGATAGCCAGGGGCCAGATTGTGAAATCCTTATAAGGACCTTTGATTCAGTAGTTAGAAATCTACCTGTGGGGGAATGATGATAATAACATCTGCTCATAAGATTATAGAATATATTTATTTAATTAATTAAATGCAGGCGGAATTTCTTTGTAAAATACCATCCGAAAGATAGATTTTTTTTTCATTAATTATTGTGAACCTACCTACCATGGGCTAGCACTTGTGCTAAGCATAAAGAATAGAAGGTGATTAGACGTGGTAGCACTCACCAGTATGGCACACAGACACATGAACAGTTTTCTGCAGTGTGGTAGGAGCTATAATAGAGCAGTCAAGGCCTGTGAAGCAGGAGAGCCCTCATAATTTTATTTCATGGAGTCTGTGAGGATGTGTATTAGAGGAAGGTAGGCAGATATTTTTAGGGTGGCTTCTATTTTCCTTTTTATTAAGCCAAAGAGAATGTAGCATGGGCTTTCTCACTTAGCAACAGTGATTGTCAGATGGTATTTCTGCTGTGATGAACACCTGGATGGGGCACTTGTCACAACTCTCTGTTGTGTAACTTACAGTTGTGGGCAAGAGCTTACATGATAAGAAATCTAGAATTTGAATCATGGTATATCCACAACATTTCAGGTGGCTGTTTTAATTCTTTGTCTTCAAAGTTGGTTCAACATGAAGTAATTTTTTTCTTTACAGTGAATGATATATTTACAGTGAATGATATTTTCTTTACAGTGAATGATATATGATACATATATATATATATCAGCCTTTTGCCAGTTCTTCATTGTTCAAGTTTTATTAGATGTTCATTTGTAGACTGCATAACCTGATTGAAGTCGAGAGATCTTACTGCTTTTTCAGGCTGTGGTTTTACTCTTAAAACACTTGGCTACTCTGCAGGCTTCCTAGCTTCTAAAATTTAGTGGATGCTTCCTGAATGCCAGACCCTATCCTCAGTATTATCTCACTGAATACTCACAACTCTGTTAAGTAGGAATTACTTTCCCTATTCCAAACTTGAGACCCCCGAGACAGGGTGAGGTTTGCTAACGGTGGTACTCTGGTGTTTAAGAGATGGCAGAGCTGAGGTGAGAACCAGGCATTATGTTCTGTTCCACACACTTTGCTCTTCTACCTCCATGATAGGATGGTGGCCATTGCAGAATGCTATCTTGCCTGGAGAGATTTGGATGTGGTAGTCCATAGCTTGACTGAAATAAATCTGTACCTTTGCCTGTTGTGAATGGTACATTATGACTGTGTTTCACAGTCCCAGAATACAGTTAGGGAAACTTATCATCATGCATTACCTTTAGGTGCTAACATAGGTAATTTCTGTCACATTCCAGTCTTGGCTCTGCTGCCGACTATGAGCTTGGACAAGTAATTTAACCTGGCTTTTGGGTATTTCTACTGTAAAAGAAAGGAATTTGATTTGATAATTTTTTGTGTTCTCTACTAGCTTAATAAACTGTGATTCTGTGCAGAGATTAAAGGTTGCTCCCAGCTTCTTTGTTCAATCATCTAGAATTTATTGTTCCAAAGGAAAAAAAGGAAGTAGAGGACTTGAGATATAGCTCCTTGCTGTAGTACTTTTCCTGTGTGTCTGAGGCCCTGGGTTAGACTCATAGCATCACAAAAAATAACAAAAGAAAGTGAGGAAGTGTGGACATTAAATGTTCTCTCGTGCCAATATTTTTGTTATTTTATATATTTAAAACTTTATACCAGATTCCTGGCTTTTGCCGTTATAAAATGTTTATGTTGTGCCAATGTTGAGGGCTGGCACTGTTTCCAGAAGACCTGTGCTGGTCACAAACCAAAGGGAACACTCAAGGACTAAGCACTGCAAATCTCTCTAAACATGCTTCCTCCATGCACTCTTTGGAACAGGTAATTACTGTGGCAACAACGAACTAATTTGAAGCGTTAGCTGTTAATTAAAACATTGCAGAGGTGTATAGATGTCTTTTGGTGTAACCAGAGCCTCCATTCAAACTTCATTAATCACTTTACAGTTAATGTGTTGAGGAAGGTCAAGACAATTGAGATGCAGTATCCAATTGAGATGCAGTATCTGTTGAAAGTAAACAAATTTCTTTTCTCCAGGTAGAATGCCATTTGCAGAGTTAAGGGACATAACCAGCTCATGCCTGGCATTGCCTCTGTCATCCCCTTCTTGATGATTAAATGTTAAATTGGTACTGTCATTGCACTGTAAACCAAGACACACAGCATCTTTATTGCTCGAAATTGAACCCAAACTTCCACGGATGAATTAGCGTGCGTCATAATTAAATCATCAAGCCTCCCCTTTTAATTCAGTTGGAAATAGAAGACTTTTCTTTTGGAAAAGAGATCGGCTTTCTTGACAAGCTAATTAAGTTGCCAAACTGCCCAGTATGGTATATATATTAGACTATCTGCTAATCATTTCCTTATCGCTGCAGCTGGTCTCAGAAGTCCAGGTGTTGCTTGTTGTTCAAAGTAACAACACTGCTCTTTTTACAACTTTCAAATTACTTGTTTATGCATTCAACTATTTCTCTTCCTATTTCAGTCCTAATACACAATATTTAAAAAAGTTGAAATGGGAAAAAACCGTGGAGAAAATATAAAAGCTTACGTATCATATTACCTGTATTTACATGGAATAAAGTTACTAAATTCCTCAAATTGCATTTCAAATTAGCATAGTCCAACAACTTCCCTGTGAGGCATTGAGAAAAGTTACAGTGTAAATCTTTATATATCAATTTCTTACATGGATTTGGATATATCATCAATCAAATGGTGACCTGAAGTGTAGCTTTGCAAAGTTGTAAAAGCCTGATGTTGGCGTAGATGGCAAGCAAGTGGTAATTTGTTCTAAAACCAGTGTAATATAGGCATTCCACTTATAAAATGATTATCACTTTATATGAAGTATAAAAAGCTTTTCAATTGTTTAGTTTAATAGGTAATATTAACATACACTAAGGAGGTTGTTATTTAGAGAAAATCTTTAGATACTTTAACAGGTTAAATAATTTTTGTTGCAGTGATCAGTTGTAATCTTTTATAATCTTGCCTTTCCTTTAAATGAGCTACACCTGAATTTCTGTTCAATTAATTGATAATATAATGAAAGCTAAGTTTATCTTTCATAATTGGTTCAACCCTTGTACACTCAAGCAGGAAAAGCAGAATGAGTAAGTTTTTATAATACTCATCTGTATGGATAAATACATACCTGTCTGTGTGTGTGTGTGTTTTCCTAGTCTTCTCTGTAGGTGTTTAGTAACTAAACCATTTCATTCACTCTCAAAACATTTATCAGTGATGCCCAACTCTGTAAATTTACTAAAAACCATTAAATTGTACTCTTTAAACAAGTGAATTTTATCACATGTAAATTATACCTTAATAAAACTTAAAAAAATTTGACAGAGCAACCAAATGTATTTATCAGAACAGCAAAAAATGATGCTTTCATTTTGGTGATAGTGGAATATATAAGTTTTATTTTTATTCTTAAGAAATGAGCAGTTTGGGGGCCTGATAAATCTACTTTTCAACTAAGCAGGCAAGGACAAGGCATTCCTGAGGTACTTCCTTCCATTCCTTCACGCTGTCCCTAGCCATTCACATCTTAACACTACCTGGATGTGTGTGACATCCTCTACAGAGCAAATTTTAGTTCTTCCAAACTAATTTGCTTCTTTATACTTTTATGGGCTTGCAATTATAATGCTTGTTTATGTAACAATGTTTTGAAATTTTTATGCAAGTCAGTTTGTTTCTGGATAATGGTCAGAATATGTGGTCTATCCTGCAGTGCATGTGTTAAAGACCACATTACATTTAAACACAATAGGACTTGAGGAATGGTATTTTATTTCACAAAACTTATTCTCTTACTCTTTTTTATAAATGAATGTATTCACATTTCTTTTATTTTTCGCAGTGCTGGGGATTACACCCAGTGCCTGGCACCTGCTAATCAAGTGCTGTGCCACTGAGCTACACCCAAAACCTGTTGTTGTTCCTTGATTTAAGTTATAGTTATTTTGCTGTATCTGATATTTGGAGCCTGCTTTTCTGCTTAAGGAAGAAAAGAGCCACATGCTTGAGCCTTATAGCCTTTTAATTATGATTCCTTATATGGAATTATATGGTAAGCCAAAACTAATTCTATGTGTTTTATGATTATTTTGATGACATGTGGCAATGTGTTTATCTGCATATGTAATTGGAAGAGACACAAACAAAACTTCCCATTTTACATGCCTCCATACTGTGCTTAGCATGGAGTTGTAGATACTCTCTCCCCCCCACACACACATACTATAATAGTCATAAATGATCTGGAGCCAGAAGACCTAGGTTTGAGGTCTAGATCTGCTACTACTCACTTTGCACCATTGGGCAAACTGCCTAACTTCTCTGCTTCAGAGTTTTCGTCTATAAAAGGAGGATAATAATACCAGTATTACCTTGGAGGGTTATTTTAAGGTAATGTATAATGAATCACTTTGGTTTTAAACCATTAAGCTCCATAGAAATATAAATGACTAACATGATTAATGTTCTTTGAAAGTACCTTGTATGTCTCCCATTGCTGCAGAAATGTTTGAATAGACATTTGTGTCCTTAACCATTTTATAGGTTGTTTAGTGATCTCAAGTAACTGTTATTTTTTTCTTTCTGTAGAGCATATCATGTTCCGAGTGGGAAAATATTAGCTGTAAAGGTAAGCACTGGGTCTATTTTATGAAATTCTTGATGCTTACTGCTTTCCTTTCTCTTGTTAGCTAGAGTCACAGGTGTTGTCAGAGAGGAGATGAAGTGGTTTAAGGTTCAGATGGCCCTGTTGTGACATTCAGGCATCTGGAGGGAGGTGTCTTAAGTACGCCTTCCAGGGGCCAGTAGCTCCTTGCCTTGTAGCTCTTCTCAGGAGAACATTCTTTCCCTGGTCTCTGCTGAGTTGCATCACCATGTTCCTGGTAATGCAGCTCAGAACCTTAGCACTCATTCATTCCTTTTTCTCCATATCCGCCTCAGCCTACAAATTCCCTCATTTAAAATTTCAGGTTTCCTAATATTTGAATTGTCTTGAATTGTACCTCTGACTGAGCCCTTTGTAACCTGAAGTCCTAACTCCAAAAACCCTTTTCAACACTGGGCACTTGGCTAGCAACCTGGTCAGGCCCTCTGCAGATTGATCCCTTAATGCCTCTACAGACATATCTTCTGCTTTACTAGTCCATTATTTCCTCTGGGGCCTTCGTCAATCTTTAGTAATGAAAGCATTTGTTTTTGAAGTGCTATTATAGGCCAGGTATGATGCTAAATGTTTATAACTATTATCTTTAATCCTTAAAACTGTAAGAGTAATTCTACCTATTTTCAATTTGAGGAAACTGAGACTCAAACCTGAATTGTCCAAGGTCACAGGTTTGGAAGAAGAACGATTGGAATGTAAAGAGGTCTATTTAACTCCAAAGCTCATGTCCTCTACTATACTGGGTAGCCTTTATTTATATGAGTCACTACTACCATTGCTCATCCTTCTGTTTTCTGTCTGTCTTTTCAAGGGTTACTTCCAAAAGGCCTTTGTAGCTAACTGTTAGAAACTGGTCTAACAATTGCATACTTTATTTTTCTGCATCTTTTCCTGAAGAAACAAAGGATTAGAACAATTAATTTGTAAATGCTTATGTCTTTTATAAAGATTAAACTAAAACTAAGGCTCATATCTTCTGACTACTAGTACAGTCCAGAGTTCTTTTTCCATATCACACATAGTATAGCACCTAGAATGTGTTTTGTGGCATCATTAGTCATTTTAATAACTTAAATAGCTTATGATGAAGAGGTACAACAGAGCTCCTCCTTAGAGGAAGTTCTTTCGTATTCCAACCAAACTAGATCCACAGAATTGTAGAATTGAAAGAGACCTTGGAGGTCATCTATTGTAGCCCCCACATTTTACAGGAGAAAACTGAGGTCCAAACTTGAAACCATAGGAGCCAGGCTCTTATCCCAGTCTTCCCCTGAGCTCACCCAGTGTAGCTGTTATGCCACCTTGGCACTGGATTGTCTTTTCTGTCCCTCCTGAGCTCCCTTTTCACTAAGAGAGCACTCCCACCAACTTTGGCACTATTCCCCCACTTATTCAGTTACTTGTGTGTTCCTTTGATGCCCAAAGTCTTAGATTGTTGCTGATGGTATATTTAAAAATAGTCATATCTAGGTTATTTATTCTGAGAGAGGACTGCTATAAATCATCCAAAAAACTATAATTATTTGGCCTTACATTATAAATTTTTCATAATTTCATACATTTTGAATTATGTTTAACAGGCTAATATTAAAATTCTTGTGCATGATTACTTAGTTGGGAATGGCAAGGGACCAACAACTCTTTCTGAAAAGAATTAAAGGCAAATTTTTAAAAAGGTTGTTTTACGAATTAAAGACTTTCGTTAAATGAAATTAGTTGGAGTTTACAAATACACTGTTCACTACACCTGACTGTTAAACTGGGCTTTAGACCAAGGACTATATTATGTTCACTTTGTGTCTCTGGATTCTATACAATTACCTTCTATGTGTTCAAACTGAGTTGAACGAATGAATAATGTAAGAGTAGATATGATTATTTTGAGCAAATAATCATATTTGTTTAGCCCTGAGCTTGATAGACAAGGCACAAACCATATAGCTTATATAATAGTCATATTCTGAAGAAGAAAAAAAAGGAAATGTACCATCTCGTCAAAACAGGTAGTGCTGTTCATTAATTCTTAAAAGTTTGTTTTTTTAATTTCCAAATATTTGAAGACTTTCCATATATCTTTTTGTTACTGATTTCTAATTTCATCCTACTATGTTCAAAACATACTTTGTGTAATTGAAATTATTTTAAATTTATTGAGACTTGTTTTAAGGCTCAAAACATGGTCTATCTTGGTAAATGTTCCCGGTGTACAGGAAAAGAATATATTGTCCAAATTATGTAGAGGGTGTTGCATAAATGTCAACGAGGTCAAGTTGGCTGTCAGTAGTTTTCAGATCTTCTGTATCCTTACTGATTTTTTTGAACTTCTATCAATTATTGAAAGAGAGGAGTTAGAATATCTAACAATAATAGTAGCTTTGCCTATTTTTTCTTTATACTTGTACCATTTTTACTTTCTATATTTTAAAAACTGATTTTTTTTTCGTTATAGATGGGCACAATACCTTTATTTCATTTATTTATTTTTATATGGTGCTGAGGATCAGCCCCAGTGCCTCAAGCGTGCTAGCCAAGCACTTTATCACTGAGCTACAACTCCAGCCCCTACTTTCTATATTTTGAAGATATACTTACTATTAGGTACATATAGGGTTGTTATATGAAGTGGTCCCTTGGTCATAATGAAATGACTGTCTTTGTCTGTGGAAATATTCTTTGCTCTGAAATTCACATGGTCTAATATTAATATAGCCACTCCAGTAGTATTTTTTTTTATTCTTTTATTTACTTATTGATTCATTGAAACTCCAGTAGTATTTTGACTGGTGTTAGTGTATTACTTTCAATGTATTGTATCTTTATATTTGAAAAGAATTTCTTATAAGCAGCATATAGCTGGGTCTTTGTAATCCAGTCTGATAATCTTTGCTTTTTAAGTGGTATGTTAGGGCCATTTCATGTAATTATTGATAGGGTTAGATTCAAAGCTATCATTATGCTCCTTGTTTGCTTTTTCTTTTTTCCTATTTGTATGCCTGCCAGCCCCTTCTCAGTTTTTAGTGTTGCTCTAGAGTTTATAGTATACATTTTTAACTTCTCATAGTTATATATGAGAAGTTATATATGTATAAATAACACTGTACCACTTTACCTATACACTAAGAATCTTACAATAGTACATATTCATTTCCCCATCTCTATCTTTGTGTTACTGTTATACATTTTCCTTCCTTCCATGTTGTAAACCCCAAAAGGCACTGTTACTATTTTTGTCTTAGATATTAATCTTTTAAGGACATACATTTAAAAGTAAGAAAAAATAAATTTGATATTTATCCATGTATTTACCAATTCCAGTGCTTTTCATTCCTTTTTGTGGTTTAGATTTCCATCTGATACTCTTTTCCTTCTGTCTGGAGGACTTCTTTTCTTTTACATTTCTTATAGTGTAAGTCTTATAGCACAATGAATTCTTTCAGCCTTTGTATGTATGTTGGAAAAAGTGTGTCTTTTTTTCACTTTCATTTTTGGAAGGTATTTTTATTTTCACTAGATACAAAATTCTAGGTTGACTGTTTTTTTCATTAGGATTTTAAAGATTTAGTTTCACTGTTTGCATTCTTTCCAGCTGGAAGCGTACTGTTAACCTTTAATCTTTTTTCTCCTGTGTGTTAGCAATGACTTCTTCTCTGGCTACTTTTAAGATTTTTTTCTTTTTTGCTGTTCTTAAGCAATTTGATTATGTTGAGCTTTGATGTAATTTTCTTTGTTATTCACATGCATAGAATTTGTTGAGATCCTTGGATCTGTAGGTTTTTAACTTTCACCAAATGTGGAAATAGTTTAACCATTTTTTCTTCAAGTATCAACCCCTGCTTTTGGGAACTTTAATTGCATGTGTATGAGGTCACTTAAACTTATCCTACAGCAAAATGACACTATATTATTCATTCCTGTCATTTTTTTTATGTTTCATTTTGGATAGTTTCTAGTTTTGTGTCCTCAAGTTCACTGATTTTTTTTCTTCCATTGTCTGCTGTAATATTACTTCTGTCCAGTTTATTTTCTATTTCAGACGTTGTCCATTTTATCCCTGATTTAAATAGAGATAATGTCTCTACTTGACATGCTTAATCTTTTTTCTACCTTCTTGAATATATGGAATATAGTAGTGGTAAGTTAATGATCTTTTCTACTAATTCTATCATATATATTATTTCTAGATCTCTTTTGACAGGTTCCTTTATCTCCTCATTTGGGGTTGTATTTTGTTTTTTTATGTCTTACAATTTTTTATAGTGCCAGTCATGTAGCATACGTGCTCTATATTTTTGAATTTCTAAGCTTTGTTCTGAGATACTATTTAGTGACTTCGAAATAATTTGTTTCTTTTTTAGACTTGCTTTTAAGCAATATTAGATAGGAGCAGCTCAGTGATCATTCTGGAACTGATTTTCCCCATTCACTGCAGGCAGTGCTTTTTTGAATGGTCTACTCAGTATCTTGAGAATTACAAGATTTTGCACCCTGGCTGGTGGGACACAAACTCTTCCTGCCCTGCAGGTCTTCTGCCCAGTGTTGCTTCCTCTGACATCCATGTAATGCTCATTACCCTGCTGAAGACTCCATCACCCTCTCTGCTGACTTCTGGAGCTCTCTCCCTCTGGTCTGCCAGCCAATGCTAGCTGCCTTGGCTCTGTCTTCTCAATTCAAGATGACTGAGCTCCTCCCGAGTTCTCCTCTCTGCACTGGTACCTGAAAACTGTCTCTGGTCAGGCAGCTGGACAACCAGAGAGCTCCTCTCACTTGTTTTCCACCCCTCAGCAATCATTGTGTTCTGGATAATGCCCAGAGTCTGGAAGCCTATGGATTTTTGTGTGATTCTGTTTGCTTGCTTGCTTTTGGTACCTCCTCCTTTCCCATAACCATTCTGATCCAGATACTTATTTTGCCTCTCAGACAGATTGGCCAGCTTTTGAACTGTTCTCTCAGTAAATGGAAGCTGCCTTTTGCTGATGATTTATACTGTGTTGAGTACTTTACATACATTTTCCTCACTAAAAAAGACTATTGTCTTTTTTACTGTTATTGATCCCTATTTAAGAGATGCTGGACCTGAGGCACCAGAGACGTTAAATAGCTTGTCCAGTTTCCCACAACTAATAATTAGTAGAACCCAGACTTAAACCCAGGCAGTCGTGTCCTAAGTGCTCTTAAACCCGTGCCTTTTCTGCTTACCCACCCCCATTTGTCCCCCTAAAGCATAGTTCCGGATACATCTCTTCCTCTCTGAAGTCTTCAAAGGCTCCACATTACTTCCCAAATAAACTACAATTCCTGGGAATGGAACTCAAGACCCTCCACCGTATGTCATCTACTTTTACAGCATTGTCTTACATGGGTGGATCTCCGGCTTCTTTTAACTTGAACTCATTGCCCCCTCTAAACCCAGGCATTTCCTCATTTCAGCACTTTGATTCACATATTTATCTCTAATTAGAATGCCTTCCTATCAAAATCCTTAACACACTTTAGGGGCTGCTTCTCCATTGAATGTTTTTGAATAAACCCTGCCACTTTAGGTGGTCTATCTAAACTCACCTTTCTAGAATTCTCTGTATGTGACTTAGAGGTGTTACCATGTACCATCTTGCATTTTGCTAGCATATATGTACATTTCCCCTATTATTTTGAAGTCTCTTTGTAAGTGGTGAGCAGAGCTTATCTATTTTTATCCTTACTCAGTGATTACCCTTCAGAGCCTTATATAGAGCCTAGCACAGAGTACCACATGTAATGAGGAAATGTGTTTAACATATATTTTGTTGACTGACTGACTGACTGAATGAATGAATACATCTTTGTTCTGTACAAATACATAAATGAATACATATTTGTTCTTTAGTTTATTCATTCATCTTTCTTTGGTGGTACTGGGGATTAAAACCAGGGGTGCTCTACCACTATATAGGTCTCCAGCCCTTTTTATTTTTGATTTTGAGACAGGGTCTCACCACATTGCTGAGGCTGGCCTTGAACTTGTGATCCTCCTGCTTCAGCCTCCCGAGTGGCTGGAATTATAAGCATGTGCCATTGTCCTCAGCTTTCATTCATCTTTTGAAGTAATGTCTTGAAAGCAGTTTCAATTCACATACAAAATATCCTATAGTGTTCTTTGTATGGACCATTGATCTCCACCAGAATATTTCTTTCTTTTTTTTTTTTTTATATTGAAGGGTGAAATGGAAGGTTAAGAGTTAGAAGTGCATTTGATCTTTTTCTGACCCTTTCCTGACTTTTGTGTGACCTCAAGCATGTCACTTGAACCTCTCGGTGACCCCAGCTGTGAAACGGGGCTGCCTGGTGTCACAGAGGGATTGTGAAAAGCAGCAAATCACAGTCCTTGTCTGCACAGAATCACCTGCAGGGCTCTGCTGCCTGCATAGAATGATGAGGGGGATTTTATTTCCCAAGTCAAGTGGTCACTTGGATCCACACTTTGAGTGTCTCTGGGAACAATCAGATAAGAGTCCTTAAAAATGTGCTACTTTTCTATTCCTATTCAGTGTTCCAATGTTTATGTCTTTTTAAATGTTCTTGTTTTTTAGACAAAAAAGTACATTGTAATGTTTCTCTGTTATTTTTAAAAGAAGCTGAGCTTGGGAAAGAATAAAAGTATCTTAAATTTTTATTTTATACTATGGACTTTAGATAATTTTCTGCCTCTAAGACTACATTTTGAAAATTATGCTAATCATATTTTAAAGATAACTATTTGATAATGACCTATGTAACATGTGAAATGTGGTTTTAACTAGCTTTTTGTTTGTTTGTTTGATGTAGGTAGGCAAGACAATTGCAGATAAGTAGAGCAGAAAACAAATAAAAATACTGTTAGCCACCTTGCAAACAGAACCTTTTATACCATTAATTGTGTTCTATAAAATCTTTCAAATAGTAACGCTTAGAGGATTTAATTGATTTCCCAGTATTGTTTGTTTTCTAATTGAGAAAAATCCATCTAACAGGAAATTTCTTAGCATTGTACATAGCACGGGCTGATTATCATTCTTTGACTGCTTTGGTTTTCTGCTGCTTTTAAACTAGCATTTAAATGGACCATTTGATTAATCATTTGTATACTAACTGTAATCCTCCCAAATTTCCTTTCTGAGTTGTACATACTGTAAAAGACAATTATGTCTCCACAGATTAAATAAGTGAATTAAAACAGAATAGCGGCTTAATTTGACCTGTGATTTTGCTCTCCTTCCCTTTAGTGGAGCGTGTGCCACTCCAGCAAATAAATGAAGTCATCCATGACAGCTTGTGATGAATTGCCGTATTTATACTGTATATTTTAATAGCCTCACACTAATTTAAATTGAACACAGAGTAAATTATAATTCAGTCACTTGACTGCTTGTATTTAACTTGACAACTCATCCCTATTTGTCCTGGAGGTGTAGTGGAGAGCCGTGGAAAAGCACTCAGGTATTTCAGTTCCCCGCTTAACCCTTTCTCCATGAAATGCTTCATATTCAGATTCTCACCAGCTTGAAGCATTTAGTGCTTCCTAAGGAAAAAAAAATCATAAAAAAAGTAAAAGCAGCAGAGACTTGGCAGTCTATACTTTTCCTTGGACTTCAAAAAGAAAATTAGCATTTGCTATACTTTTCCCCCATTGCCTTCAGAGAATGAATTGGTCTCGTTTATTTTTAGCAGCTTTAAAGCTCACTCACAAGAATGCCCAGGGGAAGAGGAATTAACCTTCCACCCAGAGTGCCCGGTCTCCCAGAAAATAGAGAGCATCTGAGTAGAGTTATTTTAAGGTGGATTTTACTTTCCCTCTCAAGTTCCTAAAATTACTTTATTCACTTTTCCACCATCATGGAATCTCCACTCTTCTAGATTATAGCAAATACCAAGAATGATCAAGATCAATTAGAGTACAATGGATTAGTTCCACAAATACAGTCAGTATTCCTTGCTCCATTTTAGAGCCACATAACACTTTTGTTTTAGTGTTTATGTCTTTGCTTTCAAATTTAGTTATAGAAATCAATTTGTTTCCTTCTTGTCTAAAAACAGCTTATTTAGAGGATTATGGTTGTATGGAGTACTTTAATTAAATCCCATGTCACTGAATGGATACTACTGTGAGAAAGACCTTGTAATGGGTGCTGAGGGGAGAGACTTGCCTCTCAGTCCTTGCCCTTGAAGGTTTATGACCACTCTATAATCTTGAGACTGCTGATTTCAGGAGATGAGGGCTGAAAGCTAAAGGCAGAATGTGAGACAGAGAAACATATGGGGCCAGAGCTAGAGAAGAATCTCGATGGAGGGTTTTGGGGTGGCTTCATGGAGCTGGTGAGGCATTCAAACTGGGTCTGAGAGATCAAATAGGTTTTTATAATCGGCGACTGTGGAGTGGGGAGGAGAAGCTTACGGGGAACAGAAAAGCAGAGACTGAAAGTGTGAAAAAACATAAGCCATGTGTGATGACAAAAACCCATTGGGTTCCCATGAGGAGTGGGTTTGTGCTGGAGTAGTGGAAGAGGGGGTCACAACTACCAGTTGGGCTGCACTGGAAGAATTTCCAAAGAGTCATGCTAGATTTTAGCTTTGTTCTTAATTGGGATCAAGAACCCAACTAAGGGCCTGGGGATATAGCTCAGTTGGTAGAGTGCTTACCTGGCAAGCACAAAACCCTGGGTTCAATCCCCAGCACCACAAAAAAAAAAAAAAAAAAAAAAAAAGAACCCAACTAAGGTTCTCCCATAGAGGGAATGATACCGTCTCCTTGGTTTGGGGTTGCTTTCAAGGTGTTGGTGAGCCACATGGAATCCTCTCATCTCCAGGTTGATGGCCCAGGGATGCAATACATCCTCATATTCTTATTTCTTAGCTCTGCATAAATGGCATTTTTGAAACCTTAAAGAAGTGTTTCTTAACTTTATTGTGGGTTAGAAATCAGTTGGGAGCTTTTTATAAATACAAAGATGTGGACCGACTTACTGTTCTGGGATGAGGTCTGTGCATTGGGAATTTTAAAAAGTACCCTAGGTAATTATAACGTAAGGCTAGGGTCAATAATAACTACATTCCTTTTAGCAGAGTTTTTCAGCATAAAAGATGCCCTGTCTTTGACAAGTGGTATTTTATGGCATAGAATGGAAACAACACTAGATGAATTTATTTTGTTGCTAAATTTTATACTAGAACAAAAATGTAAGTGAATATTGTTGGCAAATGACTATTGATCGAGAGAAGTGTTTAAATGTTTCTTGGTAGTTGTGCATTACACTTACAATCTAGTTTAGTGAGAGCTTTTATAAATAACCCTAAAGCAAACTCTTGATAGAAACTAGAGATGCCTCTTTTTTTTTAACCTTCCCCTTCCTCAAATGGATGTCACTACTAAAAATGTGTATTTTAGAATTGCCCTTTTCTTTCCTTGCTCTGTCAGCAGTTTATAGTTCCTAATTTATGTTTTTTCCCAGTATGATTATATAAATTCTTCATTTGCAATATAAAATGTAATTCAGTCTTGAAAGGTGTATAACTACACTGTCATGGTAATCTGGAATGCCATTTTTACCTACAAATGTTTAGAGTGAGAAGCTGCCACAGTTCTTAAAAATTGTCTTCACCTGTTTTATTTCATCACTGTCATTGTTAAGTAAAAAACAATTTACCTTGATTTGGTTTTACTGAAGTGCTAAGTAAATTTTGAACAGTGAGTGTCTTCTTCCTTTAAAAATAAACATTTGAAACAAACTAGAATCTGTTCTAGGTAAGTTTATAGATTTTTTTTAATATTTCTGTGACACAAGACCAATTCAGTGGTTGACATTGTTGGGGAAACCATGAAATATCAGGAAGTCCTGGGAATCACAGGAGAATAGGAGTCAGGTCCCCAGCACTGCCAAACAGCAAGGCTTCCTGGAAAGAAACCCTTTTCCTTCTCTCTAAAAGAAGGAAATTAGGTGCAATGGAGTTCCTTCAAGTTCTAACAGAGTAAAACAGCATTTGTTTGCAAAGAAACATCAACCACCTGGGAGAAAATAAAAAGATGATATATTTTTTAAACTCCTGTTTCATAACTAAAGCCCCCATTTAAATGTTATTTTTACTTAGCATTCTCTGTTGCCTAGTGTTTGAATTACACAGCAATTCTTTTTTAATGATTTGAGAGTCATTTGTATCTCCCTCTGAAAATAACCAATGTGGCCAAAACAGGGTGCATAAATTAAAAGTGCTATGACTTAACTGACTTTTAACGCCATTAATGCTGACCTTTGAGACCTGGCTTTTTCCTTGGTCCCATCAATCACTTCTGTACTGCCTCCCCCAATACAAAGGCGCAGACAGATGTGCATATAGTATGTTCCTGGGGATAACAGTGGTGGGGAGGGCTGAGGGGAATGAATAAAGGAACCACCATTTTCAAAAAAATTTTATTATACTTCATAACGATTATAATTGTATTTAATTATAGGTAGACAAAATGTGTTAATGTTAATACCTTTCTATGTGTAGGTAATACTACTAGATATTACACTGGAACTTCAGAAGCAAATTATGTCTGAATTAGAAATTCTTTATAAGGTAATTTTTTTCTTGGTCATTTTTACTTATAAAACATACCTATGGTGTTGGCTTATAGGTTTTTAACTCCTTTTTGTCATATTTTTGTTGCAGTGTGATTCATCGTATATCATAGGATTTTATGGGGCATTTTTTGTAGAAAACAGGATTTCAATATGTACAGAATTCATGGATGGTGAGTTTTCCCTTTTACAATATTTTAAAAATGACTTTAGGAATGGAGTATTTTAGAATTGGATTTTGATATAGATGTCAAGTAGAACTTAAAATGATTAAAATGTACTAATAATTTTTTTCTTTATACTCTAGAAGCATCTTAGTGTTAGAGGTTTCTAGTGTTAAATATTTATGGCTGAGCTATAATTTCAAGAATGTAACTTCATTTACTTTTATTGAAAATTTAAATAGAACAGATTAAATGCTAGTCTAATCGGTGGTTTGATATTTGATTCTTCTATGCAATCTGTCTTTACTTGCAAAACAGATGTTCTGTTCTTTTAATGTTTCAATAGCCAAAACAGATTTTCTTTCTAAGAAATCTATTAACCCAATGTCCTGTGTCTTTCTGAAAGAAATCGGTTCTTAATTGCAAGATAAGAAATTGTTTTTCAACACAGCTGTTTAGTCAGATGTGTTTGGTTTTCTTTGGACTTTAGCCTTTTCCTTCCTTCTGTATTTTTTTATTCATTTCTATTTTTGTATCTCACTCTTACTCTGAAAATTGTGACAAAATACAAGTTTCCTGGTATCCTGATAGTGAAATGAAGTCATCATTGTTATTGTTTACTCACTTTAAATCCAAGCAGTCTTTTAATTTCACATGCTCAGTTTTTCCATGTCTAGCCATTAAAATGTAATATTTTAAATAAAGACATACTTAGCTTCTTGTGGGGTTTCTCAGTGCATTACTAAACCAGTTAGTTCGTAGCCTGTAAGACTTAAAATGAGCCAACATTGATACCTTGATACTATAATAACTGTACAATGTATTCTAAATACATTGTTCTAGAAGATGCCAAGAATTTAAAATCTTACGGCCATACAGGTAGTATGACAATTGTGGAGACTGACTAGAAAAAGAGGATTCATAGTGCCAATATAGGTTACTATTTTAAATTTCCATCATTCTTGCTATGAAGTGTTCAGTTATTCAGTTGCATTAAAATATTTTTATTGACATATAATTCAAATACCATAAAATTCACTTTTAGAGTATATAATTTTAGTGGTCTTTAGTATGTTGCTAAGGTTATGCAACCGTCATCACTATCTAATTTCAAATGCTTTTTAGTATTTCTAGAAAGAAAACCTCTACCCTTCATAAGTCCCTCATTAGCCTCCTTCCCTCTGGTGCCTGGCAACCTCTGATCTTTTTGCCTTGACAGCTTTACCTATTCTGATATTTTTCACATAATGGAGTCCTACAATATATGGTCTTTGTATCTGGACTTCTTTCAGTTAGTATGTTTTCTGGGTTCATGCATATTGAAGCACATACCAGTATTTCATTCCTTTTTCACTGAATTTTATTGCATGGCTAAACAGCATTTTGTTTATTGTTTCATTAATTGGTGGTCATTTACAATGTTTCCACTTTTGCCTAATTATACTACTACTATGTACATTTGTATACAGGTTGTTTCTTGTACACATGTTGAATCAATTTTTTTGAATTTATACTAGGAATAGAATTGTTAGATTATATGAAAACTCTGTTTAACTTTTGGAGGAACTGTCAAACTGTTTTATTCCATTTTATACTACTTTGCATTCACACCAGCAATGTATGAAGATTCTGATTTCTCTGTATCATTGTCAACACTTGTTGCTTCAGATGTCCTATATAAGAAACGTTTGTATAATCCAGCATCACAAAAATTTATACCTATTTCCTTCAACCATTTTATAATTTTTGCTTTTTATATTTATGTTTTGGGTCCAATTTTTGAGTTAACTTTTACATATGATGTGAGATAGGAGTCCAGATTCATTCCTTTGCATGTGAATATCCATTTATATAAGCACATTTGTTGAAAAGACTGTTTTCCCCTTTTAATTTTCATGCCAGCCTTGCTGAAAATTAATTGACCCCTAAAATATATTTCTGTACTTTCAGTTCTATTCCACTGATCTCTTTGTCTATCTTTATTCTAGTACCACATTGTACTTGATTACTTGTGCTTGATTACTCTAGATTGTTATTGTTTTATAATAAGTTTTGAAATTGAGAAATGTAAGTCCATATGAATTTTAGAACCATCATCCATTTCTCTAAAAAAGCCATCTGGGATTTTGGTGGGGATTGTATTGAATTTGTAGATTGATTTGCAGAGTATTGCAGTGTTAAAAATATTAAGTTCTTCCATTCCATGAATATAGAATGTCTTTCCACTTATTTGGATCTCAATTTTTGGTTTACAAAAATTCTACAAGTTTTGCAATTATTTGTTAAATTTACTCCTAATATTTTTTAAAATAATACTGTAACTTGAATTCTTAATTTTGTTTTTGGATTGTTCTCTGCTAGTGTATAGAAATATAATTATTTTTTGTTTATTGATCTTGTATCCTATAACCTTGCTGAGCTTGTTTATTAACTTTGGTAGGGTTTTTTTTTTTTTTTTTTTTTTGGTGGCTTTTTTCGGGTTTTCTGTATATAACATCATGCCATCTGAAAATAAAGGAAATTTTATTTCTTTCTCCCTTTTTGATGTAGATGTTTTTTATTTTATTTACTTTTTCTTGCTTAATTACCCTGGCTAGAATAGAAATAATAAGAACAGACATCCTTCTCTCGCTCCTGATTGTGCAAGGGAAAGCTTTCAGTCATTCTCTAGTAAGCATGATATTTACTGTGAGTTTTTGGTAGTCATACTTTGTCAGGTTGAGAAAATTCCCTTCTATTTCTATTTTGTTGTACTTTTTTTTAATCATGAAAAGATATTAAACAGTCAAGTTTCTCTGCCTTCTGAAATTATTCTGTGTTTTTGGTCCTTTCTTCTGTTAACATGGCATTTTATGTTAATTAATGTGCTCATGGTGAACCAACCTTGGAATCCTGGCAATATTCTATGTGGTTATGATATAGAATTCTTTTTATGTATTTCTAGATTCAGTTTGCTAATATTTTGTTGATGATTGTGTGGATGTGTGTATGTGATGCTGGGATTAAACCCAGAGCTTTGTACATGCTAACCACACACATTGTTGAGGATATTTGCATCCTCGTTTATAAGAGATATTGATCTATAGTTTTCTTATAATGTCACGGTCTAGTTTTTATTTTAGAATAATATTTCATTTAAGTTATCTATTTTGTTGGTGTACAATTGTTTTTAATATTCCCATATAGTATTTTTTATTTCTGGAAAATTGGTAGTTGTGTTCTCTTCTTTATTCCAGATGTTAGTAAGTTGAAGTATTTTGGGTCTTCTCTCTTCTTGGTCAATGTTGCTAAAATATTCTCAGTTTCTTTTTCAAAGAACCAATTTTTGATTTTATTGACATTCTCTATTTCCGTTTTCTGATTTGTTGGGTTTTGCTGTTCTTTTTGTTTTTTCTTCTTTTTAGGTAGAGTTAAGATATTGCTTTTAAATCTTTCTTACAATTGAAGGCACTTATAGCTATAAATTTTCCTCTACGCACTGTTGTAGCTGCATTCTGAAAATTTTCATATGTGTGTTTCTGATTGCCCTAGGGATTATAATTAACATTTATAACAATTTAGTTCAGATTATTATCAACTTCATTTTAATAGTACAGATGTTCTTCAGCTTATAAATTTATGTCTCGATAAATCCACCATAGATTGAAAATATCATAAAATGCATTTCATAAACCTAACCCACTGAATATCATAACTTAGCAGCATGGCAAATGTATTGATCATGATCATGTGGCTGACTAGGAGCCATAGCCCTCTTCTTCTGCCCAATTTTGCAAGAGCATATTTTACTACATATTCCTTGTCTGGGAAAAGATCAAAATTACAGGTACAGTTTTTAGTAAGTGTTTATTATTTTTGCACCATTATAAAGCTAAAATATTGAAAGGTGAACAATTATAAATCAGGGACCATCTCTATACAAAGTTTGATCCTATAAAGTTCAGTTTCTTCCCCTCCCTTTTGTACTGTTATTGCTTTATAAATTACATTGTGTGTCTCACACAGATTTATGATTATTGCTTTTATGAAGTTGTCTTTTAAATTAGGTGGGAGGAAAATGATAGAAGCAAAAAACATACATTTAGCTTTTGTACTACCCTATTTAGACCTATTTCATTGTTCTTTATTTCTTCATGTGAATTTGGTTATTGTCTTGTAACTTCAATCTGATGTTCCTTCAGTTCACGTGAAAGAGTCCATTTTAACTCTTATAGGATCTGCCAGCTTGTGATTAATTCTTTCAATTTTTGTTTATCTGGGAATGGTTTAATTTCCCCTTCATGTTTTACAGGATAATTTCACTGTGTATAGAGTGGTTGGTTGACCACCTTTTTAACAGATATTTGAATATGCCATTCCACTGCCTCACCTCCATAGTTTTTTTTGAATAATTAACTGTAGATGTTTTAGAAAATTTCTTGTAATGTGGTGATTCACTCACTGCTTTCAAGATTCTCTTTTTGGGGCTGGGGATATAGCTCAGTTG
Source organism: Glaucomys volans (assembly GCA_020662805.1). NCBI lineage: Eukaryota > Metazoa > Chordata > Mammalia > Rodentia > Sciuridae > Glaucomys > Glaucomys volans. Next base: position 514,902 of record JAJEJO010000365.1, read on the forward strand.
GTAGAGTGGTTGCCTCATGAGCACAAGATCCCAGGTTCAATCCTCAGCACCGCAAAAAAAAAAAAAAAAAAAAGATTCTTTTTTTTCATTGGCTATGGGAAGTTTCATGATGTTTTTAGGTATGAATTTCTTTGAATCTATCTTTATGGAGTTTAAGAAGCTTTTGGAATGTACAGATTAATATTTTTCATCAGATTTGGGAAGATTTTGTTCATTGTCTCTTCATATATTCTTCCTTCCCCTTTCCTTTTCTACTCTTTTTAGGTCCCATTATGCATATGTTGGTATGTTTGATAGTATCCCACAGGTCTCTTGAGAATGTGTTTGGTTTTCTATCTTCTTTTTCTTAAACAGTATAATCTAAACTGGCTTATCATCAGATCCCTTGATTTTTTTTTTATTTTTTATAAGTTGTTTTCAGAGATAATTTTTTTGACTATTTTATTTGTTTATTTTATTATGTGGTGCTGAGGATCGAACCCAGTGCCTCTCACATGCGAGCGAAGCACTCTATTACTGAGCCACAACTCCAGCCCCATTGTTTCTTCTGTCTTCTCAAATATGCTTTTTTTTTTTTGGTGATGCTGGGGAATGAACCCAGGGTCTTGTGCTTGCAAGGCAAGCACTCTAACAACTGAGCTGTATCCCCAGACCTCAAATATGTTTTTAATCCTAGCTAGTGAAATTTTCATTTTGGTTATTGTACTTTTTAAAAAAATATTTTTTAGTTGTTGACAGACCTTTATTTTATCCTTTATATGTGGTGCTGAGAATCAAACCCAGTGCCTCATACATGTTAGGCAAGCGCTCTACCACTGAGCCACAACCCTGGTTATTGTACTTTTTTAACTCCAGAATTTCTATTTGGTTACATATGATTTCTGTTTCTTCATCAATAGCCTGTATTTAGGAAGACACCAGCCTCATGTTTTCCTTTAGTTCTTTACACATGATTTCTTTTGAACATGATAATTGGAGGATATTACATAGGTTTTTTGTTTATATACAGCAAAACGTACCCAAAAAAGGAAAAAAAATTATGTACCACCCTTGAATTGTCATTTCTTCTTTCCCCTTCCTATTGTGATCAAACTTACTGACAACTTTCTCCTCAATTCTAGCATTATTTAGTGTAGATCCTCATTTTTTACTTTATTTTGATCTCATAATAGCATTTATTTCCAAATATTTATTGAGTGCATTCTTTCAAACTGTTGTAAACATAGGGATTGAACAGTGAATAAGACTTAATCTCAGCCAGGCGTGGTGGTGCACGCCTGTAATCCCAGCACTTGGGAGGCTGAGGCAGGAGGATCCCGAGTTCAAAGCCAGCCTCAGCAATTTAGCGAGGCCCTAAGCAACTAAGTGAGACCCTGTCTCTAAATAAAATACAAAATAGGGTTGGGGATGTGGCTCAGTGGCCGAGTGTCCCTGAGTTCAATCCCTGGTTCCAAAAAAAAGAAAAAAGACTTAATCTCTGTTCTCATGGAACTTATATATTCTAGAAGGGGAGACAGACAAGGGACATACAGTACATCCTCAGGGAAGGAATAAATTCAGTTACAACGAAACAGGGTAGATAATGACTAATAGAGCAGGTGCTAGATAGGGTGGTCAGGGATGGCTCTTTTTTTTTTTTTTTTTTTTTTTTTTTTTTTTGCAGAAATGGCATTGGAGCAGAGACCTTAATGTCAGTGTGTTAGCTCAGAGAAAGTTATGAGAAAGAACTTCAAAGTCAAAGGAGTATCAAGTATAAATGCTGCAAGGTGGGCGCGAGTTTGATGTAATCAAAAAGGATTAAGTGACTAGAGAGCGATGATGAGAGTACCTGGGGATGAGCAGGAGACCAGAGCAGTAGACAGAAGTAAGACTGTAGTGACCTTGTCCATCGTGGCAAGGAAGTTTAGGTTTTAGTCTGAATTTATTAGGAAGCCTTTGGAAAGTTCTAAGCAGGGGAGTGATGTGTAGTCTACCTTCTTATAAGTTCAAACTATGTTCACTCAGAAACATCCAAATAGTGGGCCTCAGTATATATAAATGTATTTAAATTACCACCACAGGAATAAATTTTCCCACCCCCACAAAATAAAATACCCTATTGAAAAGAAAGGGCTTTTTATATTTTCAACTAGCAGGAACTAAGAGAATTTCTACTCAAATTTTTGCTTGTGGCTTGTGATTTCATTTAGTTGACATTAATAATAATCATGGTCATTTTAAGGCAAATGTTTGGACTATTTACTTCATATTTATATTTATCTTATGTACAAGATACTACCTTCTGTTTTAGACCCTGTAATAGGACCCTTTGGTCTACTTATATGACAGTGGTAACCCTGATTTAATCAGCAGAAGTGTGTAGTTGTTTGGCAGTTGGCATGGGTTTTTGCTAATCTACTGGCAGTCTTCCTCTTGGTTCCCATGGTGAATAGTGGCACGCAGGGAAATATCTTGCCAGGAATGTTATGTGGCCTAGGAACACAGGGAAGTAGAAGGTCATAGTGAGCTAATCAGTGACCTTGAAATTTTGAACAAAATGTTCAAAACCTTGGAGTCACAAATGAGTTCCTGAATGTCTTGAATACCAACATTTCAGCTAAGATTAAACTGTCAGTATGTGTCATAATAACATCACATTGCAGTGAGATTTTTAAACTATAAAAACTTCCTTTGTGATTCTAAAGCTATGTAATGTTATTGGGAAACCTTCTAGATCTTTGTACTTTGGGGCGTTCAAAGGCTCAGGTCTTCTCTGAGTTCTCCATCAACTAACTCACGTCCGTGGCTATCACATTCACATCTCTGGAACTCAGGTTTTTTCCCGTGGGTCAAATAAAGCCAGGGGGACTCATCTATAATGTCGCTTTTAGCACTAATGTTTGATGATTTAGTAAGTCTGAGAATTACCTTTTCTAGGGCTGGTAGTGTAGCTCAATGGTAGAGCACTTGCCTAGCATGGACAAGACCTTTGGTTTATTTCCTAGTGCACGCACACACACAGACAACTTTTTAGGAGATACTTGTAGAATAGAAATGATAGTAAAACTGAGTAAAAATTAAGCCAGAATGCTATTCCATTTTTAGCCTGATAAGAGTTGCCAAACTACCCAAAGAGCTTAACAGGAACTTTTGCTTCTGTGTGGATCTGCTGCATTATTTTTCATGTCTGACATGTATTTCTTATTAGCATGCAAAGCACAGGATGAATTGGTGAGAAACAGATCCAGCTATGTAAAGATTTATCCATATGGATGGCTAAGGAAAGCAAGATCTGAGATTAAAGGGATATTTACAAAAACCAGTGAAGTACCTCAAAATGGGATTCTTTTTTGCTTATTTGGCTGATAAAGATGGTAAGGTAATCTCTAGCTTTGGGTTTAGCTTGTTGAAACCAACGTCCGTTTAGCTAATTAAACACTGATTCACATCCTGTGTAAAAATAATTCTCCTCTTAGGACTTCGTGCTGGTGCACGTGGATGGGTTTGCACTTCCAAGTTTTGTGTCCCTGGCTGTTCCCTTTCCAAGGTATTGGTTCAGTGAACTGCACTTCCCAATCTTCCGAGTACTGATCTGGAAAACTTGATCTTCTGCCGCTTATTCATCCCATTCATCTGAAAGATCAGTGAAAACAGAAACTTATTTTTCTGCCACATTTTCACTTCTATTGCATCTCTAATTAAATGCTACTTTAATTAATAAAGATGGGTTCTGCTCATTAGATAGTGTCTCTTTTTTTTTTTTTTTTTTTTTCATGGTTTTCCCGGTAGCCCCCAGAGCCAATGCATAGGTTTAGTTACATTGTGGTTTCCTAGCTTCTTGTTAGAATCTGGAAACTTCAAGCAAAAGTTACCTAAAAGACTTATCATTTTCCTCTATCTGCTTTAAATAGGATAGTAGAAAGCCAGTAGCTTCATGTGTGCATATACAGTTTTTTTACATAGAATAATAACTTTTTCTCTGATGTTCAGCTTTAGGAAAATGAGACATATAAAAATATAACCACCTGCAAATTATACTTGACCACATTTCCAAAAAGTGATATGCTTCAGCTTGGTACTTTGTTTGGTATTCTTATAAGTCATCTAATAGTAAAATGGTAAATATGAATTTTTAGCCTTTGATGGGAACAAAATCTCAAATATTCTGGACAGTTTCTTTATAGAACTGAAAGGCTGCACACCTTAATTAAAAAAGGCTATCATGCATTGTTAGAGTAGTTCTTATCATATCATTAATGAGTGAAGTAATGATTCTTTGCATAAACTATATGCCTGAAATTCTTATGCCAGTTACATGAGATTAAAAGTTTAACAAGCATACCCAAATTTATACTTCCAAAGAATATTGATTTCTTCAAAATAGTCACCTATGAAATTTCAGTTATTTCAGTGATGGTTTGGGTTCCTTCTTTTTAATTGCTTCAAAGCAACAGTACCTATTTGGTGAGGTTCATGGTAATTTTCACTCATTAGTTCATTCATCTGACAGATATTTTTAAACACCTGGTATCTGCCAGTTGTGTAATGTCTAGACTGATGAAGATGAAAAAGCAAACAAAAAACATGGCTCCTGTCTTAATTATATTCACAATCTAGTGTTTAATTTTTCAAAACTGCCAAAAATCATTTAAAGCTGAATTTGGTAAAGATGAAGGATGTTAGTGAGTACCATGTTAGTAAAAAATAAGTTATTACATAAAGATTTGGCTTTTCTTTTTTACCTCATAAAGTAGTTTTCAAAATGGCATCAATGATAGTTTCTAGAAAACCAAGAGAGTATCTTGAGAATAGATTGATTGCTTGTCTTGGTACCTAACTTGAAGAGTAACATTCATTCAGATATATGTTAATGTTACTTTTTTGCTTTTTTTAGTTGCTGTGTATGTCTTGAACCTCACATCCATCAGCTTTTGTTGGGTTAATGTGAAACTTCTAAGATGGGGCCTTGGTTTACATTTGAGAAAAGTGGCATACAAATGAATGACAAGTGTGATTGTCATGTTTATCTTTAATTTTATGTGTGTGTGTATGTGTGTGTGTGTGTGTGTGAATTTACATTTCTATAAAGTACAGATTTAGTCTGCCCTTGACTAGTGTCCTTCAGGTTTTTCATATAGGTGACCACACACTTGAGAATAAAAGTGTCTAGTTCCTGATAACTGGTTATGCTTTAATGCATGATATAAGAAGAAGAAAAACACATTCTCACAATGATCATATGGAGAAGGAGCCCAGTGCCCTGTTTTTGTAGTTGCATTTGTAGTAACACGGATGTTTGTTTTTCACAGGGGGATCTTTGGATGTATATAGGAAAATTCCAGAACATGTCCTTGGAAGAATTGCAGTAGCAGTAAGTATTTGGCTTCAGTATTGGGAAATTTGGGTGATTTAACTAGCTAAGCCTAATTTTATATCCTCAGTATGTTTTTTTCCTCACTCCCAGCTGATTGTCAGGTTCTTTTTACCTGTCTTCAGCTTTTATCATTTTTTAATTTCCTCCCCTTCATAGGCCAGCCCCCAACACAGCACGTGACACCCCCAGTCTCAGCAGTGCTCTCAGCAGTGTTCTGTATCACGGATTTGCAAGGACCATGATGCTCAGTGACCACTAAACTTTCCAGCCTCTTCAAAAGAAAACTGGTGTTTTGGATAAATGTAGTTGTAGACATAAAGTTGGGAAATACTTTAAAAGTCTAAATTATTAAAAACCTACAAAAAATATTACTTTGCTCTTAAAGATTTTTGCAATCTTTTTATGTTCTTGTTTTTTTCATTCTTTATCAACTACAACTAGGAACTTGTTTCCTTTGTCATTAAAAACAGCCTTTCTGTTTTCTGTATTCACTAATAAACTGATGAAATATATCAACTAAACTAACATTTCTGTGTAATTTCCAGATTTCAAATTTGGAATAATGAAGGCTAAACAGTGTCTAAGAGAAGTCATGGGGTGGTATAATAGTAAACAATTGCTAAACTAAAGGCACTCTGATAACTTAAATGGTTTAATGCAGAACAAAGTGATTATATCATGTACCATTTAATTAAATGGCTTATTTTCACATTCATTATACATCAAACTGACAACTCAAATTCTTTAATCCAACGTGAACACTTATTTAGTCTTAGTTCATTGTAATTCACAGCTTTCCTTTTTTCTCTCTAATTATTGGTGTGAACTGCTCAGGGTGATGAGAACTTTCTTTTCTGATGCTATTGCTGCTAAGTAGCTTCTAATCTACATGTGTAGGTGGATTAGTATGAAGTCTGAGTACTTGAATCACTATTTTAGATGAAAATAAAAATGTTTCATTTCCTTTTCTAATCTCGGGGGGATGGAATGCTTTGTGGCTTTTGGCAGTTCTTGGCTCTAAAATTTAATAACACGTATAAGAAAGGGTGAAAAAAGGCAAGAATACCAACTGAAAAAAGAGAAGTTTACAAGTTCTGTGTACTCAATTATCTATTGAACTTGGCAAAAATAGAACCTGCCTTCTTCAGTAGAGAAGCATGTTCTCGTAGGACATCATAAATCTTGGCTGCCTCTTGTGTAGGGCATCCAGGCAAGGCCACTAGTCTTTTCACTTCTGTTGGAGTGGGAAGGCTCTGAAGTGGATAGTGTCAGCAGAAAAAATAGTTGAGCTTTAAATACAGGGCTTGCCTACTGGGTAACTGAAAATATGACAAATTATTTTAGTGACAGTTGTTAAAATAAGTTCCCATCCAAGCCATTGATAATATTCCCTTACATTTTTAAATGTTTGTGGGGGGATTTGGTTTTTTTCTTAACTGGTTTCTCCAGCTTTTATGGTTCATCAGATTATAGTAAGGAAAAGTGCTTATGACTGGTGTTGAAGAATGCTTTTGATAATTTTGCTCTTCTGTCACTTTTTAAAAACTCCACTGGGGCCTTAAGCTTGTATAATGCCTTCAAAGCCTATTTCGTGTGTGTGTGTGTGTGTGTGTGTGTGTGTTTGTGTGTAATCTGAGTAGGCCCCAAATTTGGAAGTCCTTTGTTGCTGCTGACTCATGCCAGGTTGGCACAGGGCTAATGCCTGACACCTGGGGGACTGTGCCAATCAAAGTAAGACTAGCAGATTAATAGGTTAAAGGTCATGCTTTGTAAAATACATGTTCTCACAAGCCTGGTTGGTTTTCCAGGGTTTGTGGTTCTCTTTCTTATAATGTTCCAAAGATTACTTCAATCTTTTTCCCTTGAGTTCCCTCAGTAGGCCAAGAAAGCACATGAATATAGTTTTAACTAACACCAAGTTTAAAGGAACAGGATCAAGATGGGAAACAGGAGTATGTTGAATACTTCTTGTGCCAATCATTGTTATAAGTTGATGTACAAATATTATGTCATTTAGTCTTCACAACTACCCTATAAACTTCAGATTGTTGACTATATGTTGTATTATGCAAAATGAGGGTTAGGAAAGTTAAATAACTCACCTAGAGTTATTGTCTAACTAGAGCCAATTTGAACACTGGGCTGTCTGACTCCAGGCCCATTGCTATTTCACGCAGCTTTCCTAAGAGTCTGAGGGTGAGGAAATAAGAGGGAGAAGTGAAGGGGAGAACTAGGTTAAAAAAAAAAATGCTGGCAGGAGCTCAGTGATAGAGTGCTTGTCTAGCATGTGTGAGGCCTAGATTTGATTTCAAGTACCACCCAAAAAGAAAAAAAGGGGGAAGAAGAGAATTAAAGTGAGACAGTAATAAAGTAATCCATATAATTGCTTCAGATTAATTTTGAGACCAGGTCTCATTATGTTACCCAGGCTGGTCTCAAACTTCTGGACTCAAGTGAACCTCCAGCTCAGCCTTTCAAGTAGCTGGGACTACTGGTATGCACCACTGCACCCAGCGTCAGATTCTTTTCATGTCTTGGAACCACATTTAAGGCATCCCTTCCTCCTCAAGTGAACTTTATTTTCCAATTCTAATAATCTGGCATGTAAGGCAGGCCCATAGATCCAAAGTTCATTGTAGGATAGACCCCTGTCAGCCTCTGTGATATGTTGTTCAAATTTTCTCTTGTAGGATGTATGGCAGGAGGGCATTTTCCCTTGAAGAAATCCATATACACTGTCTAATACCAGCCTTCCAACTTGCTCCATGATTTTTATCCACTGTTCATTTGAATCTGGTCTCCTATAAAGAGGAATGCCTTCCTGCCTTTCCTGCCACCTAACACATTTTATTTTTCCTCTTTTTTGAAGCAGTGACACTGGGTACTGTATTTTGAGTGCTAATGTTGATTGAAGTTGTCCCTGAAAGGATGTGCACTTGACATGACAAGGAGTGAGTGATTGACAGCAGATATAAATACTTTTAGTGTCAAGGCTTTGTCAAGTCATTGTTATGAAACCTAGCCTACTGAATACCAATAATACTCTCTAGATTTTCAATAGACAGACTTCTAGCTCATTGTACACTGATACTTACATGCTTTAAAGGAAAATGTAATCTATTTTGATAGTTGGAAGAATAGTTTCTTTTTGAATCTAAAAAATTTATAATTTTAGCAAATATCATAAAATCATTATAGGATTTGTTTTATCTTTTTTCTACTTGACAATCTGAATATATTGGATTACCTCCCCTTTGTTTTTGAATTTTTCATTTTGTTGAACCAATTTTAGTGGTTTGCTATCTATATTGGGCAGGTTTTATAATATACAACAGTTTCTAAGTTGAGAACACTCAACTTCCTCAGAACTCAAACAATTACTACTTCCAGGCTAAATAAGATAATGTCCAACTACTGCTCAAAGAGAAAACTGTATTCATTATTGATATTATCTTATGAAAATTTAAATAAATATTTTCCCATTTTCATCTGTTATAAAATTGTCATTAGTATTTTTTACTAAATTTTTTAAAATTTTTGATTGACATAGCAATTCTGTATTTAGGGAATACTGTTGACATTTCAATACAAGTATACAATGTACAATGCATTATTAATATTTTGATATTTCCTTTTTTATGTTTAACTATTCAGAACACATTTTTTTGTAACATCTATTATTCCAAACTTTAGAAGAAATTATTTGTTATAAAAGTGTATTTTTTCTCTTAGAATTGATAGCATGTAGTAGAATTAATCATACCATGTTAGCAGATCTTTCAGGAGTACATTCTACTCTATGAGAACAATTAAAATATGTTAACCTCTGCTCTGTATTACTTGGTATAGATTTTTATCCTCTAGCTATTTAGTGTTTGGAAACTGTTTTTTTCTCTTTGCATTTCTGTTTTTTACTGTTGCTCTTAGTCTTTCTTTTATTCTTTTTTTTTGGGGGGGGGAGTGGTGGTGAGGGTACTGGGAATTGTACTCAGGGGCACTAGACCACTGAACCACATCCCCAGCCCTATTTTGTATTTTATTTAGAGACAGGGTCTCACTGAGTTGTGTAGCCTCACTTTTGCTGAGACTGGCTTTGAACTCACCATCTGCCTGCCTCAGCCTCCAGAGCAGCTGGGTTTACAGGCATGTGCTACCATGCTTGGATCTTAGTCTTTCTTGATCAACTAAAATCTTTGCATATTTAACCCCCAGCCCTATTTTTGTTATTTTCAATATATTAAACTACTTGCTACTTTTCATTGTAGTAGGTTTCCTTGTTCATATAACTCTGACTACCTAATATTTTCTATAATGATGGATACTTTTAAATTCCTATGGAAAGTATTAAGTTTCATGTTTTTGGTATCTAATTATCAATTGTTAACCTTGAAATTGTAAGTTCATATTCATGTACCTATGAGTCAATGGTTGTGAATAAAAGGTACAACTTCCTTTACAACAGTTTTTTTAAAATTTTTTTTAGTTATTGATGGACCTTTATTTTATTCATTTATTTATATGTGGCACTGAGAATCGAACCCAGTGCCTCACACTGCTAGGCAAGTGCTCTGCCACTGAGCCACAATCCCAGCCCTACAACAGTTTTTGTATAAAGATATTGCAAGTTTCATTTTTGCAGTGCTGAGGATTGAACCCAGGGCTTCAGCTCATGACATTGGGCTTTAAAGTTTTTAATGGCAACCTCTGATTAGATTTTCCACATAGAAGCTGACACTTGTAACCTTTGTACTTAGGGTCTTCAAAATATCTTTATTCAATATCTCATTTGACTGATTATTCTTGACTCTAGCCTATTTTAGACAAAAATTCAAATCTCATTCCCATGTTTGTGTTTTCTTGTTTTATTTTTGTGACCTGTGCTGTCAGTATTGTCTGTGTGACTTCTCCATATATATGCTTTGCACCAGGAGAATTGTCTTAGTGTATTTTATTCCTTCCTACATTGATAATTTTTTTAGTTTTTAAAAAACTTTTTATGTTGAAATTATTTAAAATTTACAAAAAAAAAAGAATAATACAAATTCACCAAGGTTCCGCAATTAACATTTTAGCACATTTGGTGAAAATGTCTTTTTCCTTTGGCCTAAACGCTTTTCTTCTCTTTTCTTCACAGCCCTTAGGTGAAGGCTTTCTGACTACTGGTGGAAAAAGTGTTTCCTATTCTGTGCGCGGCCTTGTTTCATCAGTTAACTGCTTAAAAAATTTCTCAGGCTGGGGATGTAGCTCAGTGGTAGGGCATGTGCTTAGCATGTGTAAGGCCCTGGGCTTAATGCCCAGCACCACACACACACACACACACACACACACACACACACACAGAACTCCTTGTTGGTAAATGTCTTGACTTCAAACAAAATCACAGAGAAGTATAGAAAATAAAAAATGTCTTTGTCCTTTTTTCCTGTCCCTCTCTTCCCCTGCCCTCATCACCATAAGAATTTAGTGTATAGCCTTCCAGATCATTTTATGTACACGTAGACTTCTTTCTTTCACTTGGTGTTACTTATCTTCAGAACATTATAAACTCACTAGGCAGGAACATGTAGCTTTTACATTTGGTGTCCCCACAGAACCTGGCAAAGAAATAGGAGATGTTCAATAAGTACTTATTGGTTGACATAGAGTTTTAAATGAAAACTTATGGTTGATATGTTTAACTGTAAAAAGTTCCCTATAAAAACCATAATTGTGCTGTTTTTTCTTTCATAAATTTAGGTTGTTAAAGGCCTTACCTATTTGTGGAGTTTAAAGATTTTACACAGAGGTATGTGCTGGGTTATACGCTCTTGACTTAATTTGGGGTAGGGGTGAGGCTCTCTAGATACCTTGATTTTTAAAGTGGGTAAATGATCTGACATTTATGCCAGCTGATATATTTGAAAGTCAGAAAGATGTTTGCTTATGTTGTATTTTTTTGTTTCCTTCTCTCATTTTATTATAATGTTAGTGTTATATTTTTGTGAATCACATTTACCAACATGTAAAAAGATATTTCATAGTATTTGAAAATGACAGGAACCGATTATCTTACTTAACTCGAGGTAGTGCAAAACCTTCACTTTCTGTACAGTTGCATCCTGCCTTTGTTAATATTTCACACCTCATCATATACTGTTCCTTATGAGATTGCTCACATACCTGGAGAGTGAAACTTTAAGGAATTGATGAAAGCATCAGAAACAATCCCCTGATCGAGTAACAGAACCCATGAAAAAATAATCAGAAAACTGCTGAAGGTTTCAAAAGGAACCTCCTCTTGTTTTTTTAATATTCCCAAAATGTTTAAATTCATTTGCAGCAAATTATTAACTGAGAAAGAGACTATAACAAAGCAACTTCAGGGCCTAATGCCACAACAATACTGTTTACTTTTACACATCTGCTCATCCTAGTTTTATATACATTCAGGGAATAAAACAGCATACAATTAGATGTGATTAAAGGAAAGTATTTTTTTTTTTGAGGTATAAATTAAGTGAGGGAGGAGACAACCGATGTCATCAAGCATATTACCATATCAGTCTCTATGCATTATTTTCTTTTGTGGGTGGTTTTAATTCCTAGTGATTTCAATTTTCTTCTTAAATTCTTTCTCTTTTAAAGAAGATGCCTAGATTTTATCATGTAAACTATTCATATCTTAAAGGTTTTTATGTTAATTTAATGGAATCATAAGCCATGCATGCCTCTAATCCCAGCAACTTGGGAGGTTGAAGCAGGAGGATTCTGAGTTTGAGGTTAGCCTCAGTGTCTTAGCAAAACCCTGTCTCCTAAAGGGATGCAGGGATGTAGCTCAGTGGTAAAGTGTCATTGAGCTCAGTTCTCAGTCCCGAAAAAGGAATCATAAACCAATTTTTTTTTATTAAAGTCACTCTATTTCTAGATTATAGTTGGTGCAGAATATAGATGTGGGGCTCATAAGCTGAGCTGTGTTAATATTACTTTCCCTTGATACAACTAAGTATATAAACACATCTGGTGAGTGAAAGAAAAATGGAATGTTTTTCACCACCAAGATTAAGGGAATGTTATTTAACATTATATGACTTATATTGCTCCTCTCTTCCCTGTGCTTCCACCTCCCTACACCCACCAACCCATAAAGTGGTTAAGCCATTTTAATAGGAATTCACTCAATGGTCAGTTCTCGTCGTTCTATTGCATTTTATGAACACCTGCTATCTATTTGACTAAGAAACTAGAAGAAGACTTAGAGCTCAGTCACAGAGGGACTGTGCCAAGGAAGTGGGAGTGCTGTGATCATTCTGATCATTCTTCAGATCATTCTGTACTCCTGGTGTGCAGGATTGTTCTGGCTTGCAGTGAGTTCTCCTAGCCATAACTTCCTGAGATAACTTAGTAAACAAGAACTCTAAAGTGTAGGGAAATATGTTTTAGATATTCTGGAATCAACTTAGCTTTTCTTTAAAATTAGAGATCATGCTGAAAACTTGATATACCTCTAATATTCCTGTATCTATGTTATTTGGTTTTAGTTTTACTATATGTTTGGGAGAAATTGCTGAGTTTTTCACTTAAATGGAATCTTTTTTTTTGTTTCATTTTGTTTTAATTTGTTCTAATTAGTTATACATGACAGAATGCACTTTGATACATTATACACAAGTGGAGCCCACCTTCTCCTTCCTCTGGCTGTACTTGGTGCAGAGTCACATGGTAGCGTAATCATACATGTATATAAGGTAATAATGTCTGTCTCATTCCACCATCTTTTCCATCCCCACACCCACTTCCCTGCCTTCACTCCCCTCAGCCCAAGTCAAAGTTGCTTCATTCTTTCCTACCCCCCCCCACCCATTATGGATCAATATCCACTTATCAGAGAAAACATTCGACCCTTAGTTTTTTGGGTTTGGCTTATTTCACTTAGCATGATATTCTTCAGCTCCATCCATTTACCTGCAAATGCCATAATTTCATTCTTTTTTAAGACTGAGTAATATTACCAAGAATACAAGCAATAAATGTTGGCGAGGATATGGGGAAAAAGGTACACTCCTGCTTTGTTGGTAGAGTTGCAAATTGATGCAACCAGTATGGAAAGCAGTATAGAAATTCCTCAGAAAACTAGGAATAGACCCACCATTTGACCCAGCTATCCCACTCCTCTGTCTATACCCAAAGGACTTAAAATCAGCATACTACAGTGACACAGCCACATCAATGTTTATAGCAGCTCAGTTCACAATAGCTAAGCTATGGAACCAATTCATTCAATAGATGAATGAATAAAGAAAATGTGGAATATTACTCAGTGTTAATTGGAATCTTGATAGACATGTTTCAAATGGATTTGTCTAGATTGCAAAATGAAGTCTGGGGTTAGATTCCTAGGACAACGACCTTGTGATCTCGTGGGCAAGCATGGTTGACCAGAGCCTCTCAGAGAGTGGCAGTTCCTGGTTGTAGCTCGGGCTAAGAAAGGGCTTTCCGATCTGTGATAGACAAGGGCTGCAGTGAAGTGCATGCCCTGTTTGAGGGCAGGGAGGTTTCAAAAGGGAGTCCTGAACCTGTACTTCTCTTTTCAGTCTGCTGACCTACCCAGTTCCCACAGAGCAGCCTACTATAAAATACCACTGTTTTGGGAAGATGTGAATGAGGGCTGACAAATCCTTTCAAGGATTGAGTTCTCAGTAGGGATGGGGAGTGTGTGTGCATCTACACCTGTCTGTCAGGGAAGACCAATGAATTACAGTGAGGATGAGCAGTATAGTTCATGGGCACTCAGCAGTAGAAATCAGTAGGCTGTGGTAATAGACCTCATTAAATATATTTACATGTTTAGCTTTGAGTTTCATAGCTATTCATGGAAACTTTTACCTTCTGGATTTAAAAGCATGTGTTTTCATTGAAGAGCAGAAGAAGCCAGATGTCCCTGAAGACTTTTGTAAAGCATCGTAATGAGAAATTTACCCTAGATTGAGTAGCTGTTAACTTAATATTTTAGAGGTTTTGTCCATATTTAATAACTTGGATTCCATAAAAATAAGATTAAAGATGTCTTTTTATTTACCAAAAGCTATTTAATTTTCTCCTTGATTAAAAAATTGTAGCTTTTTAGATGAGTTCAATCAGGCAATTAAAGATCAGAGCTTTTAAGTTCAGCTAAGGCAATTAAGTAGGTAATATACTTGTTTATACGCTTTTGCTATATAAGCTCATTGCTGTACCTTCTTAAAAGCACATATACTCATTTTTGCTTCCTCTGATTGATGACGGGAATTCTAGCTGAATATGTGTCACGTTGTCAAATCAAAGACAGGTCCTTTCACAAGCGGTGGGAGAGCCTGGTCAGGCTTTGTGAAAGGACCCGCAGTGAAAAGAAGATGGTGAAACAAAATACTAATGCATCATCTGAGGTTTTTCTTTGTCTTGGTCAAAGTAACTGTGTTCTTCTCTGCATATTGGTTTCTGATGTTTCCCCAAAAAAACCAGCATAGGAGGGGAAAAAAGGCACTGCTTTATGCTTATGAGCCCAAATTTTAAAAAATTAAGAAATGGAGATATGTGCAGTTACTTAATGTAAAAAGAAAACAACCTCTTTCTCACATCTAAGTGGCTTCCTTGGAATGCCAAATTCATTCCTGAATTTTTAGCTGTAGAAAATATACACAGAAATAGTATATTGTAGAACTTACATAGTTAACAACTTCCAAACAAATGTTGAGAATCTGGAGTCTTTCTAGTGAAGACCATAGATTGAAATCTGAGCAGTAATCAGTGACAGATCACCCATCCCATGAGGCTTGTTAGTGTGGCCAGAGTTTATTTGGTAGTGTTTTATGTCAACTGGGAGTTGTTGGAAATTCAAATACAGTAGTCACTATTCATAGTGGATCATCATATATTATATTTAGTCAGTTGTTACTGTTGTTTATTTTCCTCTTTAATATTTGGTCAAGATATGTGTGAGAATACTCTATAGCCTATCAAATACTCATTATGTTTTCATTATAATTTTGAATTGATCACTTTATCCTGTTAATAAGACTGCCCTACTCCCAAATCCAGCCAAGGGGGCAGTTTACTATACTTTATATTACTGCGTCAAAATTATGTAAATCTTTTTCTAAGAGAAGCAAACATGTGATGATATCACATGAGGACATAATTATTACAAATTTTTGAAATTCCCACCAACATTAACTACTGTGAAAAAACTGTCCTTATCAGAAGGCTTATGTGAAAGCCCTGTAAGCATAACATTGCTGACTGTGGGTGAAAGCAAAGAAAATGAACAGTGAGAAAGTCTATTAGGCCAGATCAGACACTACAGCAAACATTGCAGCTTAACTTCAAAACATACATCGCCACTAATGAGGTGAGAGCCCTGCATATTAATAAACCTGCAGCTCCAGTCATAGCCATCATTACCCACATCAAACACAAATACGAGATTAACACCTATGCCATTTCTTTGGAAGATGTGAGAATGCCCTGGCAGTAACTGCTCTCTCTTTCCCTCAGGATAAAAAATAGAAATAGAATAGTAATGAGAATAGAACTTAGATTAAGAAAATAAAATTGGTAATCAGTCTGGGGTGATCTTACACAGAGGCAGAAGTTTATAGAAAGAGAAAAACCTAGATAGTTGGTGTCCCAGGATATTTTTTTGTGTATAGTGTTTCATTAACTTTCTCAATAGAAAGTCTTAAAAGTATTTTTTGCAGAAATTCTGGAGGTGAATGTGCACATATAGCTCTGTTAAGAGAAACTAAGTCTTATGAGTTTTACTCCTCACTTCTTATTCTAGTCTTAAGTATCTGGCCTCATGCAGATCTTCCACCTTAGACGCAAAAGCCAGTGTGGTTAGCTTGTTCATTCAGCAACTATGTATTTTATACCTATTGTGTTCCAAGCACTGGTCTAAGTACTTGGAATACTTCATATAAGACACAAGATTTCTATACTCCTAGAACTTATATTTTAGCAGAGGTATATGAATGACAATAATCCATAAGCAATAACACAGTAAGTCAATATATTGTGTTAGGAGGTATGTAGTTATATAGAAAAGAAAAAGTAGATCAAGTATATGGAAGGCAAAGGGAAGGTTGCAGCATTACTCAAGAAGTCTTTCTGGAGAGGATTACCTTAGAATGCAAAGGTTGGAAGGACTGGAACAGTCAAGATGCCATGTGTAGGAACAGAGCAGAAGCCAAAGATGGGCATGTGCATAGAACATTCGTAGAATGGCAGAGGCCAGTGTGTATGCAGCCAACTGTAGTGGGACAAGGGTAGAATCAACTGTTAGGAAACTGTTTTGGCACTCAGGTGATTTACAAGATCAGTGAGATGGCCAGATTCCAGATATACTATGTTATTCCACTTATATGATGTTCTGGAAAAGGCAAATTTATAAGAACAGAAAATACATCAGTGGTTGTTATACATCAGTGGGCAGAAGAAGGATTGGCTGTAAAATTATAAGGGAGCTTTTGGGGGAAGGGAAATATTCTGTATCTGATTCCAGTGGTTTGTTAGAACACAAAATCTGTGCCTAATTTTAAAAGG
Source organism: Glaucomys volans (assembly GCA_020662805.1). Classification (NCBI taxonomy): domain Eukaryota; kingdom Metazoa; phylum Chordata; class Mammalia; order Rodentia; family Sciuridae; genus Glaucomys; species Glaucomys volans. The sequence goes on from JAJEJO010000365.1 coordinate 531,811, forward strand.
GTGACTTTTACCACATGTAAATTATGCCTCAGGAAACCAAACTAAGGAGAGAGAAGGCCTTGACTTCGATGCTCTACTTTAGAAAGAAGTTTCACCTCTTAAAACACCAATTATTCTTTCAAAGGGTCTTGGCTAGTCTGTGATTCCATGGCTCCTGACAAATCCTACCTAGGTTTGGTGTAACTGTCCAGTAGCTTAAAAACAAGCAGACAGACAAACAAGAATAACTCTTCATGATTTAAAGAGCATCTACAATGCCAGATGCCAGAAAGAGAAAGAAACAGAAGTCTAGGGGAAAGGGTGACAGATAGAGGGTAGGAGGGAGAAAAATTTAGAATTTGCAATTGTCATTAGTACAATTTGGAGCATATGGAAATTGGACAAAGTTTTCTTTTCCTTAGTTAAGCCACATATACCCCCACCTCCAAGATATTACTGAGAACTGCAAGTGGTGCAGCACTGACTTGGCCTGTTGGGCAATTTTTAAAGTTCGGTTTCCATGAAGGAATAAAGCTTTGCTTGTCATTCCCACTTCAGTCCTGCTGGCTCACTGCCCTGCTGGGTGAGCCTGGAAAGGCAGGTCACTGCTGTTCTCTGCACCTTGCTTTGTTCTTGCATATATACAGGAGGGGGGCTGGATGACCACTCAGGTTCCTTCACAAACCAGGGTCCTGAGCTTGGGGATGGCAGGACTGAAGGAAGTGTGACAGGTAGACAAGGTAGGGATACAGAGTAAATGACATACAGGAAAAGAAAGAGAAAAGGTGAGAAACCCTGAAAGGATGAAAATAATAATACTAACGAATATTTGTTAAGTGCTTACTCTGTACTAGTCACTTAATGTGTACAAATTATTTTAAGGTTTTTTTTCAAAATAAGGAATTCTAGGAATTACAAAATATTTTTTTAAAAAATGAAGAGAAGGGGCTGGGGATATAGCTCAGTTGGTAGAGTGCTTGCCTTGCAAGCATAAGGCTCTGGGTTCAATCCCCAGCACCACAAAAAAAAAAAAAAAAAAAAAAATGAAGATAAGTGTAAACAAATAATGGAGAATTAAAGCAGTGTGGCTTAGCTGAGACAAAGGTTGCTTTCTAAATCAAACTAATGGAATCAAATCAGAAGACATCTTTGAGGGAAAACATTTTTAAAGTATAGAGACACTGAAAATCAAGTATTGTCATTAATGAAGAATAATAAAAAGGATATGTAGAGTCACAACTTGAATGGAAAGCAAGAGCATCCCTTTTAAAATTCTTTTTTTACTTTGAAATAATTGTAGACCCAAATGAGATGGACACAATATGTACAAGAAAGTCTGTTTCAAGGGCATCCTTGTTAAAGAAGAGAATTTGGAGAAAAAAAAAATGTAAGGCTGATAATCCAAAAGAGTGTAGGCAGGTAAATGTCATATATTTGCTATTACCTTTCAAATGAAATCAGTGTGAATTTTAAAGTTTTTTTTTAAAAAAACCCTATAAGAATGTTCATATTATATCTAAAAAGTGTGCATTAAATGAGAAAAGAGATGGTAGAAGTGAAACTTTTGAATTTCTTAGAATAGAAATTTTGATGTCAAGGTGATAGTGTTAAAAGATTATAAGAGCACATCTAAGTTGGAATTTGTGGCAAAACTCAATTAGGGAATGATCATTTCCTGGATAATGTCGTTCTTTAATACAAGAGTTGTAGGAAAGCATTAACTACCAATAGAAAATTAACCTGATTAAATAATTTATGATGAAATGTAATTTGCACAAAACTTATATATAACAACCTCTTTTGCAGAAATCTGTACAGTTTGTGCTTAACTGTAGGTTATAGTGAGTTTTGAAATAATCTAAGCCATATTTTTGCTTTCTGGAAAATTGGACAGTTTTTTAAAGGACTGGTTTGTGTTTGAGTGATCAAGTCAATTTAAAGGAGTCATCCCTAGTTGGTTTTATGTTGCATTGGGTAAAGCTGAGAGGTTTGGGTATGGGGAATATCTTTCCCTGAGCTCTGGAGCTGCTTAGTCAGATGGATCTGGAAGTGGGAGTTTATGTGGTGAGGATTAGTGGTGAGAGCCACAATTGCACCTTAGCTCCTCTTTAAAAATGCTTTAGATATTGTCCTTTAAATGCAAATATTACATGCCAGAGTTATGGTAGATCATAAGTGATGAACATTTATGTTTTTTTAAAAAAAATAAGGTGGCTTAGCCCATGAACTGAGGTAAACAAACTAATTTAAGGAGTCTAGGTTGTTGGTTTTTCTCCAGCTCTGACTGGCCACACAAATGAACCTTTCTAGAAATTAAGCCTCTTTCTCCATGATGGTCACTGGGAATTTCTGTATGTGTGGTAATGAGTTTCAAAAGACAAGAAATCCTATTCATCATTATTTAAAAGTGTTCTCTTAAAAGAATATGTGCCTAAAATATATAAAGCGTTCTCAAAACTTAACATTTTAAAAAAAGTAAGCCAATCCAATTTGAAGTGAACAGAAGACATGGAGACATTGTCCTGAAGGGGACCTACAGATAGCAAATAAGCCCTTGAAAAGATCTTCAGCATCATTAGCCTTTAGGGCAATGCAAATTACAACCACCATGAGCTATTACTACACACCTTTCAGAATGGCTAAAATAATGGTGGCAACACCAAATTTTGGTGAGGAGGCAGAGAAATTAGACCACTAGGAATGAAAAATGATAGAGCCCCACAGTTGGCATTTCCTACCAAACTAAACATGCCGCTACTCATATGACCCAGCAGTCACACTTCTAGACATTCATCCCAGAGGCATGACCTGTACACAAATATTTATAGGAGCTTAATTCATAAGAGCAAACTGGAAACAACCCAGATGTCCTTCAGCAGGTGAATGGTTGAGCCAGCTGCAGTGCATTCTACCAGGCAATGCTGCTCAGCAGCAGAAGGAAACATCCACACAACCTGGATGAGTCACCGGAGAATTATGCTAAGTGAAAAAGCCAGTCACAAAGGCTGTATCCTGTATGATTCTATTCTATAGAATTCTTGAGCTGGTAAGATTGTAGAAATGGAAGGCAGATTTGTGGTTTTCAGGGCCTAATAAGGAAGTGGAGGATAGGAGGAATGGGTGTGGCTGTAAAGAGGCATGGTGAGGAATCATTGTGGTCACAGAAATGTTCCTATCTTGATTTCAGTGTCAGTATCTTGTGGTGATAGTGTACAGAGTGTAGGCACTAGGGGAAACTGAGTAGAGGATGCACATTATGTCTCTCTGTTATTTCTTACAATGGCATTTGAATTTACAGTTATCTTTAAAAGTTTAATGTAAAAAACATGTATGGCAATATATAGACATAAATACATATAGCAATGTGTAGAAAGATATATGTTTGTGTGTGGGAGAGAGAAAGAGAATATCTTTCTGCATTTCCTGAACACAAGTAGAATCCTTATTCAGAGAAGGTTGTCCTTGACTTAAGTTTTTCTCTCTCATATGCATCTGTGTTAGGATCTGATCAAGATAGAATCATCTCTTTTAGAACATTGAGAGGGTGAGGAACCCAAGGGAAATTGCCCTACTAGCCACTTCCCCCTCTGTTCTGAAAGTATCAGTGGAAGCCTGAGAAGAGACAGAAGCAAAGAGAGGGTGGTTAGTCCCCCATTAACTTCCCCTAAAATTCTTTTGCCTCCATAGTGATTGGGACTTGAAGTAGATCATGTGATCATCATGTGTTTTGACACATATTGTGTGCTTGACTCACTTTATGGTGTCCACTCTGGTGAGCCCTTATCCAGCCACACAGCAAGATGAACTTGTTAATAGATAAATGTCTGACTCATCAAGCCCCACAGATAGCTCTGATTATAGCTTCATGCCAGTGGCAAACCTGAATTTTAGGATTCACCAAAGGGAGAGGAACCCTAGCTGTGTGATGGATGGTAGGGTCATTTTTACCAGTGGAAGATAGAGATCCCAGTGAATTTATAGCACTGACTGTTTGCCATTGGTTATTTGTAGGATGAGTAAATTGCATCATAATTTTCTGGGGATAATAATTTTCTCCTTCAGTGTGGTGTAATTAGAAGCCATCCTTTATTCCCCTTTCTCTATTAAAAGCTTTATCCTCAGAGAATTTTGCCAAGTTGCGTGGACAGGCAGCATTAGCAATTGGACTGCTGTGTGTCAGTCTCTTTCTCCAGAGGTGTGATTGAAGGTGATCAGCACTGTGAAAATCAAATCTAGACTTTCACTGTTGGAGGATTAAGTTTCTTCTGGATTGGGGGTAATAATTCTAATAGTTGTTATTAATGCTATCATTTATTGAGTATCTTCTGTGTGCTGCTGAATTAGATATTTTCTGTATATAATTTTGTTTAATCTTCGTGATAACCTTGTAAGGAAGGAATTATTGTGTCTCCATTTACTAGATGAGGAATTAAGGTTCAAAGAGGCTAAATAAGTTGCTCAGTCATAGGAAAGGCAATAAGCATTTGGTGACCCAATGGAAGAGCAGTCCTTTTGGGATCAGACCTGCATTTAAGTTCTGTTTCTTCCCTTAATTCATCTCAGCTACCTGACCTTATGTCATTTGAGGTCATAGTATTTTGCCTGGGACATGGGAAGTGTTAATAGTTGAGACAGTTGTTTCCCAAGAGCAGAAGCTGGAGGTTGAGAGGGAATAGTTAGAAACTCCCAAACGTACCCCTGTATCTCCTTTTCTTAGAGACAACACTAGCTTGTGAGAAGTAGAAAGAACCTAAAGTAAACCAGTTCATTTGTGACCTTCCCAGGTTCACCCAGTTACTCAATGCCAAAGTGTAGACAATAATCCAGCCTGCTGAGATAGATGAAATCTATCTCATAACTCAGTCTGTTAAAGCTCAAGAGGCACAGTCAGAGCCTCTAGTTGTGTGGCCTTGGACAAGTAATTTTATTAATTTAAACTTCAATTTCCTTATCCTCAGGCTAATAATAATACAATCTCAAGGGTTACAATGAGAATTAAAGGAGATAATGCATGATAATAATGGTTTAGTCCATTCCTGGCATATAGCAAGTGCCAAGTAAGTATCATCTACCTTGATTATTGTTATTTAATTAAGCAAATTTACCAGAATTGGTTTTCTGAACATGCTGCTCCCAGTCCAGTCTTCAGTCTTACACTTTATTTCTTCATTTAATGTATTTCTTTTTTTTTTCTTTTTTCCTTTTCCTTTTTGGCTGAGCAGCATTATAGTCTGTAGTAGTCTTACAATCAGTGGTATCTTGGACTTGGGGAAGCAGGTTGTTCAAAAGTGAGAACAGAATGTAGGTTTCTCACTTTTGAACTCATTCCTCCACACCTGGGGTTTCTTTCTCATATACTGACCAGAATATGTACACCTTACTGATGGGAATCTAAAATTCACTTGAGACAGAAATCTCTTTTTGTTATTGTGGAAGAAGTGAGGGAAGGAAGAATTGGGATGTGCAGGCCTTTTTGTCCTAGGTATTAGCCTGGTAAGTGGCCCCATGTCTCCTCCTTTTTTATCATGTGCAAAAGGGAAGCCATGTATGTTGCCTCCATTCTGAACTGAATCATGAGACTCTAGACAATAACTGCCATTTAGGATGGCTAATTATGCTGCTTAATTTTATTTAAGGCTTTTGCAAGAATATTTGGATGACCTACCCTTTATTATGTGATTGAGTGATTAGAATAACTTTTATATTGCATTGTGGTTTTCTCTTAAGTGCATTCCTGTTGTGCACAGATGAATTTGTAATGCAGAATGTCAGCATAGTCTATATTTAATTGTACCTGCTGTTCTCATTCATTAGAGTGCAGTCCCCAAGAAATAACTACATAGATATATTGGTTGTTGTCTTTTCACAAGACAATTAAGCATAATGAAAGAGTATTGCTGAAGCGCCTTGGCACAGTACTAGGAGAGGTTACTAAGAGTGGAGTCCTGGTAACTCGTCCTCTGGCTCCTCCTGAACTGAGAGTAACTTCCTGGCATACAAGCTAGCAGTGTAATTGCTTACTAGAGGGAAGAAATTGAAGAGAAGTTTACTTTTGCTTCCATTTTCATTCTGCAACAGAACCATGTGCCACATTTTAAAACCAAACTCATGTTTCCTTAAGAACTGTACTATGCCTGTTTCTAAGAGCATTCAGTGAGGCTTACAACCTCAAAGCACAGAGTAAATTAAATATGTTAAACATAAAGCAAAACAAAGACCAGAAGGGAGAATAGGAAATATCACCAGCATCTGATGTGAATAGACCATGCAAAAAGAGAGTCTTAAATTTGTATGTTTTTTTTTTTTTTTCTGACAGAAAAAGCACCTAGTATATACAGTCACAATTTCCTTTAGAACCTGTCTTACCAGAAAGTTGCCTTGTGAGTCCCTATTCAGAGCACACTGGGTAACTCTTAACTGTACTTTTGTGAACAAGCTTTTATTTCTGTTTTGAACAGTCCCCTCAGCTCCCAGCCAAATCCTGACTGAGGGTAACTCCCACTATGACCCCTGATTATGTTGGAGGCGGAGGCTGGGCAGTGGGCGGAGAAGCTCTTTGTGAAGAGCTGGGGAAAGCATGTGCTCTTGAGGGGTCTGGCCTTTATTCACAAGCTTTAGCTCTTTGCTGTTTATGTGGATTGTTTAATGGCTAATTGATGCAGCATGTGTAAAGATACAGTTTCCTGCATGAGGCAGTTATGGGTGGCAACATGAGTTGTCTCAACATGATACCAATTTCCACAGTCAATTTGGTCAATTCAGTGGAAGGAAGCAAAAAAAAAAAAGTCCAGCCTGAAAATCAGTCAGAATAATTACTGGAAGTCATTGAGACAGTTGTGGTTAGTTGATTGAGTTTTTCATGTTTGAACAGTTGGTTTGTATTTTGTAGGCATAGCCTTTGCCATTTGGGGAAATAATCATAAATATACAAAAGTGACATTTTTAAGTTAGTATCTTTCTTTAAATATCTGTAATCACAGTTATTCAGACCTAATATATACCAATTTTGAGAGAAAATAACCATTTTACTATTCACATACATATTATATTATTAGGATAAATAGCTGATGCGTCATACTTTGTCATAGAGTAGAGAAGTGATCACCATGGTCACAAATCACCCACGAGACTATGGCTTATCAGTTAGTCTTTTGGTAATAAATTAATAATGTTTAAATAGGTTGTGTCTTGAGGCTTTTTTAAAAAAATATTTTTTAGTTGTAGATGGACACAATATCTTTTATTTCATTTATTCATTTTTATGTGGTGCTGAGATGAGAATTGAACCCAGTGCCTCATGCGTGCCAGGCGAACGCTCTACCACTGAGCCACAACCCCCAGCCCTTGAGACTATTTTTTAATAACAGCTTTATTGATATGCAATTTACATGCCATAAAAGTCACCCATTTTAAATATGTGATTCAGTAGTTTTAAATAAATTTGTAGAGTTATACAGTCATCACCATAATCTAGTTTGGGAACATTTACATCACCCTAAAAAGGAGTCCTCATAATCATTGGCAGGAAATCCCTGCTCCTGTCCCCGACCCCAGGAAACACTATGTTTTCTAACCACAGATTTGCCTTTTCTGGACATTCTGTGTAAGTAGGATCGTGCACTATGAAGCCTTGTGCTCCTTCAGGTAGTGTGATGTTTTCAGGGTTGGTCTATGTTGTAGCATGTCAGCAGACCATTCATTTTTATTGCTGGATAGTTATTCTGTCATAGAAATATGTCACATTTTGTCTATTCATTTATTGTTTGGCACTGTCACGAACAATGCTGATATTCACATTATAAGTCTTTATGTGATTCCGTTTTCCTTTTTCTGGAGTAGAAACCTAGAAGTGTGATTAGTGTATTTCTTTAAATATTTGTAAACACAGACAATCTAGTAGACATTAGTTTTGAGAAGTAACCATTTTGCCACTGATGTGTACTATGTGATCAGTGTAATTAACTGATATTTCATACTTTGTTAAAGGTATAAGATAATGACCACAAAGAATTAGGGCAATTTTATGTCTAATTTTTGTTTTTGATATTGGGACCTTGCTATGTTGCTCAGGCTGACCTTGAAATCCTAGGCTCTAGCAATCTTCCTGCCTCAGCCTCCTGAGTAAATGGCACTATAGGCAAACACCTGACTTATTAAACAGGGCTTGTGTTTAATTTTTTTTTTCTTTTTGCAGTGCTGGGGATTATGTGTTTAATTCTTAAAGACATTTTGAGGCTGATTTTTTTCAGTTACAGGCTCTTGTAGAAAATCACCTGTTATTATCCTCAGCAAGGCACAGACCCTATTTGTGAACTAAACATTCTTCCAGCTTCTTAGTATTTTTCTGATCATCTTCTGAGCCCTTGACATCATTGAACAGAACTGCATCATAACTACCTATTATCCACTTGGACTACACCACTGCAACTCAGAGTCATTAGATCATCATTAAAAAGCTCAGCTTACCGTGACATCTCACAGAAGGAGCGGGAAAACATTGTGACAGGAGACACTGAATGTGATTGGATAATTGTGAACTCTTGTGTTATCCCAGCTGAACAGCACTTGCCATTCCAGAAGAAGCCTCCCCTCAGGTGCAGCTGGTATATTGAAAGTTAATCCCACTTAGCATTAGGGTCTGGTCCAGTATATTAGAAGGTTCCAACCTTTTAGGATGGGAATCATTGTCATTTCTAGTTCTGCAAAACAATAGCTTGTTTCTTGTGCATTCAGGTATACAAAATGTTCTTCCTGTTCCTTTGGTTTAATTCAACAGTTCATTGAGCACTAACTATGTGCCAGGTAGTGCTAAACATAGTCTCACTTAATTCTCATGACAACTTTGTCAGTGTAGGAAGATCATATTTCAGGATATATTATGATATAATCAGATGTCAAGATATATACAAGATCAGGGTGGTATCTGATTTTCCCACACTGATAAGGTAGTTTTCAGTAAGAGTTCAAGGTTGTTTTGAGAATTAAGTCAGACTGTATGAGCATGGGCATGTGTTTATGTATATACACATATACCCAAAGGTTTAAATAATTGTCTAGTTTCACAGTCAATCTTGGATTAAGTCCATAGGACATTTTTTATGATATCAGTTGACCAAAAAGAATCTATTCTGACTCCTCTAAAAACTAGTCTGCCAAAAAATGACCACTTTCTTTCTAAAATGAAAGATAACGAGGAATATTTGATATTAAAAATGGTCACTTTGCATTGTATCTTTGTCTCTCTCTCTCTAACACAGTATTGACCTATTAGCCAAGATGGATTAAAACCAAACTTCAAATTAAGGAATACCAAAACATGACTGTTTCATTCTTAGTGCTAAAGGGAATGAAAGTTAATTTGGTTTTTCACTAAAGGTTTATGCATTGCAAGAGAAGCATTTCTCTTTAGTGGTATGAAAGAACCTATAATTCTAGGCTTCTACATACCTCATTTGTATTTTCTTTGAGAAAATGTGTCTCAGTTAAAATCAATGCCCTACTATTCATTTAAGCTCCCTTGCCTTCAATAAAACTAATTGATAAACCCTAATAATTAATGGCCTGATTAAACCACAATGACTTACATCTGCCCTGATGATTCCCATTTATAATCAGTCACTTTAATGACTCATCTTTTCTGCGCTTTGCTTACAGAAAAAAGGCTATGATGTTTTAAGTGAGCTGAATGAAAAGCTGTATGCCTTCAATTGCTATTTGTTTTCCATAACTTGATATTGCATTAAAATAAGCATAGATATAACTACCTCCTTAAAAGTAATCTTTCTGCCTAATCGGATGTGCTATTGTCTATAGCTCTGAAAAGCAAGCAAACAAAAGAAAATTTATCAAATGTATCAAGTCATTTTAGCAATCCTGGAGCTATTCTTAAGAGTTAGAATTTGCATATTTTAAATGAAACTTGAAGTAGTCAATGTGGTGGCTTCATACTATTGTTAATAGTGTATCAGATATCAGGTGGAATATTATAATGGAGGAGAAAGAAAAACTTAAATTAAGGAAACTATGCTAAGTCCAACCTTTAAAGGGATTCTCTTTGCTTCCAATTCTGCCTAGTAAATTCAGATTTAGCTTAACTAAATAAAGTTCTAATATAATTTATATCCCATCTACCTCAAGAAGGATTTAAGTGACTTATGATGTGAGGTCAAAACAATGAGCAAGAGACAAAAATAAAATTTTAAAATAAAGAGGTAGTTCCACTTCTACCCATGGAGGAGTCACTGTTTTGAGACTTGCCTTCTCCCAACAGTTAGGAAACTGAACAGCATATATGAAACAACTGTCTTTAGACATTGGACAGTAAGCAGTGTGGGAATTCCTGGGAAATGAGTAAGGTGAACCTGTAATCAGCCTTTCCACCTGCAAACCCACTCATAGACCAGAGGTCTTACTGAGCTAAAGAGACAGAATTTGGAGTTCAGAGTTCAGAATGGCTAACATTCACAGGAAAGTCCTAGAGAGTCAGCAGCTATGCAGAGAAAGAGCTTTAGAAGTTGTGAAGGAGTTTCCTTAAATCTTTGACCAAGTAGCAATCTCTATTCATAGTGTGAACCTTTGCAAAACTAGACAAGAAGCCACTATTCAGGAAAGAAAATTTCTGGGAATTGTAAGCCAAGCAATTTCCAACACTTATCCAAGGTTGAGAATCCTCTATTTTCAACCTCCTTGTGTGGAGAGTCCTAAATACATTGGAACATTGAAAAGAGAAATTAGAGGAAGTATTCCTTAGTGGTGAGGTTAAACTTCAGTAGGAGTTATTCTAGATTCTCCATAAATCAAAGCTCTAAAATAAGCCTTGAAATGATTCAGCTGTCTGCTTGTTACTTAACTATATTGGCAGTATCAAGGTCAACACTTTTTTAAAAATTACAACAAAATTCAGAATTCAATAATTTAAGATTCACATTATCTGGCATCTAAGTAAAAATGAGTAAATAAGCAAAGAACTTTCTTCTTTATGGATGAAAGACCATAATCAGGAGAAAAGCCAGTCAGTGGAAATAAACCACCCATCTACATACCAGAAATAATGGGCTTTAGAATAATTATTATAAAAATTATAAATATGCTCAAGGATTTCAAAGAAGACATGAGTGTAATGAGGAGAGAAATGGACGATGTAAAAAAACCAAAAAGTGGGACATGTAGAAATGAAAAATAAAAATGAAATATCTGAAATAAAATTCCATTTGATAGAATTAATAGTGGATGAAACACTACAAAAATGGTGATCCTGAAGTTAGAAATATAGAATTTATCTAAAATTAAAATTAATACATAATTCCCCTTTCTGCTACTAAAGAGATTTTTTTAAATGAGCCCAGCCAGAATGACTTTTGAGACAGTATCTAGAAGTCTAAGACATATGTATAATTGGAGTCTTGAAAGGAGAGAGAAAAGTGGGGGGAGGAATAATTTGAATAAATGATGGCCTAAATCTTTTCACTTTGGTGGAACTTATGAATCTACAGATATAAATTCAAGATAAATGTACAACCACACCAAAGTACCTCAAAATCAAAATTTTGAAAACCAGTGACTAAAGAGAAAATATTTAAAATATTCAGAGAAAATAGAACACATTAAGAAAAGAGCAACAGCAGACTTCTTGCAGGAAGCAATGCAAGCCAGAAGGTAATGGAAAGACACCTTTGAAAACATTGAACTAGGGCTGGGGATATAGCTCAGTTGGTAAAGTGCTGGCCTCATAAGCACAAGGCCCTGGGTTCAATCCCCAGCACCGCAAAAAAAAAAAAAAAGAACATTGAATGAAAAAAGAGCTGTCAGTCCAGAATTCTATTCATTTATGTGCAGGTTATGGTTGCTTTTGTACTACAACAGGTGAACTTGAGTAGTTACAACAAAAACAAATGATTTTTAAGGCCTGAAATACTTATTTTATGGCTATTTACAAAGTTTGCCAGTTTTTGGCTTAGAAACCATTTGGAGAAGTCAGTGAAATGCTGAGGTGGGAGTGGCTCAGTGGTTCCCAAAAGAAGGCAGGAAATGAAGAAAAAAGGAACAATTAATACATGGGACAAATGTTAGGATGGTATATTTGAACTCAACCATATTAATAATTATATTAAATATAAATGGCTTAAACACTCCAATTAAAAACACAAATGTCAGACTGTTTAAAAGAACAAGACAATTTATACTGCTTTCAAGACTCCAGTTTGAATACAGTGACAAATGCGTACCATTCAAACACTGTCATCAGACTGTTTAAAGCAAATATAATAACTCATAGTGGGATTTATTAAGTATGAGAAGATGACTATAACAGCAATCAACCTCAGTGATTGCCAGAGGCCTGAGACCAGGTTGTTGTTTACTGGGAAGAGACACAACAAACTTTGGGGTGATGGGGATGTTTCATACATTGATTGTCGTCACATGTATGTGTACATTTGTCAGATTTGTCAAACTGTATCCAAAATAGCTGTAATAAAATTGAAAAAATGAAAAAAAAAGTTTATTTCAAAAAGTAAAATGAAACTAGAAACTTGTCCTGAGATCTTCTGAATTTTTTAGAAGTTAAATCAGAGGAAAATATATTGAGTTATATAGGTCTTTTTAATTGCTGGCCTGAAGACCAGATTGTATCGAATTGGTGCCTGCTGGGAAAAAAAAACAGAACAAAAACTATTTTTTAAAAGTACAGTCTGGCTTTGGAGCTATGCAGTTGCATAACTCTCATTGCCTTTATTATAAGAATTATGCCAGTTGGTCAGAAAGAGCATCACATTTAGACAATACACAAGCAACACTGTTATCCTGAACTCTCACAAGCAGTATTTTTGGTCAAAGAATATACCAACTCCTTAATCAGCACGCTCCTGGAGACCAGAGACAGGGTCTTCCTCATGTCTCTCCCCACAGCACCTAGAATCATTATCCAACATATGTATGGTAAAACATGAATAAATATGTATTGAATGAGTGTTTCTGAATGAAGTGGATTCATCTCAGAATGAAGAATGTCATTTAGAAATGTCTTCATTCTAAAGAGTGTTCCATTAAGTGGCAAAGATACAGTTCCTTTTGGGACCAAATTCATTCCTTTACTGGGCATGTTAGCCCATCTGTTCAGTAGAGATGTCATTCCTTCACCATTTGTTCAACAAATATTGTTTCCTGTTCCAGAAGCCTTTCTACAGATAGTAGCATAAAGCAGATCAAGTGTGCATTCACGGAGCTTCCCTTCAAGAGGAAAGGACCAGGAATTAACAGACTTACATGTAGAGATACAGTGTGTTGATAATGGTAAATGTTAAGAAGAGCATTGAACTAGGGGCAAAGAGAAGGGAGCGTCAGGACTGGGAAGGTGGCTGTTTGGGGAGGCCTCTCTTTAAAAGGGAACATTTGAGCAGAAGCATATTCCTGCCCTACAAACTTACTTCTTAGAGTGATGATGCCTGTAACAGATCATCAAGTAAAGCGTTATATGCTCAGTTCCAAATAAATGGTAAGGACAGCAGATGCTTCACATTTCCTACAAAGTAAGTCATGATTTTAGTGGCCTGAGAAGTTAGGGCAGTGGGGAGGCAGGTGGTTGGGATGAAGGATGGGCAGGATTCAGGTAGTCAGAAAATATGAAGAGAGGGTTTCTAAACCTGGGACTGGGAGGGAAACAGCATGAACAAAGGCTTATGCAAACGAGGCTGAGAGGAATGTGCAAACACCTTGCGGTAGGCTTTCTTTAAAGCTGGATAGTGCAGATACTGCTGGATAAATGCACCTTGCCCTTGAGAAAGTAGCCTAGCAGTTTGGTTTTTCTTTTTCTCTCTACTGATTCCCTTATGTCAAATGTGTATCTCTAATTCAGTTGAATATGTGTTACTTTGAGCATACCCTATGATTTCCAGGTAGCCCCTTCTAGGAACTCAAAATATTTGTTCATGAACTGTTTCCATCTGGTGTGGTAGCTTATGAGTCGGTTAGGATGTCAATATGTAAGACAGCAGGTTGTCTAAAAGAAAAATCTTCAATGTTAAGGGCCTATAATGAGAATTAGATTTGGAAAATAAGACCAGGCTACATAGAATCTGAGATTTGTTTCAGTTCAGCAAACATTTATTGTTTGTGGCTGTCTGTGATGCGCTGTGCTTACTGTGGGGGGCGCACTGAAAAGCATTTTACTCCCTTTTCTTGAGGAGTGGGTGGGGTCATGCCCGGCATGTTTAACCTCCTCCTAAAGGAGAGAAATGATGTAGAGAAAGTGATGTATCTAAGGTTTGATATGACAGTGGTGTAAGAATTATATTGAAATCAGGAAAAACTGGAAGTTGAGAGACCAGCTGGTAAGAGAACTAAGCCTGCCCAGCGTATCAACTTGTATTCAGAGAACCCCCTCAGTGTGGTCACAGTGTATATCATCTGAAGAGCAGGCTACAGAGACATGTTCTGCAGTTGACCCCACATTACTGAAACAGGATCCTCAACATAGAAGAGTTCCTCGTGCTCCTAGTTTCTATCCATTCATTCACTCATCCGTTCAACCCCTCTTCCACGGACTGGGGATATAGTAGTCAATGAGAACAAAGTCCCTGCCTTCGTGGAGTTTACATTCTAGTGTCAGACAGGCAACACTGAGTAAGAAAGTGCCTGGCATATCGCCTGTCACATAATAAATAAGGCTTAATAATTGTCAGTTACCAAGTTTGAATTTGGAATTTGAATTTGAATTAAATACCTATTCTTGGCAAGATGCTGGTTGCGGTACCTTTTTGCAAAGTGGAGGGTTGGGGGGAATTAACTCATTTGTAGGTAAATGTTGAAATGTTGTAATGAAAAAGATAATGAGTCTCTTATTCAGATTTGAGGTGGTTACAGCTATGCACTATAATAAATATAACCAGTTGTTAGTTGTAGACCATTTTTGCCATTGAAGATGAAGTGTCAAAGCAGGTTCTGTGCACCATCAAAAGTAGTGTGCTCTTGTCTTGCTTGGATGGTTTTTGTGACCTCCCTGAATTCCAGAAAAGGCTCATTGTTGTTGGTGAGGATGCTTCACAGAAACCCTTTGTTGTCATTACTTACCACTGACCGCTTTGGCAAAAGCTGTCAATTCTTTTGTTAACTATAATAGCAGTCAAAAATGATGTCAGGGAGGAAAGGGCTAAATGAAACAAAGACTGATGGGTGCGTGCATGTGCACACATACACACATCTTCTAGGTCAGTTTCTGAGCATTATCTGAAGAGCATTTGTCATAAGAAACATGGTAAACAGCACATTTATTTTCTCATCATTTCCCTCAGATTTGACGTGTTACCAGCAATATAAGAGTGATTTCTTTTTCCTCATTAGCTTCCTTTTGAACTTACTACCAAAGATGGGACAACTTATTGGTTAAACAATTTGAATAAAGCCTATCATTTTTGTGCAGATTCTTTGCAAGAAGATTGTGTGTGTTTTGTTTTATCTATCCTACTTTTCCAAAAAGACTGGGTATAGGATGATGGGCGTATTTAACTGTTGTCAGAAGCTAAGATTCAATTTGACTTTCGCTTTAAATAAACCTTTGCTTCTACAGAAACCAGGAATGGGTGGAAAGCGTGGAAGTGGGGGACCTTACATTTTGCCTTCAGATAAAATGCTTTGCATTAAATTTGTGATTAGAATTTTGGGTGAACAGATGATGTCATTTCTGCAGCGTGGTATGGTGTGTGTGTGTATGTGTGTGCGAGAGAGAGAGAGAGAGAGAGAGAGAGAGAGAGAGAGAGAGGCGGAGAGAAAGAGAGAGACAGTGAGACAGACAGGGGTAAAGAGAGGGAATACCTTTAAAAACCAGCACTGTAGATACAGAATTGGTTATGTGAGCTTTTCTGGTCCCTTTTAGATGTGAAGCCCTCCAACATGCTAGTAAACACAAGAGGCCAGGTCAAGCTGTGTGATTTTGGAGTGAGCACTCAGGTAGGTCTCTTTCCTCCCAGTGTGCTCTCCCCTCTCCAACATGCACTTTTTATTTTCAATCTGCCGTCTGGATTGAAAAATCGCCTTGCTGCCAGACAAACAGAAACCGCATCTCTTCCTCGGCTGGGAGTGTGTTATTCATTTTTAATCTCTAAGCGAGTTTCCTTCATCAGAATATGATTGTTCATTGTTTAATGACAGTAAAAACTGCTGATATTGTAATTACTACTTACGAATAGCAAACTTCATTGATATGCAGCTTTGATATGAAAGCGTTTTGGCCAGACAAAAGGGAGGGCAGAGTGGAAGCTGTGCCTGGGGAGCCCAACTGGCCCACAATAAAAATTAATATTGGGAGCAACAATGGTGGAGGGCCATTACAATGTGCAGCACAAATTTTAATTAATTTCCATTTTGGGCCTCCCCTGAGAACCCCGGTGATAGTGACCCATGAGCGTGCTGTGATGTTGATTTGAATTGCAGCCACCTTTACTCCCAGCCAAACACGAAGACCAAAGCGAAGGTCATCGTTGTATTATGAGTTGTCAAAGTCTGTTATCCCTCCAGCGTATTTAGTGTTCATTTCATTCTAGTAATGCATGGGGCTTCATTCACATCTTGAGCCATCTGACTAAAAAATGAGTGTGTTCAAATTCTACTTCAAATTGACTTTTTATATCAGGCGGGTTTGGGGTACTAAAGCGATAACGCATCCTGCTTAAGTGAATTGTTTAAGGTTATCTGCTATAAACTGTAATGCTGTGCTTGTTTAAATTGGAAATCACATTCAAAAGAAAAGAGAGATTTAATCATTTTTAATGCCTTTGTAGATAAATTTGTTCCCTTTTACATAATTTTTAGTTGATTTATAGGAATGATGATTGTAGGTTAAATGAGGAATAATTGCCCATTTTATTTCCACATTATCTTTATATTGTTCTAACAGACTGTTTTGTCTCATAGCTGGTGAATTCTATAGCCAAGACGTATGTTGGAACAAATGCTTATATGGCGGTAAGTAAACTTATGCAAAAATAACATTTAAAACCAACATCTTTATGTACTTGGTAATGTACAATTCTTGAATTAATTCCCCAGCTTTAGCCTAGTAGATCATAAATTACAAAGTCAATCCAGTCGGGATCCAATTTTTAAATCTTTCCAAAATGCATGAGGGTTTGTAGGGGAACTGTCAACTCATCTGACTCTGTTGACTTAACTGGTCAGTTTTAATGTGAAATTGCTGAGTTTTGAAGTTTCATTCTACAGAAAAATTACACCTTCTAGCATATTGGCTATTTATCCATGTTGCTTATTTAATTAACCCTAAAATATGCCAAGATGTCAGTCAATAAGATTGGCTGTTTTTTCTAGGAATCCAAACATGCTTTGTCACCAGATCAAAATTAAATTACTGATGTAGCTGAATTTTACTTCTGGATCTCTGAATGTGAGTGTTAGCAGTACATTGTCTTTAGAACTTGTACCTGTCTGTTTTGTTTAGATGTTGGATTCATGCCAATTGTAAGACAACTTTAAATTTGTAAAAGATAGGAGCTCAGAGCTGTTTCAAATACCAGTGTAACTTGGCTCAGACCTGTTTTTCTTGCTTTTTGAGTAAGGGAAGTATTTGTGTATTGGTTTCCAGAATCACTTCAAGAGTGGGAAAGGGAAAGCCACACAAGAAGCTTGTCCAGTATCATTTTTGGAGCTAAATTTTTGTTTTAACATTAATTTTTTAAATGAGGGCTCTGGATTGACTTAGGTTCTCCCTTTCAGTTCTGATCATCTTGGTTTCTATATCATGGAGTTCAGCAGTTTTAGTATGGATAGAACCATGGTGATCATGCTCAGTATTCTTAGGTCATAAATTATCTTTTTTTTTTTGGTACCCAGATTGAACCCAGGGTTGCTTAACCGCTAAGCCACATCCCCCAGCCCTTTTTATATTTTATTTAGAGACAGGGCCTCACTGAGTTGCTGAGGCTAGCTTTGAACTCACGATCCTCCTGCCTCAGCCTCCTGAGTTGCTGGGATTATAAGCATATGCCACCGTACCCATCTCATATATTATCTTGATTAAAAGATTTTAATATGGATGGACCTTGGATCTTTTTTTCAGAACAACACTGAGCATTTTGTTTTCACTCAGGTATCAGAATATTTTTGTTTTGCATTGTTTTTCAAGAAAATTTATACCCTGTTGTTTTTCTGAGTGATGTGAAAAAAAAAATGGATTCACCTTTGAAGTCATCATATCTGTTTTCATAAAACTTAGTCTCCTTCCTGGCTGCATCAGGTTGGATGAAATTGTTGAGCCACCTTTGTAGTTAACAAAGCCCTGCTAATGCTACAGTCTCAGTCTTTGAAAGAATATGATACACTGTGATTTAAAAAAAAAACTATAAATGAAACAACTTCTCAACTACCCATCATGTTCTTAGTAGCTTTAAATTGCTCTAATAATTAAATTGCATTATATTTGAATGTACAAATCCAGATTACAGTTGTCTTTCCCAGGTGTACATTAAAGAAATTACTTTTTTTCCTTTTTGTTTATGGATGAATGTGATGCGTCCGTCTGTTAATTGAAAATGTGAGGATTAAAATTATGAAACGTTAGCTCAGGTTGGCAGTGCTGAAATTGCTTTGTTCTTGGGTGAGTGAATTCTAGTCATCAACTTTATAGTTCAAACTGTAAAAAGCAGAAGTTACCTAGGAAGAAAACAGAGATGGCCTGAGAGGAGAGCTTGGCTTAATTCAGTAGGTTCTCATTGGCCAAGTACTTACCTAGATTGCATCCGATCAAGGGTTGGGGGCAGGGAACATGGAAATAACCCATTATTACTCTAGTACAGGTATTAATCCCTGCCTTGTTTCTGCTGACAGTCTCTTGAGGGAGAAGAGTTGGTGTGGTTTTGTTTTTTGTTTTTAACCAGAACTGGATTCCATTTCAGCTGGTCGGTTTTATCATTTTGAGTTCCACATGACGATCTTTGCCAAGAGTTAGCAAACTACAGCTCACAGGCCTGTTTTGTAAGTAAAGTTTTATTGGAATGTGGCAGCAGCCATTTGTTTGCATATTTTGTATGCATTTGATGTGGCTGCAGTAGCAGGGCTGAGGAGTTGTGACAGTTGAACAGGGAGCATATGGCTCTCAAAGGGAAAAATATCTACTGTCTGGCCCTTAACAGAAAAAAATTTGCCAGTCCCCAGTCCATGCCAGTGAAAGCGGATCTGAGTCTGAGTACCTTCAGTTGATCACCCAGTTCTCACTGAGCACCTTCCACGCTGTCCATCAGGTACGTCGGAACCACTTGGTAGTCCACCTAAGATCTGGGCAAAATAGGAAGCACAACCTCATGTATAGCAGCATCGTGTGTGACCCGATAAGGACTTAAGCTGTTCCAAACATACATTTAGAAAATAAGAGGGCATGTAATGTACAGATTTGATGATTCAAACAGGATGCAAAGGGGGCTTAGAAAAGAGAGATCATTGAGGAAAGATGAGCAAAGACTCAGAAACAGAAGGTGGCATGGAATCTGTGGGGGTGGGAGGTGGGGTAGAGGACAAATAATAAATTGTGGGATTGTATAATTAGAGGTCATCTGATGTAATGATGGAATGCCCTCCATTTCCCTCACTTTGTATTCATGCGTACTTCTGTGTAGTGGTAATAACATTATTAATAATAGCTAGCACTTAATTAGCACTATGTGTCAATCATTCTTCTAAGCTCTTCCATATGTTAACTCTTTAAATCCTCACAACAACCATATGAAGTAGTAATGTTATTATTCTCATTTTACAAATGAAGAAATTGAGGTGAGAGAAGTTGTATGACTTACCCAAGTTCACACAGCTAGTAAGTGGAAGTTAGGATTCATACCTGAGTGATCTGCCTCCAGAGGCTAACTCTTAATTGCTGTGCATCTTACCATTTCAAAATTATTTATGTCTCTCCCAGTCTAGATTATGAACTTCATAGGGACAGTTTATTCTTTTCACTCTCTGTACCTGTCCTTCACACAGTGTTCAATGAATGAGTTAGTTCATGACAACTACAATCCAGAAGTGTCTTGTACGCTAATTATAAGATATGATCTAGCACCCAACTTTTTATATTAAGAATCTTACTTACCTATTAAGGTATAGAGGACCCTCTTC
This sequence comes from Glaucomys volans, assembly GCA_020662805.1. Taxonomy (NCBI): domain Eukaryota; kingdom Metazoa; phylum Chordata; class Mammalia; order Rodentia; family Sciuridae; genus Glaucomys; species Glaucomys volans. The sequence continues at coordinate 551,902 of JAJEJO010000365.1, forward strand.
GTTTAAATACAACCAGGTACACCACTCAAATGTTGAAAAGAAAATGAATCAGAAAAAAATAGTCCTGCATGTTCAAACAGTGCCACTTTATTCTCCTATACCCTTGAGTGTAAGATACATGAAAAATTGCAATAGGAAAAAGGAAGACTTTTGTAACATCCTAAATTATCTGAACAACAACTCTAGGCGCTGGTAACAGCAGAGCTTGTGGGAGATTTTGAAAGTCATTATGATCAACCTCCCCACTGACCATTGAGGAAATGGAGACCTGGAATGTGAAATGTCCTGTTCAGGGACACGTGCTTTTTAAGGGACAGATAATGTGGGTTCAGTAGACGCTTTCATGCAAAGCACAAAAGATTTTCAACTACATTTTAACAGAATTGCATCCAGAAGCATTATAAAAGGGGTCCAGAGGCTTTGGGGGTTATATTAAATAAAACTATTTCTCAGAAATACTAATTACTAAAAATTTGTTCTAAGGACAAATGTCTGTAAACTTTAACAAACTATTGTCATTAAAATTTAACATTATTGCCAGGCGCAGTGGCACCTGCCTGTAATCCCAGCAACTTGGGAGGCTGAGGCAGGAGGATCACGAGTTCAAAGCCAGCCTCAGCAACTTAGCGAGACCCTAAGCAACTCAGTGAGACCCAGTCTCTAAATAAAATATAAAATAGGACTGGGGATGTGGCTCAGTGGCCAAGTGCCTCTGAGTTCCATCCCCAGTTCCAAAAAATAATAATAATAATAATAATTTAACATTATTAGTATGAGCCCTGAAATATTGATATTTTTAAAAAGTCGCTTAAATACTTATTCTTTGGAATCAGAAAATAAGTCTAAATGACTATTCTTATCTCCTGAATGCCCCCACCCCTGGCTCCCCTCGCTGTTCAGGCTTTTCCCATCCTTAGAAATGTCTCTCCCTGGAACAAAACCTGTACAGATCATATGCTGTGACTCAGGTGGCTGTGCTCATGTCATGACAGTAAAGCTAGGGGTGACGACTGGGAAAAGGCTAGCATTTACTGAACATTCCCAAATGGCACATACTGAATCAAGCATGTTACATGGATTCATTTAATCCTCACACAGCCCCACAATATAGAACTGTTATTATTATCTCCACTTTACGGAGAACCAAAGGTGAAATAACTTTAGCCTAAGGTCTCAGAGCAGCACATAGTGAGAGGCAAGATTTAATTAGGACACCAGCTTCTGGTTTCAACAAATGGCAGGTTAGGTTATTTGGATCAACTCTTCTGTTGAAAAGTCTAGTTAAAAAAAATTCTAACCATCTCAAATGCACTGAAGAGCTAAAAGTACAGGAACTCTCAGGACTATTTTTGAGTGAAATCTCATAACAGAGAGGAAAGCAGAGTGTCAGAGCACCAGAGCTGCTTATTCCTGAGGACTGTCACCTTATCACACTCAGGAGAGAGGACAGGGGCCCACCTAACACTGAAGGTCTCAGAGGAGATCTTCCCAGAGGTCTTCCCTGTTTGTTGCTGGAAGCCTGCAGGGCTCACTGTCAGTGTAAAAGCAAACTAGAGCTGAAGCTACTGCTCCTCCCTCACCCCAGGGAACTGAAAAAGTAGGCCTATCAGAGAGAAGCAGGAGAAAAAAGAAAAGTGAAAAGGCGGGGTCAGTACTGGAGTGTTGTATTGTAAACAGAGTTATGGAACTAGTTAACTACAAGTGGGTCCTGGTTAAATGCCCAGTCACAGAGTAGCTAGAGTGAGGAGAGTAGCTAGAGTGAGGAGTGTGAGTGCCAGCTTGAAGCCACTGTCCTGGAAGAACCACTATAAATTTGCATCTTAGATCATCACCAAGCCTTGCTGTTCTCAGGAACAGGCCAGGGTTTTTTGTTTTCTTTTGTGTGCTCTTCACTTCAACCTCAGTACAGAAGTGCTTCTCAGGAAGCCATCTCATCACTGCTGACGGCTGTCATGTCAGAAGGTAACCCCAGCCTTAGCTTTTTAACTGCAAAATATCCATCACAGATCCTCTGTCAGCAGTGGTTGTACCTAGTGGTTGGTTTTGTTCTGAGGGGAGAGGACAGGGCAGGCCACCTTGGCTTCAAGTGTGAGACCAAGGGCTGGGGTTATAGGGCCGAGGTAGAGCATTTGCCTAACATGCACAAAATCCTGTGTTCAGTCCCCAGTACCACAAAAAATAATAAATAAATAAATAAATAAATAAATAAATAAATAAATAAATAAAGTATGAGACTAGTTTTGAAAATGCAGCCTTAGTTCAGCAAATCCTAGCTCCATAAATTCAGAAGGTATTGGGATCATCTTCTCCCTAAGTCAGTTGCAGGCCCTGGGCATGTTTGCAAGTCCCTGTCTCCCTTATGCGTGCTTTAGGATAGGTGCAGGGAGCTCACGACCTGCTTCTGCTGAGCATTCTTGCTCAAGCACATCATCACAACAGTAATCTCATTTTGTTAGCTTTTTGCAAGGATAATTTTTCCAAGAGGTTGTCAGAATCTCATCCTTAAGGAGTTTTCTTATTTGCTACCTGATATCTGTGAATGTTATCACTTTTTCTATTTTTTTAATTTGATTTTCTATGTTTTATTCAGCTCTCAATTTGCATTTGTTTTGGTAGTTCAGTGGGCAAATGCAGTGGGTATTTTTAATCTCATCATTGATTCTGCTAGAATATTTTGTATGCATGTTCCAATTCTATTTGTATGTCTCTTTCTTCTGTATTCTGGATTAAGTGCTCTGTGTTGGTAACTGTTCAGCCAGTGGAAGGAAGAAATGGAGAGAAGAAGGAAAAAAGACCAGGGCGTAAGGCAGCATTTGATTATTTCTTAACACTTTTAGAGGGTTTTAGGATTTTTGTCTGTGCTGTAAGTTCTTGATGGACATGAAAAGCAGTAATGTTTGGGGAAGTTACGTTAGAATTCTCTGAGGAACTTAATTATGAAGTTCATTCTTAAAGCCTGATATGTGGTGAGCATGTTTTGCACCCCTCCAGTCAGCGTGCACGGAGTGCTGCCTGCCTGCCACATGCTAGCTGTGGCACCAGGTGTGAGGTAAATAAGACACTCTCTTTGCCACTTAGGGAAAAGAGACTAGAAAATGGATGTTTATAACACAGTATGACAAATAAATGTTAAAGGTAAGAACAGCATCTCAATGAAGTCCAGAGGCAGGACTAGGTAATTCTGTCTGAGAAATAGAGAAAGGTTAAACAAAAGTGGCCCTCAAACAGGGTCTGAGCAAGGTGGAGTCACTAAGCAGAGCAGCAGGAAGGTGGAGACACCCAGAGGGTCACTGCCTTTTCAGAAATTTTTAGTGGCTGGAGTTGAGAGTATTAAAGAATCAACCAGAGAAGAATTTTTTTAAATGAAGATCCCCAGGCCCTTGCCCAGAGATTCTGGATCAGGAGGTTCCTTTGTGGTGAGCACCTGTGGCAGTTGTGTGGTGATTGGTCCAAAGCTGAATTTTCAGAAATACTCACCAGATTGAGACTTTTGGTACTCACCAATATTGAGACCAGAGTGCTTGACCCTTTGACTTTTAGTTCTGGGGAAATTTGACAATTGGGAAAGAATTCTGATTTTGCAGTCAGAAATAACTAGATTTGAGCTGGGCTCAGTGGTGCACACCAGTAATCCCAGCAACTTGGGAGGCTGAGGCAGGAGGATTGAGAGTTCAAAGCCAGCCTCAGCAACTTAGAGAGGCCCTAAGCAACTCAGTGAGACCCTGTCTCTAAATAAAATACAAAAAAGGGGGGAGCTGGGGATGTGGTTCAGAGGTTAAGTTCCCCTGAGTTCAATCCCTGGTACCCCTTCCCCGCAAATAGAAATAACTGGGTTTGAATAGTAGCCCTGCTCCTGGGCAATACATTTAATGCTAGCTGATTCATAGCTTGAGGCTTGGGCAATAATAACATCAGGGATGATGGTATAAGACTCACATGAATGTTTGTGAATCTGAAATGAGAGTACGTAAAAGGACTTAAAATGGTGACTGGCATGTGGAAAATCTTGAGTAAATATACACAGAGGTAATGTTGATGATGGTGATGATGACAATAATGATGTTACTCCCATAACTAGCTAGCCAGTTCCATAGGAATGCATCCTGATACCTATTGAATTGGCTCGAATTGGATAATGAGATTTGATTCTTTATCCAGTTCTGATCCCAGCCCTGCCCAGTTAGCCCTGTAACTTTGAGCAGCTGTTCCACCTTTGTGAGAACTCAGTGTCTCTTACCATTTGTTAATGTGTTCATTCCAGACATTTCTCTAAGTACCCTACTGAATGCCAAATCCTAGAGGGACAAATAAGGAAGCCCCAACTCAGTATAAAATTATTCCTGTTGGGGTACATATATATATACATGTAGCAGGTTTCTAAACCAGGTGTTTATTATACATCTTGAGTGGACCTTCCAAACTATTCCTTGATTCCTATCAAAAGCAACCTGGGAACTGGGGCTGTGGCTCAGTGGTGGAATGCTTGCCTTCACATGTGTGAGGCACTGGGTTTGTTCCCCAGCACCACATTAAAAAAAAAAAAAATAAACAAAATAAAGGTATTTGTGTCTATCTACAACTAAAAATATTTTTAAAAAAAGAAACGCTGCCAAGTGAAATAAAACATTGAACAGTAGGTGAATCTAGAAAAAAGGAAATGTAGGTGTTTTTGCACTAGTCTTATTCTTTCCCCCTCCCTGTAAGTTTGAAATTATTTCCAAATAAAAATTTTCTAAACTCTAGTCTTTAAGACCCATCTATCAAAATGCCAGTAAGTGATAATATTGTATAATTTTGTGTAATTTGTCCCTCCACAGTTAGACTGCTAGACTTGGAGGGAGAAGCCCTGAGTTCAGGTCTCAGCTCATTTGCTAGCTTAGGTGGTTGCCATATTAATTCACTAATTGGAACTTTGATATTCTTTGTTTGTGAAATAGGGATAATAGTTTTTTCACAGGGATTGTGTAGAGGATCAAGAAAAATATATATATACACATACATTCACACACATACATACATATATATACATATATATGTACAGAGAGAAAATTTCTACCTGTTCTCTATATAATATGTACATGCATATATATACATATGTGCGAAGTTGTTTTGCTGTGCAAATATCAGTGGCTCCCCATCTTAGCCAAGCTTGTGTTCAGTTTGTGTTTCCTGAAGTAACTTAGATCAGCTCACAGACTCCTTTCTGTTTTCTTACAGCCTGAAAGAATTTCAGGGGAACAGTATGGAATACACTCTGATGTCTGGAGCTTAGGAATCTCTTTCATGGAGGTATGTTGTTGCTGCAACTAGACACTTCTGTGCACATCTGTGCTAATATGTTCTCTTAGGAAGAACAAAATAAAATAAACCTTCAGTGTGTTATGTATATGTGTACAGAGTTTGACTCTAAAGTCCTTATTTCGGTATTGAATTGACTCTGGGTAATTCTAAAGCACTATTTTTCATAGATTGCCTGTATAAGAAATATCCAGAGTGCTTGTTAAAAATACAGGTTCCTAAGCCCCATCCAAGACTAGTTAAATCCTAATCTCCTAAGAATCTGCACACTGAGATGTCCCTGGGATGAACCCTATGCCCACTAATTCTGGAGAACCTCTATTCTAAAAGAGGAATTCCATAAAAATGCTATATGATGCTAGCCTTGTCGGAAAGGCTAGCATCCCCCAAGGCACGGCCTGCTCACTTGGATGTGTAAGTCCTATATATTTGATTAAAAGGGGGTGGGGGGCACCTTGTTCCAATGTAGTTCTATCACATGTGTATGTGGGGTAGGGGAGGTGCCATGTGATGGGTGTGGAGTGGCACATATATGTAGCATAATTTTATGTCTTCACCCTTCATTGCTGTATTTAGAATGGACTTTATCTTAGTGTGGTAGGTGCAGACCCACTGGAAATCTATGCTAAGGACTATAAAGTGACCATATGACTTTCATTGGAAGTTCACATGACTCAATTTGATTTACAGCATTATAAAACCCAGGTATTCACCAGGGCTTCAAGAATTATTTCTCAACTACATTGATTAAGATACAGGAAGACTTTTTTTAAAAGTAGAAAGGGGTCTTTAAGTGAGATTATACAGTTGTATTAACAATTTTATCACTTTTTTTAGGTCAAATACTTTTTCTGTGACTTTTTATAAAGCATGAATGCTATTGTGTTTATAAGGAAATATCTTTAGATTCAGTTCACCTGCATAGTAGAAAGATGGCAAAAATAAAGTATTCAGTGTTTATTAAGCCATATTCCTCTGTTTCTCTACAAAGGGAGTCAAAGAAAAATTACAGTATGAGTGCCCAGAGGTTAGTCATAATGGTGGACAGATCTCAGTACTGTCTCCCAACAGAATCTTGAAGGGCTTGTTCTGTTAGCCTTCAGAGAAAGCTAGTTCTTTTCATTTGTGTGATTCGGGCCTTGCCATTATATCATTTCCCTTTGCATATTTTAAAGCATCATTACTGATGGTATTTTACAAACGACCAGATAGAGTGTAGAACATTGAGAGGTTCCATGGTGTAGAGATGAGAATCCCAGGCTGGAATGGAAGACCATCTCATTCCAGTGTAGTCATACCACATATGTATGTGGGGTAGGGTGGGGCAGTATGCAGTTCCCACTTTGCTACTAGTTTCCTCCCTGGCCCTGGACCAGCCACTGTTCCTTACTGGACCTCAGTTCCTTCATCTGTAAAATAAGATCTCTAAGGCCCTTTTCAGACTCATATTCTGTAACTCCACTGCTGCCCATTCTGCTGCTCTTTCCTTAACTTTCACACAACTACACAGGGCTGTACTCCGTCATTCTTAGCAGCAGGGCATAGAATGCTGTAAGAGAGCATCACTGATAGGTTCAGATTCAGAGCACATGTAAACGTTCACCATTCATCCCTTCTCCACTTGTTTTTTATTCCTGTCTTGAGCTCCTGCTGTGCCGCTGCAGGGGCAGTGGGGATAGAGTAGTGAGAGGACACTCAGGTCTTCAACCTCCTGCAGTACATTTGGTGAGGGGTGGAGCATGAAAGCAAAGTGATAACTAAATACGTAGCTCTTCAGGTGGCGATGAGTCCTATAAAAAGAAAGTCCTAGCAAAAGAAAGCAGATAGTCCTCTCTGATGAAGTACCATTCAAGTAGGGACTTGAATGCCACTTGGTAAGAGCAGGTGTAAAGTCACCAAGATGGAGTGCATGTGGCACATGTAAGGAAACAGAGACCAGTGTGACTGGAGTGGAGTTAGCAAGAAAAAATAAATTCAAAGCAGTAACCCGGGGCCACATCATATACAACCATGCTTAGTACTTCAGCTGTTACTAGGAGAATAAATGATCTGACTTAGATGATGTTCAAAGGATCACTGAGTGCTCTGTGGAGTACGACTATAGAGGTACAAGTGCAGAAACAAGGAGGTCAGTTTAGATAGATGTCCAATAAATAGAACATTTATATTTATTTATGTTGTATTGTAATACATAGCTACCAGTATTTTGCTAGGTACTGGGGAGATAGTGGATAATAAAAAGAGACTTTTCAGGGAGAGAGATTGCCATTGATCATATTCCTTTATTCTGGAAGCAAACTATTAGTCTCTAGAACACTGAAGAAAAGAGATTCATGGAATTTGTAAGATAGAAAAGTATTAGGTTTAGGGAACTGAAAAATGTCAGTGTTGAGTGTGGGACATCCAGACACCAGAAGGAGTGTGCTGGCTCCTGAAGTGAAATGAAGGGTAAAAGATGACCACCTGGGGGAGTGAGGGCCAAGGCGACAGGGCCTTCTGATGTGCCCTGGGTTGTTAAAATGGGTGGTAAGGAGTAGGTGTTAGAGCAGGAGGAGGTGTTGTAGGTGTGAAGGAGTCTAGTTATGATCATCACAAAGGCTCAAAGAGCACCTCTTGGTACAGGAAGCTTAATGCCTTCAGAAGCAAGCTTGGCCCTGCCCTCTAGGAGCTTCAGACCCACCAGACCACTAAATGACCAACCTAAGTAGAAGGCCAGTAAGTCATTAGAGAATAGAGTGAAGCTCCTGGCATGTTGTATACAATGTTCATGTAGGGTCCAAGGTAAAGAAAAGCAGATGACAGGAAAGAGGAGAAGGAGGGGTTGAATCCATAGAGCTGACATTGTAGGTGATTCAGTATTAACGAGGCAAGAGAGGCCCATAGGAGCCCATGTCATGAGAATATTACCTGAAGGGGTTGGGAAGTTAGTGCAAAGAAGTACTTGAAGGCTGAGGTTCTTTGTTTTTTTTTTTTAACCAGCGTATGTTTGGCCATAGGTGTAGTAAATCCTATTCAGAATCGTTGTCAGAAATGTGAATGGCAGGGCTGCGGTATTAGTAGGCAGGCTCAGTTGGTAGAGTGCTTGCTTCATAAGCACAAGGCCCTGGGTTCAATTCCCAGTGCCACCAAAAAAATAAAACAAAATAGAAATGTGAATGGCAAAAGCATTTAAAAATTTGAGGAACAAATTACATTATGAAACATAAGCAACACTTTCAAAGAATTGCTTTTCTTCTGTTTGTTCTCACTTTTAGAACAAGATTCTCTTTCTAGATACAGGCTACAAAGAGGAGAAACTCATTTATTCACTCATGGAAGTTGCCATGAGGCAGGCCCTAGAGAATAGGACACACAGAGCTGAGGAGAGCTGCCTTTGGGAGAGGAGGAAGCCCCCTGAAGGCCAGAGCACTGTGGGCCCTGGTTCAGGTGTTTATGAAGGACTCTGAGCCAAGGGGTGGGGGCGGGGGGTTACAAAGGAGTTGACATGGAGTGGGCCATGAATGGATGCACCACTAGGAGAGAGGGAAAGGTGGAGACCCTGCCCCCGCCCCAGCACATTCCTTGGTGGATGCTCCCATGCCCTTAAGAGGTTAGATGTGAAAACAGGCCAGGTCTCACTAGCACAGGTTCACTGCCCACTTCTGTACATACTGTTCTTAGAGTGTTTTGAGTCAACCAGTTTCTTTCCTTAGGTACCTATGGTGAAGACAAAATTGGATAAAAATATAGGAAACTGAGCAATGGAATTCCCCCAAATTACCCAAGAATCAAATAGAGACAAAAGGGAAGCCAGAATTTTCTGTCCCTTCTCCCTTCTTCTAGCATTTCTTCCCCCAAGTCCATAAACTCTTACCTCTGAGCTTTCATGATGCCAGAATCAGAGGTTGCCTTCTTTATTTTAAACTCCTAAGAGAATGCAGTTCACCCCTGCCTGCCTTCTTCCTGCTGCCCCTTCCCTTGTTAATGTGCTGCCAGAGTCCAGAACAAGATCTCTCCTCACTACACTCCTTCATAAGAAATGATGTGGCATGCCACCAAAAAAAAAAAAAAAAAAAAAATCCACAGGTACATTTGTCTCTTAAGCAAAGAATCTTTAATGCCAGACCGATCTTTTTTTTTTTTATTATTCATATCACGGATTGAGTCCAGGGGTGCTTAACCACTGAGCCACATCCCCAGCCCTTTAGAGATAGGGCCTTGCTAAGTTGCTGAGGCTGGCTTTGAACTCCCAATCCTCCTGCCTCAGCCTCAGCCTGGGATTACAGGTGTGCTGCACCACACCTGGCCAGATCTATGTTTTATCCAAGAACTGAATTGCTCCTGCCACCACTCACTCAGTGCCCTCTGTTCATGGGGTAGAGTGAGTCTGCCTCTAGGATTTTTGTTGGCTGTATGAAGTATTTGGAATTGGCAAAAGTAACATAAAGATGGAAATTGTCCCTCAGAAAGGGGAAAATGAGATGAGTCAGCCTGAGTCAAGCATGTCAGATTGCTGGGTGGGAGGGGTGTGGCCTTTCTGTTGCATATTCATGATTTTACACTTAGACCTTTAAACACGTTGCGGTTTTTCTCCTGTGTATTAGTTGTGAAGCCAAATCGAAGTGGCTGCCATATGTGGGGTTTGTGCATGCTCACTATGTAATGGGGATGGGAACTTGTGGAAATGTCACAATAAGAATCACTGTGGAGCCAGGTGTGGTGGCAGGCCCAAGCCTAGAATCTCAGCTATGCAGGAGACTGAAGCAGGAGGATAATGAGTTCAAGGCAGAGCAACTTAGCGAGACCTTGTCTCAAAATTTAAAAAAGGACCAGGAATGTGGCTTAGTCTTAGAGCACCTCTGGGTTCAATCCCCAGTGCAAAAAGACAAAAAGAGAGAGAAGTGAGACCACTAATAAAACTGTAAAAGCCCTGAACTCAAACAAACTGGAGGGTTAAATCCTTTCCCAGAATATTTGTCTCTTCTAGAAAGCTCTCACTGATTCATTTGGGTGATTTTTAGGGATGTTCACCCTGGTAGTTACTATTCAGGGCTTCAGCACTAAACTTAAAAATGAAAAAGAAGTTGGGACACAGTAAGAGCTCCATTTTGCCAAGTTCGAGGGGTCTATTTAATCCTTAGGGATGGGATCCTCAGACACCCTAGGGCACCTCTCCCTTGTTTCACAGGCAGCTCAGTGCTTATCTCTCCACCCAGAGAATGGTTTGAGCAGGGTCCTGTTCTGGTTTTTGTTTTTTTGCGTATCGATTGACCCTTCCATATTCTTATGTCATTTGAGTCACAACATCATCAATCTGTAGGTGAAAAGTAGAAAGTTCTATGAGCAAGAGCTGGATTTTGAGATGGCCCTTCTTGAGTGAAAGCCTAAGTCATCCACCTGCTCCAGCCTTGCGTTTGCAGCACTCAGGATGGCATGCACGTTAAAAAGGCACTAGGCCAGGCTGTAATATTCTTGTTCTCATGGAGTACGCTCTCAAGTGCATGTTCTGGTTTGCGATTCTATCTGGCCAGTTATGATAAACCTTATTAAGGTTGGTGGTGAATAATCTCCTGACAGACACTTCCACAGGAGTCAGTCTGAAAGCCTGATCTTTAGCACACACATTTGCTCTTTTCACTTGGATCCTTGCTCTTTGTGCCTTTGTTTGCTGCCTCTCTACGCCAGTCTCCTGAGTCCCAGGCACAGAGCAATCTGGCTCGATGTGCTTGGTTAATTGGTGTGTCATCTAGTCCTGTGAGGCCCCTCTTCAGCATGAGCACTATTTTATTGAAGTGGTTTGAATGATGTGTTAAATGATGAAAGCAAGGACCATGGCTTAGAAAAAATGTCTTGAGATAGGTGAAGAACATATTTAGAGAGCCACACAATGTCACTGTCATCAAAGTAACACCATCTTCTGAAGATTTTTATAGGTTCTATTGTTTTTGACAAAAAGAGTTTTCAAATTACCTTTACCATGTTAAAAATAAATCCATGGAACACTGTGCTGTTATCTCTGCATGGAATGTGATTTTTTTCTTCATCTCCCCAAGATACAATTTAAATACCCATGCCAACACTCATCTCTCCAGTTGAAAGTAATATCTTCCTCTTCTGACATTCGTGTGCATGTGAAGAAGAGCTTTCTGTTTGTCAAAGAAGCAGACCCCAATTCAAAGTTCACCTGTCAGTGTAAGCTCTGGAACCTTGGCTACATCACTTTCTCTCTCTCTCTCTCTCTCCCTCTCTCCCCCCACTCCCCTCCCTCCCTCCTTCCTTCCCTCCCTCCCTCCCTCAAGTTTCCTCATCTTGAGTTGGGGGCTCTTCTTCAGATAAACAATGATAGTAAATACACTTTTTGAAAGCAATATTAAGATATTTCAATATTCTAGGTTCTTTTATAACAAAAATAACACTTCTGTAACACTCTTATTTAACAGTAAATTTACTTTAACAAGTAAGCTTCTTTTTGAAATAGCATCCTATATACACTGAGTGCTTACCAAGTAAAGGATTATGGGGCATTATCTAGACTTGGATACTG